>OZ020567.1:49047875-49360790 GCA_963971475.1 Chrysops caecutiens | reverse complement strand
TCAGTCCAACGATCTTCATCGTCCTAAGCATGACATTAAACTGCATTATCGAAATCCTTTTTTTTTCTTCTTTTCTCTCTTTTTCTCTCCTACCCTTCTTCTTCTTTCTCTTCTTTTCTCTCCTTATTCTTTGAAATCTCTCGCCCCATTCATTCGTCCCAGGCATGCCGCCAACCTGCTCGCTCGACAACCAAAACCCCTTTTGTTCTTCTCTCCCCCTTTTGATGTTTTACTCTCCTTGCTTTCGATCAAACTGCACATAGTTTGGTTTACCCCTTCGACCCTGGTACTACAGTACCGTCAATCTCCAACTCACTTCTATTATTCTGTTGTCATTTTAATAATCCCACTAACGCGTTATTCTAATTCCATTTTTTTTTTTTTAACAAAATTTTTATTACCCACCGTTTGTTTGAGATAATAACCATTTGCTCAAGTAAATAAGTCGCCTCGTTCTCTTCATGCGTTATTTTATAATGGTTCCCTAACTGGCCTGCTAGCTAGCCTTCTCACAACCACAGGCCCCTGCTAAACCTACGAATTGGGTCCTACAGTTGTTTTTCCATTTCGTCTCAGTTGTTTTCCTTTCGACTGGATAGGTACCCTTCCTCCAGTCCAAGCCAACTACACCCCCACACTAGGATTACAATCCCTCTCCCCCTCTTGTATCTACCTTCCTCCGCTGACCAGGCTTGCGAATTTCCTGACCGAATATAAGAATTGATACGACTATAAATATTATGGCTCATGCAAGGGCCGATGAAGGAAAAGGATGAAAAATATCCCCAAGATCCAATAAAAATCAAATAAGGCTCTCAAGAGGTATAACATTAAGAAAAAAAATGTATATGAGTATATAAGCGAAAAGGAATTGTAAGTCCTAATGGCGAAGAAAAAAAAAATGTAATACTGATGTAAGGCAGATATAGACATATATATATGGAAAATATGTATATGCCTAAATCTACCATAAATTATAGAAAAAAGACACATGTATTCACCTAACATTAAGAATAAATAACTAAACATAATAAGTTACATATAGTAAACAATTTCACACAAAAAATATTTAACAAGAAAAATAGTAATCATACCGTAGAACGGTTCCGGTTTCACACAAGTTCAGAACTTTCATTTCTCTCTAAAATCCGCAACATTTAGCAACCTCAACAACAAAAATTTCCCCGAAATTTTTGTTTTTCCAAGGGGGGTGGAATGTTGTGACTGAGCCTAGGCTCAGCCACACATGCTCTCTTCCCCCCCCCCCTTTTTTTACCACCCCAGCCGTTGAACAGCCACCATGGGAACTCGTCCATTCCCAACCCAAAATGCTGACGTTGCATTTTGGGTTCCCATGCGCGAAATTCTGTCGCGATCAAGTCTTATCACTAAAAAAAGCTAGGAATTTGAAGTAATGTTACATTTCACGAAGGATAGATATTTATTATATTTGACGTTGACCAGAGAAGCGAATTCATTACAAGAAATCCTAAATTGTTCGTATTCTTCTCGAGAACCGGAGCGGAGATATTTTTTACAGTAAGCGTTACTATTTAGGAACATAGCCAAGAACATAGAGAAGATCAAGGCGATAGCGTTTTGATTCCTAACTACTAATATTATGGATGATTTGCGTATTGTATAAAAACCAAAAGTTTTGAAATGCTTGATCTGTAACTGCGATTTGTGATTTTTGCGACCGTGAATGAATTTAATTTTGTAGCCATATTGACCTGGCAGCACCATGAAACAATGACGATTATTTAACCAACAATCCTTCTCTTTCGGTGATCCAACGTGGTGAAGAAAGGACGTGTGTGTGACAGCATTTCGAGGCAATTTCGGTTCCCTAACCTCAGTTGAATTTCTTTGAATGATTAATTAATTGGATAGTAAACTTAAAGGGATATTGTTCTTACATAAGTTTTTCTTTATTCTATTAATGAATTTCTTGTAGAGTCTAAAGACGCTACATTTTGGTGACCCCGAAGGAAGCAATACTTTCAGTTGAACAATTCACACAAGTGCACCATACTGTTAATTAATTCCCCCGTTAGTAGAGCTGGAGTGGCTAACGAGTTTGGTCCGCCAAGAGATTCAACTGAAGCTGATAATCAGGCAAATCAAAACCATTTATGACTGCCGGAAACGCAACCATACCAGGCACATGAATCACAGAGCAACAACGTCACCGCCAACAATTACATCGACGGAGGGCAACAAAATCAAGTACTTCCTGCCAGTAAACCACAGGTTCTTGACTTTTACCAAAACAACCCCAAGACATTGTTCTTGCTGGTAGAAGCGGAATTGAGATCTTTTTCAACATGCAGCGGCAACACAAAATTCAGCACCGTAGTCAAAGCGCTGGATCTTTCAACATCGAAGCTAATCAACGAAATACTTTGTCATCCTCCTGATGGCAACAAATATGAAGCAGTGAACGCGGCCATACTTGAACGCCTAGCAAGCTCTAGACAAAAATAGAAACGCAGGATAATTAGAGGCATAACATCAGGGAACCGAAGACCATCTCAACTACTTAGAGAGATGGAAGACATTGCAGAAGCTTCCGTCGACAATGCATTCCTACATCAACTATGGCCTGATAACACAAACGACAACACAAATCTTTATACCTTTGCCAAAGTAGCTGACCAAATCATGGAAACTCGAGGCATGTTTGTACCTTGTCCACGTCAGCATGTGTCGATCACATCGAAAAAGGTAGATGAAATTCGACAAATGCTAGCTGCAAATTGCCGGGAGCTCCAGAGCCTAAAGGAACAGCAGAGTCATATGTCCCAACAACTGCAACAGAAAACCCATACTACTCCTCCACAGTTTCCACAACTCCAACAACAACAATTCGCTCAATCACCGCAACAATTCAGAAGAAGATCCAGATCAAGAAGTCGCAGACACGATGGAAAATGTATCTGCTATTACGACCAACGATTTGGAGTTATAGCTAAATTTTGTAAATACGCCGTGCACCTACGAGAAAAATTCCAAACCCCAGGCCAACTAAACACGCTGCCATCATTTGGAGCAATTGCAGACAGCGTTAATATTGAACTTAAAGAGCTCCGCCTCCACATGCTTGACAAAAACACTAACCAAAAACTTCTTATAGACTCCAGCTCCGTGGTCTAAATTATGCCATCAAACATTTTTTGAACTGATGAACAATAAACCAACCTAACGCTCTTCGCTGCCAACTCCACTAGAATTAATACCTTTGGAACGAAAATCATCAACATCGATCTCAATCTTCGATGGAACTTTACATGGCCTTTTGTCATTGCTGACATACCAACTACAATAATTGGAGCTGACTTTCTTGCCCATTATGGACTCCTCATCGATGAACAAAACCAAAGACTCATTGACGCAAGCACCAAACTGACGTCTAAAGGTGAACTTCTAAAAACTTCTCTTCACGACATTTCCACAATTGATTCTGCCACGTCATATGCAAAACTACTTGAGGAGTTCATAGAGCTTACTACACCACGGCACAACTTTGAAGCCAAAAGAACCACCTGCGCTAAAAGAATCATCACAGATGGACCGCCTATAGCCGCAAGAGTTCTACGATTAGCAGGTGCCAAAGCCGTTGCCGCAAAGGCTGAACTGAACACATTATTGGGCATGGGCGCAATCAGGCAATCCTTGGGCCAGTCCTATTCACTTAACCGCGAAAAAGGACTCTTCGTGGAGACTGTGTGGTGGCTACAGAAAACCGCGGCACTCAACCAGATAGGCATCCTCCACCACACATTCGCGACTTATTTCCGCTTCCTCACGGGAAAACCATATTTTCAACAATAGACCTCAAAACAGCATACCATCAGATTCCAATGCATGAAGATGACATTCCGAAGACTGCCATTATTACGCCTTGTGGACTCCTTGAATACGTCGTGATGCTGTTTGGTTTAAAAAATGCGACACAAACTTTTCAAAGATTTATGAATTCTATCTTCAGAGATTTAGATTTTGCTTATGTCTACATCGAAGAAATCCTGATAATGTCCAGCGACGAGAAACCGCTCGAAGTCATCTCAGACAAGTTTTCCAAAAATTGAAAGGCAATTCCTTCAACATCAACAAACCAAAATGCGTTTTTGGTCAACCAGAAGCCAACTTCTTTGGTTATCTTCTAAACTCCCAAGGTTATGCACCAACTCATGAACGTCTCAGTGAAATTCATCAACTCCCAAGACCTGAAACAGTCATGGAGCTGCAAAGATCTTTGGGTATGGCCAATTACTATCGTCGTTTCATTCCTGAAGCTGCCAAAATCCTACAACCACTGTATGAACACTTGAAAATCACCAAAAAGAAGGACAAAACTACAATTTCCAGAACAGAAGAATCAATTAACGCCTTTGAGGCCTGTCAACGATGTTTAAATTCAGCTACTCACTAAGCATTCTCGTGACCTACAGCAAATCTGGTCATTTCGATTGACGCTTCTTCAACTGGCATTGGAGCTGCAGTGGATCGATTTGAGAATAGTATCATGAAACCTTTAGGACATTTCTCAAGAAAATTAAGCAGTGCTGAACGTAACTACAGCACATATGACTGAGAATTACTGCCAGTTTTCGCCGGGATCAAACACTTCCAAGACTTACTATATAGTTGTCATTTTATTATTAAAATAGATCACACATCACTTACCTATGCCTTTCAGCAAAGATTGAAGGAAGCCTCCGATCGCCAGCGAAGAAGGCCTGACTACATCTCCGAGTATACCACAAATATTGCAAATATTATGTGAAGGGCAACGAACATGTAGTTGCCGATGCCCTATCGCCAATCCGCATAATAGATATGCCTACGAAACGTTCCTTTGAAGCAGTCCAAGAAACTGCAGAAAATAACGAAGAGTTGGAAAACTTTATCAAGAATCCAACTTCACTCAAACTACAACAGCTGGACATAGAAGGAGCCAAAATTTACTGTGACATTTCAACCAACGTAGTATGACCTTACATTCCCAAAACCCTCAGGAAAACTGCGTTCAACGTGGTTCATGGACTCTCATATCCCAGCAGGAAGAGCACATCGCGAATACTTCGCGAAAAGTACATTTGGCCTAGCATTTGCAAAGACGCTCTTCTGTGGTGTTGCCAATGTCTACCATGTCAAAAGGCAAAAATACAGCGACATAACAAACTCAAACCAAATCACATCGAAGTACCTGATAATCGTTTCAGCCACATTCAACTATACATCAGTTTTCTACCCAACGCAGAAGGTTACCAGTATTGCTTAACTATCATAGATCGCTTTTCAAGATGGCCGGTCGCTGTACCCTTACGTCAAATCACTGCCAACTCCATCACAACAGCGTTATTTGACCACTGGATCGCACATTATGCAACTCCACTGACTATAACTTCAGGTCAAGGTTCCCAATTTGAATCCACACTCTTTCAAGCATTAACTAGATTCATGGGCTGCAAAAAGACCCGAACAACTCCGTATAAACCCCAATCTAATGGAATTATAGAAAGATGGCCCAGAACCACAATTCTACTAGAACTGAGGACGAGCTCCAAGGAAGACCTCAAATGTTATATGGAACCACATTAAGATTGTCTGCTGATTTTTTTGTGACAAGTGACCTCAATTCCGACCCTGCAACCTTTGAACAAAAACATCGAGAATACATGCGAGCCCTGAGAACGACTCCGACTGCACACCACTCGAAATCCAGAATGTTCGTCCTCAAAGATCAAGAAACGTGTACACACGTGTTCATCCGTTCAGATCACGTCAAAGCAAGTTTAGAACCAAGAAAATCGTGCCCTTAGGAGGTGGAAGGGAAAATATCAGATCGAATCGTCAAAGTTTAAAATTGCGTTAATCGCCTTCAGCCAGCATTCGTCACAAAAACTGGTGACTTAACAAATGAAGAAGAAAGCACTACACAGCAGCCAATGCAGCCACATCATTGGGGAGGATCATCATTAAAACTTACCACAGAAAAGTCTCATTCAAACCTTCTTCTGAGATTCATCCGGGGGGGGGTGGATGTAGCCGCATTAACCTGGCAGCACAATAAAGTGAGCAACTTCTATTGAACAATGAAGAATGATTTAACATACTCTTTTCATATCTCTTTCAGCGATCCAATGTGGTGAAGACTGGACGTGTGCGTGACAGCAGTTCCTTAGCCTCAATTGAATTCTTGTGAATGATCAATTAGTTGGATAATAAACTAAAAGAGATATTGCTTTTACATAAGTTTTTCTATATTCTATTAATGAACTTCTTGTAGAGTCTAAAGACGCTACAATTTTAAAGTGAAAATTTATATCAAAATTTATAAATTTCGATATGAGAATTTATACTTAAGGTACAACAATGACTTCGAAACGCAGCCGGTGGGCGTGAACTTCGTTCGCATTGAGGGATTCCCCGATTCGTTGGATGCATTTCATAAGCCGTATTCTTCTGGTCATTGCTATCTAGTCGAATCCAAAGCAGCAAAATAACTCCCCGGACTTACTCTCCATAGATTCCAAACTTTAACCAACTTCAGTTCACATTTGTATGATTTTTTTCGACTTTTTTTATATTTGGTTACGCCCTCGATTAAACAAATTCATCATATATTAGTTGAATTTAAATTTTCAGATGAAATTAACTGAATGATTTGTGGAACTTAAGAAAAATTTAGGTTCACGGCAAGGAAAATTAACCATGTCGCCATCTGGATATTTCTAGATCAACTATTTCTGCAGAGGAGTAACTTAAACCCACTTATTTTTCCGAGTTATTTTTGCTCGGATAAATGTATGGGATTTGCCAATTCTCCTCTGTTGGCGAAATCAGTTTTCTTGTAGCTATAGTATTCAGCTATAGAGATTTATGAGCGACGTGAACATAAGAAAAAAAAAACTTTTACTGTGCTTTGTGTTTCATATTATTAATTCGACGAGTGTGCGGTGCCAAGTTGTTCTTGTTTAGATAGATGAGTATTATAGAAATTATTACTATTTCTCTCACGTTGATTTTCATTCACACGATTGTTTACCCTTTCCTTAAAGAACAAAATGTCGGAAGAACCCTTAAAGAAAAAACACCCAAATGGTTCAGGAAAATGTGAAAAGCGACTGGAACAACAACACATGCGTAACTATTAAGGAATACACAAAACCTGTACCAACTCGGAGTTAGTCGTTAGTCAACGGAAAATCAACCTTCTGCAAGTAAGTTTCCTAGCAAAACTATGGAGGCGGACCCAGTAAAGATTCCTTGCAAGTATTCTGAACGGATTGATCAGAATCAAGAAGCTCCTACTTTGCTGGGTGTAGAGGCAAGTGAGGTCAAGGTCCAATTACTGCATTGTCAATTTACAATTCCCATTACACGAATGCTTAGGTTGTATAATCGGGCCATCCCCCTACTTCAAGCCGCATGTGATAATACCTATGCACGCTCTATCTTCCGCTCCTTGGCTGATCGCGTGTCATAGTTTTGCAGCCCTTCCGGACCTTCCCCGACCCGACCGGACACCATCTTGTTTAGATTGCCTCATAACTTTAGATTTTTGTATTTCAGTTTATATCGTAATATGTATATCTTTTCTTCCTTAGCTTTATGTAGCTTAATACTCTTTAGATTGCGTCACAACATAGATGTTTTAATTCTAGTTTAAGTCCTAATATAACTTTTTTTTTCCCTTTGCTTTTTGTTGCTTAAATTTCCTTTTTTTTTTGTTTTTTTTTGTTTTGTTCTTTTTCTTTTTCTCTACCATTGTATTAACTTGTACTAAGTTAAGTTAAATAAATAAATAAAATAAATAAATAAAAATTTAATTGTCCAACAACAAACAAATACCATTGTAAATAAACTCAAACAAATTCTCTCATTGTTGGATAAACTAAGGATGTATGTTGGATAAATTTTTTAAAAACGCTATATCCTTAGTTTATCCAAAAATGAGAGAAGTTGATAAAAGGTTTTGAAATCTTTCAGACAACGGACATATCACAGATCAAATCAAAACATATTTGCAGAACTTTAATGTAACAATAAGTTTTAAAACAAATAATAGTTTGAGTAGATTTATAAAGAATAATAAAACTAAAATAGACAAAGTAAATAAATCAGGAGTATATAAGTTGTATTGCGGTTCTTGTGATAAAGATTATATACGCCAAGCCGGTCGTAATTTTAAAACAAGAATAAAAGAACATTTTTCAAGTTACAAACATAATAAGCATAATTCAAATTATAGTAACCATTTATGAGAAGAAAATCACATATTTAACGAAGATTTTGAAATACTACATATAGAAGACAAAGGGTACGAACTGAAAATGCTGAAATCTCTAGAAATAAATAAATTGAAAAGTTCTGGAAATCTAATTAATGCCGAAAAGGAGCTAAATAACTCACCATTGTTGAATAAGAATAAATAAATATACAACCACAAAATATGAATTTAAGTGACACACTGACATAAAAAAAACACATATTTACAAAGTTCCTTTTTTAAAAAATAAAAATAATACATAGTAGTTTTGTACTTTCTTATCTACGATTAATTTTGAAAGATTGGTGCACCCCATATTTTTGTAGTCGAATTCATTGCATTGTAAAATAGAACATTAAGAGGTTGTGGGAGGTTTGTTGAACAAGTTAATGTTAGTAAATTCTGGATATTTGGGAGAAGTTAGTCTATATAATGGTCTGAAGAAGACAACATGGTTTTTTCGAAACGTATGTTGCCAGTGGAATTGTAATATTATATATTTTTTAAAAGTATCATAAATTTAGTAGAAATTAAACAAATTTGTTTGAGTTTATTTACAATGGTGAATATAAATTTCTATCAAGTAGACGTCAAAACAATTCAACAAACAAATAAATAAATAACAAATAAATTCATTCCTTTAAATAATAACAGATCCTTATTAAATTGAAATAAATGAGATTGAACTAGTAAATTTAACTTGAAAACTGTCAATTGAAATTGTAAATGACAAATGTCAAAATATTAACAGGTTAGCCAACTTTTGTTTGGTTCATTTCGTTACATGATGGAGAAGGAACAGGTAGGTAACGTAGAGGGAAGGAAAACAGACAGATATAAATTGCATATGAAGTGCGAAATTGAGTCTATCTACTATGTTCTCAAGCCGTCCCCCATGTAAGTCCTAACCGCGTTTCGCACTGCTTGACTTCGGTGATCGAATCAGAACCGGCAAGTGCTCAATTTACTTTTAACTGGCAGTCGAAAGTATTTTATGTGAATTATTGATTTTTTCGCTAAAATAATTTTATTTTAATGTAAATTTATTTTTTTATTACTAAATTATTCTTATTATTATTATTTGTACATACATACATGCATTTATTATATATATTTTGTTTTTTACATGTCCACCATCTAAGCACTGATCGTGATCGACACTGCTTAACTTTAGTGATCGAATGAGAACTCCATGTGCGTAACGCTCTGTGTTTGAGGCACTCTTTAGCGCTTGCAGTTAAAATGACATTGTGGCTCAGTACATAGCGTACGTCCTCATCAATTTAAGGTTGTGGATTCGATGATCGGCTATAAATTATTTTTTTAAATTATATGCATTTTTTTCAACAAAATAAACGGAAATGTTTTATTTTTATTATTTTTCTTCAGTTATCGCCGTATGTATTGTACATATGTATGTATGTTCAGACTTGACAAGAAAACTATCTTGACTAAATAACTATCAGGATATTTTTTTGTAATATTTGAATACCGTACAATATGGTAAACATATATTGTGTTATATATCACAATATGATCATGTTCAATAAAGATCAAAATGAATCGATATGTATTAATTACGCCGGAATCGATTTAATGTATATGTAGTATTTATTCACTTAAATCGTATGAAATTAACAATTTTAATTGTTATCTTAATTAAATTGACAAATTGGTTTGGAAAAAAAACACGTTTGAGTTAAATGAGTGTTAGAGAATAAAATATGACCGTATTAGACCTTGTTCCGGATGAAAAAGCGAAGATCCTCGTGGTCCATCAATCACTGCAGGCAAATTTTTCTTCCATGGTGAAGAGCTTCAACATTGCCAGCCTAACATAGACACCAACTTTAAATCAGCAATTACTGAGCACACCGCCCACCATCAGCAACAGCGTTGATGAATACCAAATTCCTGAAGCTCGATTGCTTGATTGATGTAATGAATTTTGCGTTTTAGGTTGTAAGCCAGGTGAGTAAGGCAAGACTGCTCACTTGCTTATTGGTCGCGTGAGAGTTGTGGTTGCTGTTTTTACAGTCACAACTCTGGTGAGTCCGTCGTTTCCAGGGTGAAACTTAGACGAAATTCGTTCATCAGCGATGAGCACCAGTGATCCAACCTTGATGTTGTTTGATTGAGAATGCCATTTACTTATAGCTTGTTGCTGCTGTAGATAACTTGAGCTCCAATGATTCCAAAATTACTGTAGCTCTTGTTGTATGAGTTGGAATCTTGTTAGTCTGCTTGGGTTGATGTCGCTATGTCACGGCTCAGGAAAAGTGCTGAGTGCCTTTCCTATGAGAAAATGACCAGGGGTTAGCACTGATGGATCTTCTGTGAGTGGTTCTATAGGTCTCGAATTTAACACTGCTTCCACTTGCACTAGAAGGGTCGTAAATTCTTCGTAAGTGACAATAGTGTTCCCAATCGTTTTCATGAGGTGAGGTTTAACCGATTTTACAACAGCTTCCCACTTTCCTCCCATGTGGCGAGCTGCAGGCGGATTAAATTTCCACGTGATTTTATCGTGAACAAGTGAGTTGATGATTTAATTGAATTGTTGTGTTCCGTGAGTGAATAATTTTTTAATTGCAGCATCAGCTCCGTTGAAATTAGTCCCACAGTCACTATATAATACTTGACAAATCCCTCTACGACCGAAAAGCTGCTACAAATCCCTCAGCAGAATAGTCGGTGACTGCTTCTAGGTGAACTGCTGATGTTGCAAAACACACAAATACACAAAGCCAACCTTTTTTGGTCCTTACTCCTCTGCCTTTCCAAGTCTTCAGTGTTATGAGACCAGCATAATCGACTCCTGTATGAGTGAATGGTGACGATGGTGTGACTCTTGATACAGGGAGCTGGCCCATGAGTTGTTGTGCACGTTGAGCCCGAGGACAAGCACATTTCATGCACTTAAGGATGAATGACCGTACTGGTTGTCGTCCACCAATAATCCAAAATTGTTGACGAATACAGGAGAGGGTAATTTGAGTGCCACCCTGCAACGTTCGTTGATGAGCATCAGAGATTATGAGTTGAGTGAGTGGAGATGATCCTGGCAAAATTGCAGGAAGTTTTGTTTCTGGCTGTAGATATGAATGATTCAGCCTACCCCAAACTCGAATGAATCGATTTGTGTCAATATACGCAGTCAACCGAGCAAAGTTGTGACCTTTTGGCCATGGAACCATCTTCCTGAGTAATTTGAGTTCTTCAGAAAATGAGGCTTGTTGAGTTGCTTTGATCCAGAATGCGTGGTCTATGTTGAGATCGTTTGAGTTTAGTGGATTGGTGAGTTTTGAGTACGGATTTTCTTAAATTCTTCCATGAACTCTAGAGAGTATTGCAGTGACTCTTTGAAGCCGAGTTAATGAAGAAAAGCGATGAATAATCTCCCAACAACTTGGTGTTGGTTTCAGAGACACTGTCAAATCTAATCCGGGCCTTTCTTCAAGATGAGTTTCTGGATCAAGCTTCAGTTCATAAATTGGCCAGAACTATGAATCCTTGAGCAACCATGGTGGGCCAGTCCACCATATTGAGTGATTTTTGCGTTGCAATGGAGTTATTCCCCGTGATGAGCAATCAGCTGGGTTCTTTTTGCCAGGGACGAATTTCCAAAGGCCATTAGGAACCGGTTCTTGAATGAATGCCACCCTATTCCTAACTAAGTAATTCCAGCGTGATGGAGGTGAGTGTAACCACGTGAGAGTGACAGCTGAATCGGCCCATAAGTAAACTGGTACGTGAGTAAGATTAATTATTTTCTGGCAGTAAGTAATGAGCTTTGCCAATAGTACTGCAGCACTGAGTTCAAGACGTGGTATCGAGAGTGGTTTAATTGGTGCTATCTTGTTTTTTGAGCAACCCAGGGTATACTGGTTGCCTGATTTTGATGAGTGAACCTTTATGCAGACAACTGCCGCCAAAGCTAGTCGTGATGAGTCTGAGAATCCATGGAATTCTATTAATGAGTCCGTGGTTATATTGATACACCTTTGTATTTTGATGTTGGGGATTGTACTGAGTTCGTTCTTAAACGACACCCATTTTTTACGTTGTTGATGTGGCAACTGCTCGTCCCAACCAATTATCACTAGCCAAAGCTCCTGCAAAAATATCTTGGCTCGTATGATAAGTGGTGACAGAAAACCAAGAGGATGAAATAATTGGGCAACCTTTGATAAGATTATTCGTTTTGTGACTTTCTGAGTTTCCTTTGATGGTGGCTTCAACATAAAGAACAATTGATCTGATGTTAGTGACCAATGAAGACCTAAGACTTTTGTGCTGTTTTCTGAGTCGTTAAATGTGTGAGTGATAGTGTGTGCTTCTGCTTGAACGCATTGGGTGAGTTCTCTATAATTGCTAGTCCATTTTGCGAGTGGAAAACCACCCGCCATGCATATTTCTGTGAGTTGATGTGCTATATCTTGAAGCTCTTTGATGGTATCTGCTCCACCAAAGATATCATCAATGTATCTTCCATGAGTGAGTGGGGCTATAACTAGAGGTTAATTTTTGCCCTGATCTTCTATGAGTTGAAATAAGACCAGAACAGCCAAGAATGGTGCAGATCTATTGCCATAAGTAACTGTCGTAATATGAAAATTAACTGGATTATTATATTCGTCGATCCAAATAATGCGTTGGAGATCCCAATCTTTCTGATTCACCAAGATTTGGCGATACTTTTTTATTATATCGGTTCAGAAAATAAAATTGTGTTGACGTATCCATAATAACACATCTGTGATGTCCTTTTGGATCTTCGGTCCAACGTGAAGAATGTCGTTGAGTGAAAAACCTGACTGTGTTTTTCGCGAAGCATTGAATACACCTCTCAACTTGGTTGCTGTACTGTCTTCCCTCAATACGCCGTGATGTGGCATATAAAATGCATGCGTATGTTGGTGAGGCGATGAAAAATTCCGGATGACCACCTTTCAGGAGTCTTCAACTCTCGTGGAGCGGAACCAACATGTACTGAGGTCATTTCTTCAGAATGATCACAGGAAACGTTGTCGTTATGCATAGAGGAACAAATGTCTGAGTCCTTGATTCTCTTTATATGAGCTAATGCTTCATATTCTTCAAGGAATGATGTGTAGAGGTGTTTGTAGGTTGGACTTTTATCTAACCTTCTAAGTAAGTGCTTAAGACAGTGATGAGCATTGTGAGATAAGTTTCCAAGGTGAGATGGAGATGCATTAAGTGACATTCTTACAATATAGCGACCTGTTGAGTTTTTTTAATGACTTGTTTTGAAATGAACTTCACATGCTGCTTCTTCACGAGTAAGTTCGGTGTCAAAAAATTCTGGGACTTATTGTTGAGTCCAAAACTTGGTGAGCAAGTCTTGCAATTGGTCGATGTCATGATTTACTGCTGCATGATGAACATTTTTGAGAGATGTGGGTAGTGAATTAACTGGGCCAAGGATAACTCAGTCAAACATTGCTAGCTGCGCTATTGCCATACTTGGTGAGTGTGATACGATGTCTGGTTTTATGAGTGAGCCATATGAGTCCGCCCCAATGATGATATCAATTGGCCTAGAGAGCATGTAGTCAGGATCTGACAGTTGGAGATGACAGAACTGTTCTAATAATTCCATATTGAATGAAAATGAAGGTAAAACCTCCGTATGTGCTCCAAGAATGTGAGCCGCCATGTTGATTGAGTGCGATGAGTATCTGAATTTGAGAGTGATGAAAACCATTCCTATCGTTTTTCCAGCGTGAGCAGCTCCAATTCCTTTTATGGACAGTGATGATCGTTGCCACGGCAATTTTAAGTATGTTACGAGTGCATCTGAGACCAAGGTAACTTCGGAACCTGTGTCAATTAGGAGTCTCACTGTCTGACTGGTCGTCTGAGTGATTGAGTCAGCTCAGCTAGTGGCTAGGAGAATTTGTGATTTCGTGGAAGTCCTGGAACGAATATATGATGAATATCTGTGTGACTTCTTGCGTTGATTAGTGGCTGAGCTCTTAATTCAGTTTGATCATTGTGAAAATTGCGATTGAATTGGAAGTGAACCTGAGAATGCCTGAAATGAGTGCTTGGCATTTTTTGAGATTGAGTTCTAAAATGAGTGAATGAATTAGGACTTGGTATGATTGGTTGAATGTAGAAGCGTATGATCTCAGCATGTGTTAAGTGCCGTCTTTGGTTGGTCGAAGTTGTGGAGCATGGAGTGATGAGGTTCATTACAATTTGCACCGTTTCTTGATGCCGCAGTCTTTCAGCAATGGATGCCCAAGACAGTTTGGGCAAAGGTTCTTCTTTTTGGCCTTCTCAGCTCTCATGACCTGGTTGAGCTTCATAAATTCTGGACATCCAACAATGTAATGCCATCCTCCACCCATATCACAGGGATATCTTACTGGCTTTGAGTTGATCCCTTTTCTAGTGTCTTGGGATGTTGGGTAGTTGGTTTCCTCTGATAGCTAGTCGACTGGATGTTTGCTGATTGAGGCTGAGCACTAGTCGTATAAGTCCATACTGGTTGTTGATGATTACTGTAATGCTGAATTCGTGATGAATGATGAGCTTCCTTGGTGATGAAGTCAAGTTTATATGTGATGATGGGAACCAGAATGTGGTCCCAGTGTTGAACAGGACATCACAATGCCTTGAGTGTATTGATCGACTCATTCACAGTGTTGAGTAACAAATTGATATCTTCAGCTGACTTTGGGGAGCTTGTCTTCAGTTTTTTTTTTACTTCGGCTGAAATTAACAATCTTTGTTCTCATACCTGTCCAATAAAGTTTTCCAACACGACTCAAAGAACTCCCCAGCAGTAGGAACAGATGAGATGAGTTGTTTTGCCCTTCCCTCTAGAGTTGTCTTGAGGTAGTGCATCTTTTTTATCAGTGGCAGTGTTGGATGGTCCTTGACCATTGATGAGAACAGGTCTCCAAAATTAGGCCAATCAGCATAATCCCCATTGAACGGTGGAATTTTGATTTCCGGAAGATGATCCGTTGATGAGTGAGCACATGAATGTCTTGGATGAGTTTGATCAACATGAGGTTTGGTTCTCATGTAATACTGTTTCTTCAGGTCATGAAGTGATGAATATGATTTAAACGCTTTCTCGTATAAGTTATCCTTCACGTAGTCTGAATTGAGGAAGTCTGGAGAGCAGGTGTTCGCTCAATTGTTGTGCTCCGACAAAAAACAGTTCCAAAACATTTCGATGACTTCTTGTTTTGCTAGCACATCTTTAGCTGTGACTGATGAATTAAAATATGTCTTGAGCTCCTCAGATTGTTCATGTTGAATTGAAGTGAAATCTTGTAAAGAAGAGTTGGTGCTCGAACTTATGTGCGAGAGGTTGGAGATTTTGATCGAGTGCGTGGAGGTTTTGATGACTCCTTCTCTTCATGAGCATGTGTTGCTCCATTTTCATCTTCTACGAACACCTTGGCACGGGCTCAGACATCTTCACTGAAGATACTTTTAATCAGGGTTATTCCACAGAACGTAACCGCGAAAAAAAAGTACGTTTGGGGAACTTCATATTCTCGAGAACGCTACCGCGAACGCACCCAAGGAACTGCGTTTCTCACCGTGAACACGGAAATCAGTTACCATGGGGGCCGTAACGGGGCTAACTCTTTTAAGTATAGGAAATACGGATCGGTATTGCAGTTTTCCGTACATTCACGAGAATATCTAAAAACTGCGTTGCGGGCGGGAAAAGAAACGCGTTGCGGTTACGTTGCGTTCTCAAGAATAACCATAAATATTTTTTTTCGGAAACATTTTTTGGGTATAAATTTTATCAAGTTTATCACTTTTTATTATCTATTAGAAACGAGTTAACAATATTTAATAAGTGTCTTTATTCTTGTCATTTAACAATATTCATGAATATCAAATTTCTTCACTAGTACACGTGTTTTCCAAAATCAGTGTCAAAATTTTTGTTGTGCTTGTCCTTTACCGATAATTGTTCACGGAGACACGAGGATTACAACATGCGAATCACCGTTATGTTTGAATATTCTTTGTTAAGTAAAACCAATTTCTAATCTAATGCACGCGGTATGCAACATGAGGATCACTGTTTTTTGTTAAATAAAACCAATTTCTACTCTAATGCACGTGGTATGCAACATGAGGATCACTGTTGTTTTTTATTGTAAATTTTGTTCATTCAAACCAAATTTCTTGACTATCACACATGTTTTTCAAATGAGTATCACAGTTTCAATTATTTTTGTCCTCTTACGATAATTGGTCACCGAACAACGAGGTTTACAACATGAGAATCACCGTTATTTTTCCTTTAACAATGTTTTAATAACTGATGCACGTGCTTTTATCGAAAATGAGTATCACTTATATTTTCTGTTGTATTGTCCATTAGAAACGAGTTTAGTCACTTATGCACGTTATTTTGTTATTTTACTTTTATAAAATGAGAATCACTGCAAATTTTTTATGAAGATTAGTGTCACAATTTGAGTTAATCCGGCTCGAAGAACCAAATTTAATGTTCAATAAATTACAAAATGAATCGATATGTATTAATTACGGCGGAATGAACTTGATCGGTAACCATTTACTCCCTTAAATCGTATAAAATTAACAATTTTAATTGTTATCTTAGCTAAATTGGCAAATGGTTTTGAAAAAAACCACGTTTGAGTAAAATGAGTGCTAGAGAATAAAATATGACCGTAGTGGACCGTGTGTGTTCCGGATGAAAAAGTAAAGATCCTCGTGGCCCATCAATCGCTGTAGGCAACTTTTTCTTCCATGGTCAGCATTGCCAGCCAGGGCTGCCATATGTACGATTTAAATCGTATTTGTACGATTTTCTTATGATTTTTCACGTGTACGACCCAAACATCGAGATCGTACGCGAAACGTACGATTTTTTAGTTGCACTTGAAGCATTTTTTAAATTTCTTAAATTTCTTTCCCTTAAATTTCTATTGAAAATAAATTCAATTGTCGCGCCAAGTATATCGGTAGCCCGAACACTCCCTAACAGAGAAAAATAGAAAACACTGAACGTGCCCCTCGCGATGCTTTGCTAGGAAAATCCCCTTGTACTTCATGTTGTTTAGATAAGAACATTCTTTATAGTTTCTTTGTTTCGTAGGAGTTTTATTAAAGTTGATTTTAACATTGCGTTCATTTTTGATATTTTTTCGGTGTAAAATTTAATTTGTGAACAAAATTTCATAAAACATTTCGGTCGTGATAAATTAATATATTTATTTCCAATACATAATAAGTTCTGAGGGAAATCCCCGTGCAGGGCACATAACTTTCAAAAATTCTTTGTTCTTTTTTTTCTTTGAAAAACTGGACTAGGTAGGTACATTTGGACATTTTTAAAAATATTTCGAGACGTTTCTTATGCGGTGAACTTCATATATTTTTATAGATATACATTGTATAATAATTTCATCAATTTCCTACAATGAGTAGTGCCAGTGATAGTGAGCCCCAGCGCCCTTGCACTCCAAAAAGGAAATTAGCTCGCAGAAGTGAGCTTCCTGCTTCTGCAAAAGACAAACATAGAGCGCAGAAGTACCGTCCAGATTGGCAGAAACTAGATTTATTTAAGGACTGGTTGAGACCGCATAAAAGTGAGTACAAAGCTAGATGCTTTGTTTGCGATGTGGACCTAGTATCCGAATACACTGTTTTAAAGACTCATGCTTCGCGTCAAAAGCATATGAAAGCGATGTCTGCCGCACCAAGCACTTCAAAGCAACGAACTATTATGTCAGCCTTTGTCACAAAAGAAATGCCAAAAAACAAAATTGTGTCAGCAACAGAAGTTAAATTGGCGGGTTTCATAGCAGAACACAATATAGCTTTCCAAACTGCAGATCACCTATCAGATCTCATAAATGAAATATTACTTTCATTCGGTGTTGAAAACAAAGTTTCCATAAAAAGAACCAAAGCAACGGCTGTTGTCACTGAGGTCATTGGAGAAAGTGAAAAATCATCTCTGGCTAATAAATTAGCAAAAGGAAAATTTAGTGTCATATCAGACGAATCAACTGACATTAGCACTCATAAAGCGAGTTGCATAATAGTAAGGTTTTTTGATACTGATCAAAATAAAATTGTCAGTAAGTTTTGGGAGTTATGTGAAATATTTAATTCTGACGATCCCAAAATGGCAGAGGAAGGCACTACTGGCGAGAACTTATACAAAATTATGACAAAATCTTTTGCTGATCGTCAAATCCCAGCCGAAAACATAATTGGTTTTGCTGCTGACGGCTGTAACGTAATGATGGGTGTAAAGAACTCAGTCGCAAGCAGGCTTCGTGAAAACTTTCGGGGTATTTTCATAATTAAATGTGTTTGTCACTCAGCCCACTTGTGTGCTTCCGAAGCATGTAAGCAGTTACCACGTCGGTGTGAAGATTTAGCGAGAGAAGTTTATAGTTTCTTCAAAAATAGTTCCAAAAGATTGAGCCGTCTTCAACAATTTCAAGAATTTGTCAACGTATCGCCTCATAAAATCTTGCACCCGTCACAAACACGTTGGTTATCATTGATAGCAGTTGTGGATCGTCTGTTGGAGCAATGGTCAGCATTAAGACTTTTTTTTACTGACTGCTGGTTGAATGAAAAACTAGTTTCAACAGAATTAATATATAACAGCTTAAACGATCCATTTATGCAACTATTTTATTTATTTTTGTCCTGGATTTTGCCCAAATTTACAAATTTTAACAAACTTTTCCAGTCTGAAAAAGTAGTAATTACAAGTTTGAATGAAAAGGTGCGTGAAATGTATAAAGATATTTTGCTAAGTTTCCTAGACCGGGATTATGTTGTCAGAACAGAGCTTTCTGATGTTTCTGTTGATCGCCAAGAAAAATGGCTGCGAGATGATCAAATGTATCTGGGCATACGCGTGATGAACATTATAACAAAGCCCGAAATTCGTCAACAAATTCCTGCTTGCAAAGACTTTTTTCAACGTTGTCGTCAGTTTTTAATCACCAGTGCCAAAGAAATAAAGAAACGATATGATTTGAGCGACCCTTTACTTTCAAAACTTGGTTTTTTCGACCCAGTTAATGCTACATCTGAGACTTACAGGATAGGAATCCCTTCCTTGCAGCCAGTGATGATGCTCGTTCCAAGAATTATTAATCTTGAAGATATTCAAGAAATGCAAGCTGTAGATGATGAATGGCGCAGTTTCCCTAACATCATTGGAAAAGTAGACCTGACGCGGAATGCAGACGAATTTTGGGGGTTTATCAAGCAACATTTTGAAGAATATAAGACATTAGCAGAGTTTGCACTGAATCTCTTATGTTTGCCACATTCAAGTGCCGATTGCGAAAGGGCGTTCAGCGAAGTAAACCTTCTCAAAACAAAATTACGAAACAGTTTAACAAATCAAACCGTTAATGGAACCCTACTAGCAAAGCAGTATATCAGAAACAACGGCGGAAACTGCATAAATTTTAAGCCGACAGATGACATGCTTAAACTTATGACTACAGCTAACTTATATAAAAAATAAGCAAAAAAAAAAAAAAAATACATTAAAAGATAATAAAAGTAGATTTATAACACAGTACGATTTTTTTTTCAATTTTTCCTTGGTTGTACGACTTTTTTATGGCAAGTGTACGACTGCAGAATTTTTTAACCTGGCAGCCCTGTTGCCAGCCTAACATCGGCATAGACGCCAACTTTAAATCAACAATTACTGAACAGATCATTTATGTCCAAAAAACTGAAATAGGGAACGAAGTAATTAAAGTAGTTTTTCTTTAATGAAGGGCAGGAGATTTGAAATTATTGAAAACTGTATAAAATTAAGTCGACTTTGGATTTTTTTTACAAAATTATTATTAAATTGTGTATTGTTTGATTTCCTTTCAGATGCTCTATCATTCCGTCTCCCTCACTAAATCTCTCTTGTTACTTATTTTTTGTTATTTTTGTTACACGAGTTATGTTGACATCACCAGGCAAATAAAACTCACGAATCATCAAAAGACCAGGTCAATAGCCTACCTGGAAATTCGATGATTTCAATCAAAATTAAATTAATTGTAACATAATCATCAATAAAGTTGAGTGTCAAGTGCAGGCAACAAACTCTAACTCGAATTTGTACCTCCGGTCGATATCGCACCTCCAACATAGCGCCAATTAAGCATTTTTGTAAAATTGTCTTTTGAAAATTGACATTAACGATTTCAGACTTAGTAAATTCAGTCTTAAGACCAACCTAAACTAAAACGGAACTCATAAGAATTCCTTAAATTTAGAGCTAAGCAAATATTGTGTGAAATTATAAGTTCAAATAAATGATACATTCTTCTGAAGAAGTTTTTTTTGTGTTTCAATATAAAAAGAATTTTATTTAAAAGAATTAAGTTCAATTGATTCTTTTCTTTTAACTTCGGTCTAAATTGAAATCGTAAGTGGCGCAGTCGGTGTGATTGTTATCCAAAGATCGACAATCCAGTGAGCGAACGGTAATTTAATTAATAGTGAACTGAGTTGAAAGAACTAGTTGCACTAACAGAGATTCAAGTGACTTATACACAAACAAAAAGGCAGTACGAAAGTGAATCATTCAAAACGAGAATACATTTTTTTTATCCATTAATCAATGCCAGAACTTTTTAACTTTGGAGGTAAAGAGGGAAAGAAAAAATAAAGTGACAACTATAGACATTATTGAGTTGCACGAACAAGAACAGAGAGAGTATTTTTGACCAGAGAAGAAACATGGAAGATAATATAATGGCAGAACAAATACAAGAGCTACAACTCGCTATCAAACTACGAGAACAACATCAACAAGCAATCAATGCCTTGCAACAACAGGTATAAGAACAACAACAAACACAGGACGAAAGGATTCCCCCGATGTTCCAGCTCACGGCGGACCAAATTCTCAACAAGTTCCAGAAAATAAAAGCATTTTCCGCCAGAGAAGATTATACAATGCAAGAAGATCTCAGTGCTGTGGGAAACGTGATAACCCTATGTGAAAACAATGCGGAACTACTCCGATACGGACTTCGAATGGCTGTCAAGGAAAATATACAAGGTGATGCAAAAACCTGCATTCAACGTCTTGGAGATGATGTAACGTGGCCCCAGGTAAACGCAGAACTAAAGAGCCAGTTCAAACTGGGGAGGAGCCACCGACGGCTGTTCGACGAAGTAAGGTAGGAAATGTAAAAGTCGGGAATTTAAGAGAACTATTCAATATACAGTAGAACCTCTTGCATCCGTCTCTCCGTTATCCGCAACCTCTGTTAACGGTCACCGAAAATGTCGTAGATGTCTTCACAATATGCAAAAAATTATAGATTGGTATGTAAGACAAGCCAAAGTAAACAACACGGACGCATTGATTTTGAGAAAATTTACCAGCAAAGTTTAAGCTGTCAAAATTAACCGACTTTTTACCATCACACTGAATATTTGTTTTGATTTTTTCGTTATGTAGATATGTATAAAATTACTAATTCGTCACTCAACATATCTTGCAGTTTGTTGTTTGTGAATGTTCTTCTTTTCTCAAATTCTAGGTTCAAGACATTGTTTTTAGAACTTTTCCATTATCTGTCATTTCGATTATCCGTCACACCTGTGGTCCCGTGCCCGACGGATAAAAGAGGTTTTACTGTAATCAGAAATGTAAATTTCAAACTTAATGAACTTTTTGAATTTGATGATAGCCAACCCGAGAATTATAGTCCTGAAAACAATGACAAGAACTTAGTAGATATGCTCAAGGAAATGTCAACAGGTAGCTATTTAACAGGTTTGAACGAATACGATGTTATTCATTACAATTTTAAAAATATAATAAGAATTCTCACAACTTAAGTCCGCAACGAAAATATTTTAAACGAAATGACAACGAACGTCACACTAATAACTTCGACTCTAGAAACCATCACTTTAATAATAGAAAATCCAACCCTCAAAATGAGATGAACAACAACTCAGGACAGTATAGACGGCATGATAATAACAGACCGGAAAGAAATTTCCATAACCACAATAGATCAGGACAGTATATACAAAATTTCGAACAACCTAGGCAATTTTATAAAAGACAAAACGACTTTTCGAATAATTTAGGGCAATTTAGACATAGGCTTAACTCTAATCGTAACGATGAGGTAGTTCCAAACCACATCAAAATTAGAGACATTCGGGAGTTGAAACTCCCAACGACTCCAAAACAAATAAAAAGGTTTCTGAGTACCATGAGGTACTACAGGAAATTCATTAAAGACTACGCAAAAATTGCTCATTCTATGACTCGGTACTTAAAAAAGGGCGCTTCTATTTATGTCCACGATCCACATTATATAGGGGCTTTTGCGAAGATAAAACATATAATAACCAACCACCCAGTCCTTAAACACCCCGACTTCAATAACAGAATCAAACTGGTGCAAGTGACTTAGCTATAGGCGCCGTTTTAACCCAGGACGAACATGCTTCGCATCCAGGACCCTTAACAGTTACGAAAAGAACTATCCACCAATTGAAAAAGAACTACTGGCAGTCGTTTGGGGATGTATATAATTACGTTTTGCGAACACAAATAAGGCAAAAAGTACCTCAGTTTGCTCACCGTTTACTCACAGTATACTTTTGATACTATTTAAATGCAAGTGAATTCCAAGTTTTTATTCCTTTAAGATTCTCGTATTTTAACTCACAACTTCAAACGGAGGATTAAATTAAATTGACTTTAATTTTATTTATTGAAGCTATTTATTAATGTAATACAAAATAATACAAAAATCCTTAACTATTGAACAGTGGCACTGTCTTACAACTTATACTACGCAACACTGCAGACAATGAATACTCGAAAGCCAAAAAACTTGGAATTCACTTGCATTTAAATAGTATCAAAAGTATACTGTGAGTAAACGGTGAGCAAACTGAGGTACTTTTTGCCTTATTTGTGTTCGCAAAACGTAATTGGCGCAGTCGGTAGGATATCCAATACGACAGGATATCTGTAAACAAGTGAAAGGAAGTTAAGTGAAAGAAAGTTAAACTTTCGCGATAAACTAAATAATCCTTTAATTAATCAATCATTCAGGGGAGCACACGAAGCCTGAATCCTCCTTGAAACTTTGGCAGAGGCTGGCCAGAGACCTGAGCAAAGTAATACAAAATATAACAAGCAAAAATTTAAAAGGTCTCTTTGTACCTACAAACAAAAACAGTGGAGATAAAGATCTCAAAAACATAAATCAAAAAACCATCTTTAAACTAGGAGAAAGAAAAGAAATAGAGTTAAAATGGCGTGGACACCAAACTTAGAAAGCTACATCAAGGACATCCCAGAATTTGACGGTGGGAGGAATAAGCTAGAACCCTTCATAGAAGCGATTGACCAGATAACACCAGTAATCGTCGCATTACCCAGAGAAGCTGCACCATATTATTTACAAAGGATCAAAACGAAACTTACAGGTAGAGCTAGATTAATACTAGATTTAAATACAGAAGTAAATAATTGGACACAGATAAAAACTGTTTTAATAAATAATTTTGGTGAAAAAAAAAATATATTTGTGTTGACGGACGAATTAAGAAGTTGCAAGTTCAATAATGATGTGCAAAGTTATCTGAATGATATTAGGTATAAATTAAGGAATTTGGTTTCTAAAGCAAAAACAGAAACAGTGGATCAAGATATTTTGAATCGAGATGTTGATCATTATAACAAATTGGCTTTAAAAGTATTTATAAATGGGTTACCGGAATCACATAGTACTATCTTATATGCAAGAAACCCAGACTCATTAGAGGAAGCGGAAAGAATATTAGGAGAAACGGATCATTTGCACTATAGAAAGAATAAAAATAATTTCCAAAATCAAAATTTAAAAGTAAGACAACATAATAATTCCATCGATTTTAATAGAAACAATACTAGACAGTTTGAGAATAATAATAGGCCCTTTGGAAATAATAGACCAAATTTTAATAATTTCAATAGAAATCCTCATAATAATAGTAATAGAAATTTTTCCAATAATGTAAGACGTAACTTTGGCGAGAACAATAATAATAGAATGTTTGGCGAAGGAAGTAGGCAAACTAGACAACAACCACAATCAAGACCAGAACCTATGGACACATCAACGAATACAGTTGATGCTAATCAGGATTTTCGATCAGTAGCCTCGAGAAGAGAAGAAACTACGGCATACCCTATATCCTCATAGATACACCAGTTAGGAAATTAAAAGTAATGATAGATACAGGAGCATCCATGAGCTTAGCAAATAAAAATATTATTCATCCTAAGTTTAAATCATCATTATCTAACGCATTAAACATTAGATTTAGAAATGAAGAAGTTCCGGTTACGGAAATATTCACAATTAAAATTTTTAAAGAACTTGACACAGAAAAAAAAAACCTTATCCAATTTGTAGAAATTGATTTTAGTAAATCTTTTGATTTATTATTAGGGAATAATATCCTTAGAATTATTAAGTCGATAATTGATTACGAAAAAAACGAAATAATAGTGAATGGAAATAAATTGAAAATGTTTTGGCATCCAGAAGAAACGAACATGAATAGATCAATAGGTTGTGCCCCTTCCAAACTTAAATCAAATATAAGTAATAAGGAAGTAGAATCCATAACAAACGGAATTTTTCAAACACCAACTGAAACGTTAGAAATTATAAACTTCAATAAAAATATGTATTCAAACCCATTCCCTAACATTGAAGAGGAAATAAGAACAGTGCATTTAAATTCTGAAGAAAAAACAAAGTTATTACAATTAATAAAGAAATATTCGGATATATTTTATAGAAAAGGAACAGATTTAAGTTTTACGAATGTTATAAAACATAGGATTAATACAGAAGATAATTCCCCCGTGTATACCAAAACCTATACTTATCCCCATGTACACAAGCAAGAAGTTCAGAAACAAATTCAAGAAATGTTAGACCAAAATATAATCCAACCCTCAGAATCTCCGTACTCTTCACCTATTTGGGTTGTAAGTAAAAAGGTAGATGCTTCGAACGAACAAAAATGGCGTCTAGTAGTTGATTATAGAAAATTAAATGAAAAAACAAAAGCAGACAAATTCCCAATACCGAAAATAGATGATATATTGGATAAACTCGGAAGGTGCATGTATTTCACAACGTTAGATCTTGCCAAGGGATTTCATCAAATTGAAATCGAGAGCAATGATGTGGAAAAAACAGCCTTCAGTACCAATCTTGGACACTATGAGTTTCTTCGCATGCCGTTTGGTTTAAAGAATGCACCAGCAACTTTCCAACGCATGATGAACAAAGTTCTTCACGAACATATCGGAAAAATATGCTTTGTATATCTAGATGACATTATCATTTTTAGCACATCCTTACAGGAACACATGGTTAATTTGGAAAAAATCTTTAAGACCCTTCGAGAAGTAAATCTCAAAGTACAATTAGATAAAAGTGAGTTTTTAAAAAAAGAAACTGAATACTTAGGACATATCATTTCAACAAATGGTATTAAACCAAATCCTAATAAAATCAAAGCAATCCTTGACTTCAAAATCCCCAAAACTCAAAAACAAATTAAATCATTCCTCGGTTTAGTAGGTTACTACAGAAAATTCATTAAAGACTTCGCTTCAATAGCAAAACCTATGACTATACGTCTCAAAAAAGGAAAACGAATTAATATTACAGACGAAGATTATATAGAAAGTTTCGAAACATTAAAAAATTTAATAATTAAAGAACCAATTCTCAAATATCCAGACTTTGAAAAGAAATTTACCTTGACAACAGATGCATCTCAATACGCGATAGGAGCCGTTTTGCAACAGGAAGGACACCCAATATGTTATGCCTCTCGTACTCTAAATGAACATGAAATAAATTATTCTACCATAGAAAAAGAATTATTAGCTATCGTTTGGGCTTGTAAATACTTTAGGCCTTATCTCTACGGTGTTAAATTTGAAATCCTTACCGATCATAGACCTTTAAAATGGTTGAGCAATTTGAAAGAACCCAATCAAAAATTGATACGATGGAAATTAGCTCTTGAGGAATATGACTATAACATTGATTATGTTGAGGGTAAAACTAATCATGTAGCAGACGCATTAAGTCGCCCAGTTATAGACATAGTTGAAAAACAGGCAATAGAGTTTGTAAATGTCAATAACGAAATGGAAGTCGAAGATGATAATGTAGATGAAAATATGGAAGCAAATGATGTTGAATCTGACGTAGCTACCGTACATAGCGCACAGGAAGATAACTCATTACATATTCCAATTTCTGAAAATCCATTAAACGTCTTTAGGACTCAAATCATAATAAAAAAGGGAAATATTAATCAAACGCAGATAAAGAAATTATATCTGAGGAAAGTAAGGAAAGAATTCACAGTTCAAAGTCCCGATATAAAATTTTTTGAGTATGTGATTCAAAATCATTTACCTAATAAAGGACTAGTAGGATTATATATGCCAGATTTAGAAATGTTTACACAGTTTCAAGAAGTATTCAAACTCCGAAATCGTAATAGTAAACTAAAACTCCTGAAATGTGAGAGAGTTCTAGTAGATATAGATAATGAAGAAATTTATAACGTAATTAAGGAAGAACATGAGAAAAATAATCATAGAGGTATTAATGAAGTGTATGAAGAAATTAAACCTAGATATTATTTTCCAAACTTAAGAAGAAAAATTCATGAAATTCTGAATAGATGTAAAGTATGTAACGTATGTAAATATGATAGAATTCCTATACGACCTAAACAGGAAATGAAACCTATCCCTGACAGGCCCCATGAAGACATTAGTATTGATATATGGTTCCCCTATCGAGGACAACCTCATCTCACTATAATAGATCGATTCAGTAAACATGCTCAGATATACCCTTTAAAGCATAGAAATCCAACAGAAATTAAGAAAGCATTAGAAGCCTATATTTCAAATAATGGCGCACCTAAAAGTATTACCTCCGATAATGAGAGAGGATCTCTCAAACCCTTACAAGAATTTGCGGATAATCTCAATATTCAGATTCATTTAACATCAGCGCATGTTCATACAGGTAATAGCGAAATAGAACGGTTTCACTCTACATTAAACGAACATCTTCGGGTTTTAAAGTTTCAAAATCCTAATGAACCGATATCTAATTTAGTTACCACAGCACTCCTCCATTATAACAATAGCATTCATTCTACTACCAATAAGAAACCTATTGAACTTCATACTAATCGGATGACTGAAGAAGAAATCAAAGAAATTAGAAATAAAATGTGTCTCAAACAAAAGAACAGAGTAGATAAGTATAATGAGAAAATTATAGAAAGGGATATAGATCCAAATTATGTTGCAAATATAGTTCCTAATGGAAAATTACAACCGAAATACAAGCAACAAAGAGTAATTAAAATAGGTAAAGATTATTTCACGTTAGAACACAAGAGAAAAATCCATAAAAGGATCTTGAAAAGAAGAAAAAAATTTACCTAAAATTATTCATTACAGGAAAACTAATTGTCCTTGTCATCGCACTGATCTTTTTACCAAAGATATCTCCTCAAACAGTTGAAGTAAATCAAATACCAGAAGGAAATGGTTATATACTTTTAAGAACAGATAGATTAGAAATGATAGAAACTTATATGGAAATTATTCACCCAGTAGATTTAAATGATTATCAAGTAGCACTAGATACAGCATTAAGAAATATTGCAACTAAAAAATTTGAAAATGACTCAACTATCTTGAACCTTATTCAAGAAATCCAAAATAAAATTTTTGAACTTAAACCTCAAAAACGAGTAAAGCGAGGATTGATTAATCTCCATGGAAAATTTCTTAAATGGATTGGTGGTACTATGGATGACGATGATCGAGTCGAAATTGAAGAAAAATTTAATATAGTGAATAAAAATCTTAATATGTTAGAAAGTGCAGTAAACAATCAAACAACTAGAATTAATAAACAAATCGAAACAGAAATAAACGAAATGGTCCGAACAATTAATGATCAAAATTCAATACTGATCAACAAAACAATGGAAATAACACAAATATCTAATAAAATGCACAAAGATTTGGAGTGGTTTAAAATAAAAGAACTTTTAAAAGAAAATTTAAGATTTTTATTGATGAAACTTGAAAAATTAGAAGAAATAATTTTACATTGTAGACTAGGAATTTTGAGTCGAAATATTTTGACCACTAAAGAAATATATGAGCTTAATTTAACAATTAACCATCTCAAATACATTAAAACCGCAGTTGCACAAGTTGAAGAAAAATTGTTAATTTTTATACAGATACCTAAATTTTCATCAGAAAACTACTATTTAACAAATATTGTACCAATCCCTACAAAAGATAATTTAGAATTAGACACACATGTACTCAAGATCATAGTTCATAAGAATGATGTATTTTATTTTGAAGAAAATAAAGAAATTAGAAAATTAAAACCCATTCAAGAAAAATGTATTGGAAATATCTTAAAAAATTCCATGAAAAATTGTAACATGATAAATAATAAAAAAACTAGTATTGTTAGAATTAATAAAGACATAATTATCACAAAGAACCTAGATAAGACAAAATTGATACACAATTGTAATAATCATGACATAACCATACAGAGACATAACGTAATAAAATTCAAAAATTGTACAATAGAAATCAATAGTAAAACATTTTCAAATGAAAACTTCGAACATAAGGAAACGTTAATTTTGCCCAATATAATTAAAGATATAGAATATAAGAGATTTCAAAATATAACAATTAATCAGATTCATGAGATGAATTTAGAAAACAATGAAGAAATAAAATTATTAAAGTACGATTCTAGAAAAGCCAACTGGATGTCTTTTATAACAGATGGCTCTATTATAATTATAATTATTGTAATTTTAATGTATTGCTACTTTAAATTTAAGCCAAAAATTGTAAAACTCAAGATGATCCGACGGGACTCGAATCTTAAGGAGGGAAGAGTTACGTATCACTCCCCTACATCAGCCAGTAAAGAATTTACCTTTTCATAAACACCCTATATTGTGACGTCATACCTACACGTCATACTTACCCAAGTACAGCTGCGCTCAGTACATTGAACTTTGTTGCACCTTTGCACAAAATGACGAGCTATAAAATTACTAAGAAAAACTTGGAAGTAATAGACATAATAAATTTTACAAACAACTGTGTCATAAATAGCCATCTCAAGGCTAAATGCAAAATTTGGGAGAGATATTTTTATTTAACTAAGTTCCAGGAAAACAACTTTCCCCAATTAGCAATTCCTCCATTCTAGGAGTAATTATTTAAGGTTATGAGAGTTTCCCACCTTAAATTAATATGCATTATTGAACATTTTATGTGCTTCACATTTACATATTGAATGTATGCACTTGAATTCTCTCTCATCGAGTGTAAATTAAATTTATTAACACTCAATTAAAATCCAATTACTCCTAATCGAGTAATAAGCTTAGACACTCCCTAATTTAGGTGCAGATGCACCTTTATGATTAAATCGCCCTTCCAAAAGAAGTTTGGCAGAACACTCTCATTACGAAATATCCCTGTATGAGTGGGCAAACCCAATTATAAAAGCAGCGATCATTTCGAATTAGGATTCTTTGGTTTTTTGGCTTTCGAGTATTCATTGTCTGCAGTGTTGCGTAGTATAAGTTGTAAGACAGTGCCACTGTTCAATAGTTAAGGATTTTTGTATTATTTTGTATCACATTAATAAATAGCTTCAATAAATAAAATTAAAGTCAATTTAATTTAATCCTCCGTTTGAAGTTGTGAGTTAAAATACGAGAATCTTAAAGGAATAAAAACTTGGAATTCACTTGCATTTAAATAGTATCAAAAGTATACTGTGAGTAAATGGTGAGCAAACTGAGGTACTTTTTGCCTTATTTGTGTTCGCAAAATGTAATTATATATTTTCGACCATACCTTTTTGGCAAAGAATTTGATGTGTACTCGGACCACCAACCAATCAAGTGACTGGCCGTAATGTATTCAGGAAACGATATCAACCCGAGGCTAACAAGGTGGTTGATATCTCTAGGCGAGTACAATATTAAATACAATTATATAAAAGGTAGAGATAATGTGGTCGCAGATTTTTTAAGTAGAATTAACTCCGATACTAAGAATATAAATACCCTTAGCAACGAAGAACCCGAAGTTGACATAAAATAATTATTCAATTTATGTGAAGATATAGGAAATAATGAACAACAGGAAATTTCGGAAATTGAAAATTTGAGTTCCGAACTCAAGGAAGTAAATAGTGATAGTATAGTCAGGAATCCGGACTATATGAGAATGAAAACTGCGAAAATGATTTAATGAGGATAGAAATTAATATAGGTGACGAGTCCTTAGAATATCATACCACTCACTCTCAAGAGCAGAACTTAGAAGATCATATCCCAATATTGGATACAATTGTCAAAAGGATTAAAACACAAATTATCCTTAAGGTAGTGAAAAAGAAAGAATTTTAATTGGTTTTTAAAAACAGGAGGATATATGTAGACTTAGAAGATTTGTCAAAGGGAACAACAAACGACTTATGACGTAGATACATAGGTGTAGGAAAGATAGGTATTTATACGGAACTGGATGATCATCAATATAACCAACTGCAACAGATTATCATAAACATTTATTCACAAAATGGCAATTTAAAGTTCGTAAAATGCAGTCATTTCGCAACAGATATTGAAGAGGACGAAAAACCTAGGAAAGTAATAGCATTATATGTACCTTACGAATGAATCAGGTCACTCAGGAATAATTTCTACATTCGAAGGAATAAAGAAAATGATATACAATCCCAACCTAAGAATGGTAGTCCATGAAATCATTAACAATTGCGATATATGTGCCGCAAGCAAATGAAATTGTCCATGTTGACACCTTTGTGAACAGTAAGTACTGTTTCATCAACTTTATAGATAAGTTCTCTAAACATGCGGTTAGCCTGTACCTTGAAGACCGCAGTGCCAAAACCTTGGTGGAGAAACTCAGACAATTCCTGTCAATCAAAGGTAAGGTAAAAAGGTTTGTGTTTGATAACGAATTTAATACGAAAAGCGTAAAAGACTTCTGCAATGAAGAAGGTATCGAATACCATGTAACTAAACCCAATAGCCACACAGGGAACTTTGATATGGAAAGTTTGAATAACACCCTAAAAGAACGTATCCGAACTCTCAATTTAGAGGAAAAACTTCGAATCAGACTTCAAATGATAAAATCAGTCCATATTTATAATAACACCTTCCATTCGACCATTAAAGCTACACCAATAGATGTCCAAAACCATAGAATAGAACATACAATAATTAAGGAACTCATAAGCACAAAAGCTAAAATCATCGGAAAAAGGAATAGAGGTAGGGAAGAATATACCGAAAATAAGGAAGAAATTTACATTAACAATTATAAGTCTCTCAGGCATAAAGAACAACCCAAATTCCGTAAACTCAAGTTAGATCGAGTCGACAAAAGTAACATTAAACGACCTTTCGCATTTTCAGCTGCTGCTAATAATAGGGATCGTAGTAATGACACCTCCTAGTCAGCAATCACTAATAATTGACAAGATAAATTCCGAACTAGGATACCCACAAATACAAATAGATGAAGTAGAAGTCGTTAGTAGCTACGATATCGTCTTACACATTATTGACCCTCACGAAATTTTGAAAATCGTCGATGAACTGGAGAGGAATATAAATGCAATAGTAATCGACTCTAGGAAAAATATTGCTTTTCACCAACTAGGGAAAAACAGGAATGGAATCAAAACATTAATCCTACGGCGACAAAAAAGAGGACTAAATAATGCAGGAGAAACCGCCCTTTAATGGGTTTTTGGGACAATGGACACACAAGCCAAAGAAAATATAGGGAAACATCTACAGAGTATTGATACGAACAACCACGAAATTATTGGGACAATAAACCAGCGGATTAAAATTAACGATAACTTCAATATGCCAACTAATCAGAAAAACAATCATAACTTTCAAGGTCAACTTTCAAGATGTTATGAACGAATTTATGTCACAAATAAGATAAAAAAGTTAATATTCCTTTTTTTATGTACTTGACAAAACTGTTTCCTTATTTTTATTGTTTTTTATTTATGTTTTCACCCGTTATTATGTTAAAACTAAACACCCGGCAATTAGGAGATTTTTAAATGATATTTTCTCATTAACTTCATAAAATTTTTTGACTGCCCTCTCACTGAAAAACAAAGAGAAGGTAAACAAAAGGACACAACCAGGCAGATCAATTTAAAAAAGGTTCTAACGGGAACTGTCTAAACATGGTACTCTGGTTTTGAGGCGACTCTAAAAGAATTTTCTAAAAATTATGGTAGTTGGGATTCAATTTGGAATACGAGCAGTCGAACAGTTTTTAGTTTTCTTAATCTGCAACTCTGAATCTGTATATAAATAAGCGACACGTTTTTTTGTTATCTCTTTTACAGGAAACCAAATGGACTTACCAGAATGACAACTATACCATTCGAAAGATTCGTTTTTCCTGTATGTACATCACATAATTTTTTTTCTTAAATTTAATTATAAATTAGTTTAATTTTGAATTGAAATTAAAAAATTCAATGAGATAGTATGTGTGAATTGAGCACACGTATAGCGTAGATGATGCTTTTGGGAAAAATGTATGTGTGGTACTATTTAGGTTTTCGCCTGCAAACATGCAATCATATGATGTTTTTGGTTTGTGTCCCCAATATATAACATGTACTAAATTAGTTAAAAATTAAACTAAATGGATCAATCTTCTTCTGGGGTCACAAACCGAAAGAAATAACATGTAATTGCATTCCTCTACGAAAAAATCAAAATATAGAACATACTTATTTAACATTATCATTGCCATAGATCATACGTTCGACTGAATAACCTACCATTTATGCCAAATACGTGCATTCTTTCACTCAAACCTAATATCTATGCCAATGATAATGTGAGGGGCACATGCAGCCATATCACATAAAATAGTGGTATGTTCATTCTTTTGATTTTTGCCTGGAAGAAGGCAATCTTTGGGTAATGAAATTGCATTCTTCCAGACAAAAGCCAAGTCAATGAACATATGGCCACAGACAATAATATGGATGCATTACCACAGACAAATTTAAAGCCATCGTTTATTACCATTATTTTTTGCTAATTTGATTAAAATATATGCAAATTTTATTTTCAAAAATATGGAAAATCATAATTTTAGAATTATCTCTAGAAAACGCGAGGTTAACTTTCACGTATAGTTACAGAAAGCGACCGAAATTCTGAATTTTATCATATTTCCCAACTTTTCTATGGACCTCATTCAAAAACATAATTTAGAGATATATGATATATGGCCAAAAGTTTGGAAATGACAAAATAATGGGGGCCTGTCATACATATAAAACCCTAGAATGCTTTATTTAGCTGATACGCACAAAAAACTATTAAAAATGCAAAATCTAAATTATATCATACATCCAAGCTTTCGACTGCACACCTTTCACACCTCAATTTAGAGAAAAAAAAAAGGTAGGAAATAAAAGTTTCTTTGTTTGTGAAGAAATTCCACATATATTTCACTTACAATATATATTTCCCACAACTTCATAATATTGTTTAAAACCATATGATCCACGGTCCGTCTGGTTTATTGAATCGTATCCCCGTCTGTATGAGAGATGGTAAATGCAGCAAAAGCTTTTCTAAGCACTTTTACAATACAACTCAGGCCAATGTTAGATGCGTCGTGTTAATGGTATAACAGTTGACTTTCGTGGCCACTCTGTTGACCACCGTTATGTTGTTCCTTAAAATCCATATCTCTTAGCGTTTTATTGCCACTTAAATGTGGAAGTTCTTGGCACAGTTAAGAGCCTAAAATAAATGTACAAATATGTTTATTAGGGATACGACTGTGCCTTATTACAGTTTGGAAGATTTAGCGTTGATGTTGAGGGCACAGTTCATACGTTGAGGGCACTACGTTGGATCTAAGGAAGCTAATTGGCGCATAAATGACCAGTCACATAATATATTATAGTTCGACTAGAATGTCACTTGCCTCACCATCAAAATGTAGTCTTTGCGGAAGGAAATTTTCAGCAAGCTCTTAAAATCACAGAAGAACAAAATTGACTGCAAACACAGAAGAACAAAATTAACGACGATACATTATATTTGGGTAGATAAAGAAAAGAAATTGAAGAAACGTGAAAGAGGAAGTAGTAGAGCTATTGCTAGATTATTTTATGTTTTATGTCGAGCTGTTGCATTTGAAACTACTATTGCTTCATGATCAAGGTCCCGTTAGGATTTGGGCACTGTTGGGAACATTATTCACTCCACATTTTCAGCTGCTGCACATGCACGAGGTATCGCATGAAATGATGAAGAGTGGCGTGAATATTTATTAGAAGTAAAAGAGTGTGAGTTCTCTCAGCAGTTAAGAGAGTTATTCGCCATTACCTATTTGTGGTATGAACGTTCCTACACATGCCTTAGATTTGTGGAATGAATTCAAAATGTTCATGTGTGAAGACTTTTAAAGAAATTCTACAGAAAATGATTCATGTAACCGTGCTTTATTATCAATTTAGGAAATTTTGTTCAGTAATAATTTATCATGTGAACAGCAGCTATCCGCTATTGATTTAGTTTAAGAGTAAATTTTAAATTATCACCAGTATTACGGTTGCAAAATTTTTCGTCTGACAGCTCATGCTGATTCTGGTAAGGCTTTTTCCCAAACCGCAATTATTCATAAATTGAATTCTTTGGATCTCCAATGTATTGCGTGCGGTTTCAGTGGTATTGCATCCACTCTTTTAAATCAAGGTCGAACTTTTCACAACGTTTTCAAAATACCTATACCGATTTTAGAGAATTCCGTATCAAAGCTCTCTGCAAATAGTGGCCAAGCGTAGTTCATAAGGTCTGCATCAATCACTATCGCAGATGAAATTTCAATGTGCCCGCTTAATGCTCTCAAATTAATTTTTTAAACTATTCATTTGACGAATATTGCCAGTTTTATCTCACGGTACACGTGTATCACTAATTGAGAAGGACCTTAATTCATGGTCCGAATTTTCAATATTCCACAAAATAACTTTACCTCATGAGATTGAATTGGTTTAATTTCTTAAATCTCTTGCTACTGGAACTTTACTCACATTTCCAGATTACAGCCAAGGTGTTATTGAAATTCCTTCCCATTTAGTTAGCAGTAACTACGTGATTGCAGATACATATGGCAATGTATCTGAAACCATTCAGTCTAACGATATCCTCAATTCGGTTGTATTAGCACCCAAATATGGAGACTACACTTTCATCGATGCAGCAATTTTTAACAGTGTGTCCCAAGAGGAACGAATATTTTTGAGTTCCAATAACATCTTGAGTGATGATGATAGAGAGCAAATTAATTTTCCAGTAGCATTTTTAAACTCAGTTTATGTAAGTGGGTACTTTGACTTATTCGTAATTTGAGTACAGGACATGACTTGCTTGGTCAATGGTACACCCATGCGTTTAGTTCAAATGCAAAAAAAATTTTTTGGATTGTGAGATTTTAGCAGGAATTTTTCAAAAGACAAGTATTTTGACACCACATATACACCTTAATCATTCAAGTAAACTTCCGTCTTTTTCCTTTCGAAAAACTCAATTTCCCGTCATTCTGGCTTTTGCGATGACAATTACTAAATCCCAGGGGCAAACGTTTCAAAAAGTAGGAATCTTACTCAAAAAACCTGTATTTTCTCACCGTCAATTTTATGTTGTAGCCAGTAGAGTTGGATCGTTTGATCGATTGCGTGTGTATATTTCTGAAACACAAGGCCATGATCATTTGGCAGGAGATGAAAGAATTTTGTATGAGAAAATTTTATGATCTTTTAAGTTCTGCAACCGCACCCGCAAGGTTTTCGATAATTATAGATAGGGCCTAAATCAGTTGCTACTACGGTCTGAACTCAATCACAACTTTACTTACAATGCTACTGTATATGAAGCACCATGCGCGAACTATTGGAGTGAGCGTAGCGAACGGCGGGGGTTGGCGAGCGTTGCGAGCAGGAGGCGTCCTCCTAGTAATGGTAATTGTGGGAGCAATTTTGTAAATATTATACGAAATAAAGTGTTCAATCAAAACCACTCTCGCTCTTTTATTTAATATATATACAGTCCACATAAATTGTCGACAGTTGCAAGAACATTATTAACACTTATTATTTATTATTATTATTATATCTCATTATAGCTTATTTCTGATTTGTACGTTCAATTCGGGTCACGGAAACCAGGGTTTGTGCCGCCGTGGCCTAGAAAGACGCAAATTCTAAACAGCTCCTGTCCTGCCATGGCCTTTTTGGCGGATGGGAGGCTAGTGGGGCTGACAAAATTCAATCTGAGGATTCGGGGGTTTATTGGTACTGCTCAAAATGCCGTACTTTCTCGCTTAGTGCCCACTCCTCGCGTCTCTTAGAAATCAATGTGGTGCTTCGAAATCTCGACTTATCTATATCAAACTCGGCCCGTATCCACGCCTCGCTTGTTAAGTCGCTCGACTCTCTCAATGAACTCAACTCCCGGATGGTGACAGGTACTTTCCCGGACCCATCTAAGGGCCCACCATCAATACCGCATAAGTCGATAAGACAATAAATGAGCTTTATCCCAACCACGGGGTGCTCCTCTAATCACCTTCTGGCCCCTTGCCCAAGCAGTGACGATATACCCATCCCGACCCAATCCTCCTCTCGAGAAAAAATCCTCCACCACTTTTTCTCCTGCCCTGTCGGCCAGTCCACAGCATAATGTAGGTGCTGTTATCGTTCCCTCAAGATCATTTAGCCACGTAAAAGCCAGTAGTCAGTAGTATCACTCCAGCTGCTGTCAGGTTTCCTCACGCCCCGTCCCAGCTAATACTCTTTCAGCTTCCACACAAACCCAGTACCCGTTAAATCTTCCCCATGAACTCTCTATTCCTTTTGCTCCCTCTGGTTTTTCTGACCACCTGCTCGCTACCTCTTCCTCTTAACGAAGCAATCTCCCATCTACGCACAATCCTGTCTGCGCCCTGAGGACTGTACCAAAGGCCAGATCCATTTTCGTACTGAGCTTGTACTTTCAACGTTACCCAATGACATCATATCGTTAACGTCATTGGGGTTGACGTAGCCACATGTAACATTAAAGTGATTAAGCTCTTAGTATGTAGATGTTCCTCATTTAAGATCACCGTCTCCCCTCCCTCTTAGACCTCGTCCTTTGCAAATCTAACTGGCCAAAGCACGTTTTATTAAAAAGTTCCTGCCTAGAGGACCCACTACCGTTAGTGCTAGTAGAGCTGCGCCTGCCCCTGCAGTTACCAATGCTGCCTCATCCTCGTCGAGAAAAAACTCCTCCCCCTCTCCATCTATTCCCAAAACTTGAGGGGTCTTAGAACCAAAATTCACTCAAACCTTCCTCTCCTCTCATTCCTTGCCCCATTATGTTATCTCCCTGACCGAATCGTGGACCTTCCTTCTGATGTAGGCATGTTATTGAGCCTTTCCTTGGCACTTGAATCTAAAATCCATGTCCGATAAAGACCATTTGCTGTTAGGGGACTTTAATCACCCTCACATTGTTTGGATTTTTGACTGTGATTCCAATTATTTTACGGTCTCTAACACCACCTCACCGCCTGAAGATTCTAGATCATAGTTCGTAGATTCTATAACCTTTTACTTCCTATCTCAACTTAATAACGTCAAACACAAGAACCAGTGTTTGCTCGACCTAGTGTATCTAACAATCCGACTAACGTGCATGTTCTCTCCGGTCCTTGTGCTCTCTTTACTATATGTGTCTCTTTTTGTACTAACACCCACTTCATCTCTCCCACCCTGTCACCTAGATTTCACTTCCACAGAACCAACAATGAACTTCTGTTGACGTGCCTGAGTTGATCTGCAATTCACGAAACAAAATCTACGACGCTCTGCATCATTCCATCTGTTCTTCGACACCATTTACTTCACCTCACCCCCCCCCCCCCCCCTGAGTAGTCACCCAGTTAGTATTCTTCGAAACTCAAGTCTCCGAGGAATCGGCGCAACTCCTTCAAGAAAAATATATCCACTCTAATTCTCGTGAAGACTTTGAAAAATTTACTGCGTTATATAACGCATTGTCTCCCTAGACGACTTCTAGTATAAGGCTCATCTATTCACTGCTACAAGTTACATCGCCTTCAACCGCCATTTATTCCTCTACTTTGTGAATTCAAAACGGAAATGCAAAGAGGATAACCGTCAATTTCTTTCTTGGGCATGAAATGTGATGATCCCCAAACTATTGCAAACCTATTTGTAAAATTCTTCTCGTCCACCTTTATGGATGGCCATTTCGAGCAAAACGTTGACTACTTCTCCTCGCTGAAATATGCCTGCTCTTCATTACCGTCCACCTTCCCTGATCACCTTAAATGCTTTTGAGCGTGGCGAAGTTGTTGAAGCCATTTTTACGGATATGAGTAAGTCCTTCGACAGCATTCCTCACAGCCTCATCGCATTAAGGCTTAAACTGGCTGGTTGCCCTGATCCCTTCCTTAGGTGGATCATACCGTGTTTGTTTTAGATCTTACCTTTCCTACAGTTTAACTGCGACCTCCGGTGTTCCTAATGGACCGGATATCGGTCCACTGCCCCTTATAACCACCACAAATCACATATCTGTGGTTGTTTTGCACTCTTATATACTTTCATATGCATATGACACCAAGATATTCAAAAATACCGTTCATCCCTCAGACATCCACAAGCTACAGCTTGGTCTGGACCGTTTTTCGCAATGGTGCCATAGGAGCAACCTCACATCATATGTCTCAAAGTGCGAGCACGACTGCTTCCGCCGCAAACGGAACCATATCCCTCAAACCTTCTCCCTGAATGGCTCTGCGGTTAGCTCGGTGAAATCCGTCCTTTATCTGGGTGTCCACCTTGATTTCAAACTCTTTTTCCTTCAGCATCTTAATCAGGTGTTACGGAGAGGTGTTACTAGGCGGTCTAGAGAATTAGCTGACCCATACATTTACAAAACGCTCTTCATCTCCCTCGTTCTCCCTATATTAGAATTCACTCTTCAATTCTGGTCTCCTTACCACAATCTTTATATTGGGAGAGTCAAGACTATTCAGAAGCGCTTTCTACGTTTCGCTCTACTTCACTGCCACTGGTCCGATACCGTTCACCTTTCCCGTTATGCGGATCGCCTTAAATTCCTCAATCTACATTCTCTTTCTGAGCGCCGTGTCATGGCTGATTTATAATTCATGCACGGAATCGTCCAGGCAGATATATATTTATTTATTTATTTATTTATTTATTTGCAATATAATGAAAAAGTAGATAATAGAAAAAAAATGGGAGAAACTTAAGAAATCCATAGAGAAAAAGAAATTTAAATATAAATGTTATAGAAATCATTCACCATGCAGTGTAAAGACGGAACAAGGAAACCGACAATAGGAAACGAATGATAACTCGATGGAAATAGCATCCATGCAAACCCGAAAAACCATGCGAGGATTGTTTGCCCCATGAACGTCCTGCAGGAGGGGAACAGCGCGATTTTATGTCCTAAGCATGCGCGTGACGGGCTCCATCCGCCCAAAGTCAGTGGAATGGAAGCTAACAACGTAAGTATAAACCGATTTAAAGTTTTTGCAGTTACGACGATGAGTTAACTGATCGCGAATGTACGGGGCAATGATTTGACCCTGGATCACACCATGTATGAAGATAAGATCAGCCGATCCACATAGGGTGGGAGGTTTAAGTGATTGGACTAGGGGAGGCGGTTAAGGGCAAGACGGAGGAAGCGTTTTTGGACGGCCTTGATGCGGCCAATATGAAGCTTGTGGTAAGGAGTCCATACTTGAGAGGCATACTCCAGTATAGGATGGACAAGGGAGGTGTAAAGGGTTTTGAAAACGTAAGGATCAGCTAGTTCCCTAGACCACCTGGTAATGAAACGTAACGTGACTCTCGCTCCCTCTATCACAGTATGAAGATGGTCATGAAAGGAGAGCTTCGAGTCTAGGAGAACACCTAAATCAAGCACGGAATTTTACGACCACACCGCAGAACCATTAATGAAGAAGTTGTGGGAAACATGGCGACGCTTCCAATGGAAGCAGATGTGTTCACACATCAAAGTATTTAGTTTCAAGTTGCTTTTAGCGTACTATGTTGTGATTCGATTGAGGTCCTCTTTCAAATCAAGAGGACTTTTCGCTTCGGACATACGTAACCAGGTTGGTTTGCAACGCTGTGGTAAAAATTTAAGGTCGTATGAACCCTTCAGCTACCACCGATTTTTGCATGATGGAGGCCATTACTCCTATGCTCAGGGTTTACAATCGGACTGTCTCTCTACTCTAGGTGCCGGGGGCACTATTGGTGCTCGTTCTATTTTTCGGATCTTCACTGGAAGCATGTTCTCACACTACACTTGCTCATGACCGGACCTGTCTTCCCTGTCTCGACTGGACACTATGACTAACTATACATTATCTTACGTATCCTCTTTTTTAATTATACAAACTTGTACTACGTTGCAATTGAATTAAATAAATTTCCATCCAATTTTTCATTCGTAATTAATCTTTTTCATTCGTAATCAATTACATAATTAAATTAATTGTTGTTTTAAAGCATGAAAATATTATTTTGTCAGTAATGCCAAAGAAGTATATCCTAATATTTGCGGACACAAGTACACGCAAAATGTTTTTGTTTTATTAACTACTAATTCAAAGCGCGTCGTCACACTGGTTGAGTGCAACATGCGATCTTTCTCTTTTAACTGCTCCATTTCGGTAGTATGGGGACGTCCATTAATCACATGATGTTAATAGAAACTTTTTAACCCCCTCCCTCCCCCCTGGTGATATAAATAATGAGGTTGAAACTAACCCCAAACCTCACCCACCCAAAATCACATGTATTCTTTTAGTACAAAGTATATTGACATTTTCAGAACATTATCTATATATAAATAGGCGACATGTTTTTTTGTTATCCCTTTTATGAGAAACCAAATCGACTTACCAGGATAAAAATTATATCAGTCGAAAGTTTCTATCTTCCTCTACCTGCAGCAGTTATTTTTTTTTTTGTAATTTAATTGGAAATTAGTTTAATTAAGCTTTGAAATTTAAAAATGCAATGGGAGTGTATTTGTGAATTGAGCACACGTATAGCGTAGGTGACAACAATCGGTAGAATGTATGTGTTTGATTGTTTTGTTTCTGCCTAGAAGAATGCAATCATAAGTTGAATATTTTGGTTTGTGTCCCTAATATATGGAACGTGATAGGTTTGTCAAAAATCAAGGCAAATGTTCCAATCTTTTATTGGGGACATAAACCGAAACAATTATTGGCGTGAAGATCCGTCGGAATGAATAATCTACCATAAACAAAAGAGCCGGCAGGGTTCTTACCCCCGTCACTAGAAACCGGTTGCACCTATCTAGATAAAAAGTATAGCAATCGAAGGCTTACTTCTTCTTTAATATTATTTCTTAAATTTACCTAGAAATATGTGTTATTTAGCATTAAGATTAAAAAAAGCCGAGGAGAATGATTGCGTGCGTGTGAATGTATGTCTCTAATTGTCTTGCTTCTGCCTAGAAGCATGCAATCATATATTGATTGTTTTGGTTTGTGTCCCTAATATACGGAAAGTGGTAGGTTTATCAATAATGAAGACAAAACGATTGTCTGCGATAAGACTAGCAATTTTTATTGGAGACACAAACCAAAAAATTTTATGATATCAATTATCAGATCAGGGGAGAAAATTGCATTCTGCAAGGAAAACCGCTGATGAAACGTCTGAATAATTAAATTACCGTTGATACCAATTATGTACGTGCATTTTTTCTTTCAAACCTGTCATCTATCTCTAAGTTACAAGAAATTTAGCACAAAATTGCCCTTACACAACAAATAACGGTTCTTTGACAATTGTTGAGGGCAAAACTGAACACATGGCAGCTCTTAACTATTGTCAAAGAACCGTTATTTGTCGGCTTTGTTTACAGCTTTGTCTATTGTCAAAGCTTGCTGTTGGTTTGACCAAACAAGAAGAAATTGCCATTTATTAATTATAAATTTGTGATAAAATTAAATTTTGATTTCTTCTATAATCAATTTTTACTTTAATAAAAAACTATATAAATATTGTGAGTGAATTTTGTGGAGTTCCGTGGTTATTTTGGTTATTAGACAATTTTGGTTAAGTGATTTTCCTATTTTTAATCGTTTTTCAATTTCAATTGTGAGTTGAGTTTTTATTTTAATTGTTTTATATTAAAGTTTAGATTTGGGTTATTTAATTTTTGCTTATTTATATAAAAATATATATATATTTTGAGTAAATTTTGGTGTGTTCCGCTCTTTTGCTGATTGAGAGGATTTTGGTGAGTGAGATTTTTATTTTAATTGTGAGTGCAGTACTTATTTTATACCATAAGGGTATTAGCTTTTTTTAAATTAGATAATAATTATCCTGTTGAAATGCCGCGTCGCCAATTATTGCCAGAAAGTGCACGTAGAAAAAGGCGTAGAACCTCAGTAGGTGCAAATAGGGTTAGAAATATTGATGCAATTTATGAAAGCAATTCAGTTGAATTGCATGAATCATATAAATGTGCATTAAATATGCCTCCAGGTAATTTTAGTTCACACACTTTAGGAAATATGACCTTGCGGTGCAATTTTTGTTCTGCGAAGCATTTTAAGTTAGAAATTACAGGTCGTGAAAATAATGCTTTTGCTCTCTGTTGTCATAAGGGAAAGGTAGTTTTGCCGGTATTGACGCCCAATAGCTTTTTTGAAAATTTGTTGAAGGATGTGAATTCTACTAATATTGCGAACAAAAAACGTGCTCAGAACTATCTAGCAAATATTCGTTCTTATAACGCGTCATTTGCTATGGTTAGCTCAGAGGCACAGTTAGATGAGAATGTTTTAAACGGCGTCTATCATTTCAAAATACATAACGTATTTTATCATCGTATTGGCGCTGTGCAAAATTTGCCCAATCGTGTACCATGTTATGCGCAACTTTACTTTTATGATGTGGAGACTGCTCTTGAGTACAGAATGAGTGATAGAAGTAATGTTAGATGTGATTTAGGAATTATGCGTTCTTTAGCAGAGCAGTTACAACGGGTCAACCCGTTTATCCGCTCATTCAAAACAATGTCTGAATATTGTCAGCAACCTCAAAACAATGCTGCTGAAGTCAGTATGGTAATCAGAGTTAATCAGGATTTAGATATGCGGCGTTACAATGAAGCAATTCAAACGGATGTTGCAACCATTTTCAAAAGTGTTGACGGGGAGCCCCCTTTTGAGCGAAATATGATTACTTTTTCAAAAAATTCAAATTTTGTTCACAGTGTTTCGGTCCTAGATCCTTCATTAGATCCATTAGCTTATCCCTTATTATTTCCCAATGGTGACACTGGATGGCACATGAATTTGAAACATTCAATAAGATCTACTTCTGCTGCTCCTGCTCCACAAAACAAGATTACAATGCTGCAATAGGCGTCATTTCGACTGGCCATTCGAGATGAATTCAGTATTCTTCATTCTTCACAGAAATTGTTTCTGCAATGGATTGTAGACATCTATGTCCGTATAGAAGGAAGCCGTTTGCACTTTATTCGACAAAATCAAGCCACTCTTCGAGCTGATATCTATAATAATTTGACAGATTTCTTGCAACAGCACCCAAATGATTCTGTTAATTCGGTAGGTCATAGAATAGTTTTACCATCTTCTTTTATTGGTTCGCCAAGAAATATGTACCAGAACTATTTAGATGCTATGGCAATAGTTCAACATAATGGAAAGCCTTCACTTCTTATCACAATGACATGCAACCCCAAATGGCCAGAAATTATTAATAACATTTCTCCTGGTGATAGTCCGAATTTTCAACCTCACATTGTCGTCCGTGTCTTTCGTTCCAAATTGAAAAAATTAATAGAATGTCTAGAAAAATCTAAAATTTTCGGAAAAGTGAAGGCACTCATATACACGATTGAATTTCAAAAGCGTGGTTTGCCACACGCTCATATCCTACTTACTTTAGATTCTGCTGACAATATAACTGACATTGATAAATTTGTTTGTGCGGAAATTCCAGACATTTCAGTCAACCCTAAACTTCATAGTTTTGTCAAAAAACATATTATTCATGGTCCATGTGGTTTATTAAATCCTAACTCCGTCTGTATGAGAGCTGGTAAATGCAGCAAAAGTTTTCCTAAAGACTTTTGCTATTCAACGCAGTCCAATGTCAATGGCTATCCAATTTATATGCGTCGTGATAATGGCATAACAGTCGACGTTCGTGGCCATTCTATTGATAATCGTTATGTTGTTCCTTACAATCCTTACCTCCTAGCGAAATTTGATTGCCACTTAAATGTAGAAGTTTGTAGCACAGTCAAGAGCGTCAAATATATATACAAATATGTTTATAAGGGGTACGACTGTGCTTCTTTAGATTTTGGAAGAGTGAATGATGGAAATCAGGGTGAAGTTGTGTTAAATGAAATCGATAGCTTTTTGTCCGGTCGATATGCCAGTCACATAGTATCCAATGCATTACCAGTCACATAATATTGTTCGACTTGAATGTCACTTGCCTCAACGGCAAAACGTTATTTTTAGTGAGGGAAATATTCAACAAGCTCTTCAAAACCATAGAAAAATAAAATTGACTGCATTCTTCGAAATCAATCAAATTGATTCCACCGACCATCTTTATACAGAAATTCCGAATCATTATATTTGGGTAGATAAGGAAAACAAATGGAAAAAACGTCAGAGAGGAGGTAGTAAAGCTATTGCCAGATTATTTTATGTTTCTCCAAAAGATATTGAATTGTTTCATTTGAGACTACTTTTGCTTCATGTTCGAGGTCCCATTTGTTTTCAGGATTTGCGTACGGTTGATAATATTGTTTACCCCACATTTTCAGCTGCTGCACATGCACGAGGTATCGCATCAAACGATGGGGAGTGGCGTGAATGTTTATTAGAAGCAAAAGAGTGTAAGCCCCCTCAGCAGTTAAGGGAATTATTTGCAATCATTTGTGGTATGAACGTTCCTGCGAATGTTTTAGATTTATGGAATGAGTTCAAAACATTTATGTGTGAAGACTTTTTAGGAAATTTTTCAGAAAATTATGCATATAACCGTTGCTTATTAGTTATAGAGGAAATTTTGTTCACTCATAATTTGTCATGTGAGCAGCTAGGTTTTCCAATACCTCAGTCCTTATCGGCTCTTACAACCTCTGTCAATGCAGATCCAGAAAGATAACAAGCAATTTTTGACGAAATGTTTCAAAGTGCCAACGCCGCGCAACGTTCCGCTATCGAATTAGTTTTACAGGAAGTTTTAAATTGTAATACTGGTTGCAATATTTTCTGTCTTACAGCTCATGCTGGTTGCGGTAAGACTTTTGTCCAAACCGCGATTATTCACAAATTGAATTCTTTGAACCTTCAATGTATTGCGTGCGCTTTCAGTGGTATTGCATCCACTCTTTTGATTCAAGGTCGAACTCTCCACAACGTTTTCAAGTTACCTATACTTATTTTAGAGAATTCCGTATCAAGCCTCTCTGTGAACAGTGCACAAGCACAGTTCATAAAGTCTGCATCTATCATTATCATAGATGAAATTTCAATGTGCCCGATTAATGCTCTCAAATTAATTGACTGTTTCTTAAGCGATTTGTGCGGTAATTCAACTAAACTTTTCGGAGGTAAAACTATTTTACTATGTGGAGATTTTCGACAAACTTTGCCAGTTGTACCTCACGGTACACGTGTATCACTTATTGAGAATTGCCTTACTTCATGGTCCGAATTTTCAAAATTCCACAAAATAACTTTGACCCAAAACATGAGAGCTTTACCTCATGAAATTGAATTCATTGAATTCCTAAAATCTCTTGGTAATGCAACATTACCCAAATTTCCAGATTTTGGGTAAGATGTTATTGAAATTCCTTCTCATTTAGTGAGCAGCAACTCCGTGATTGCAGATATTTATGGGAATATATCTGAAACCATTCAGTCTAACGGTATTCTCAATTCGGTTATATTAGCACCCAAATATAAAGACTGCACCTTCATTAATGCAGAAATTCTTAATAGCCTGTCCGGGGAGGAACGAATATATTTGAGTTCCGATAAAATTTTGAGTAATGATTATAGAGAGCAAAATAATTTTCCGGTAGAATTTTTAAACTCAGTTGATGTAAGTGGCTAAGGCTCCCCCCCCCCACAAATTAATTTTAAAAGCAAATTCCATACTTTTACTTATTCGTAATTTGAATACAGGACATGGCTTGGTCAATGGCACACGTTTGCGATTAGTTCAAATGCATAATAATTGCTTAGATTGTGAAATTTTAACAGGAGTTGCTCAAAACACACGTATTTTGATACCACGAATACATCTCAATTATTCAGGTATACTTCTACCTTTTTCCTTTCAAAGAACTCAGTTTCCCGTCATTTTGGCTTTTGCGATGACAATTAATAAATCCCAGGGGCAAACATTTCAAAAAGTAGGAATCTTACTCAGACAACAGGTATTTTCTCACGGACAATTATATGTTGCAGCCAGTAGAGTAAGATCATTTGGGGGATTACGTTTCTATATTTCTGAAACACCAGAGCAAGGTCATTTAGCAGGAGATGATAGAGTTTTTACAAAAAATGTTGTTTATGAGGAAATTTTACGAACTTTTTAATTCCGTATCCGCTAGGTTTTTAGTAGTTATGGGTGGGGCCTCATTCAATAAAGGTGTACCTTGACGTGGTGAATGAGCTTAAAGGATTGCAGCTGCAGTCTGAACTAAATCACCTTTGAAATTACATTTACATTACCTCGCTGTACGCGAGCTATTCGAGTGAGCGTAGCGAACGACGGGGGTTGCCGAGCGTAGCGAGCAGGGAGCGCCCCCCTAGTACGAACAAATTTTGTAAAACTAAGCATCGTGATAAAAATATCCAGAGAGACATTAAGGTGGCAGGTTGTTTTTGACTGGCATAAAAATAATAAAGGAAGGTGTAAAAAAACACATATTTGTAATTGAATGTATATAATGGACATTGTCTTCGGACCACGGATTAGTGAGACATTAATACACGTGATATCTCATTATATCCCATCCCCTCCTTGTGATTTTTTTCCGAACCCCTCCCCCCTCTTTCGAGCCTCTCGCAGTTATCTGTTCCCTTTCTATACCACATGACTTTTCTCTATTAACTCTTCCTTTTCTGTAGCACACGAATTTTACCTGCTAACTGTTCCTCTTCTGTAAATCACAATATTTCTCTTTTTGCTGTTCATTTTTTGTACGTGTTTTGCACTTCACTGTTCCTTCACTACACGAGTTTTCCACTTCCTGGGTTACGGCACCAAAAAATTAATAAATTAATTAACTAAATTAATCTTGTCAGATTTTTGTATCTATTTATTGAATTTATTTCAGGAATTTCACAAAATTTTATTCTTCTAAAACGAAAAACGCCTATGTAAAAGCGTAAAATGAAAATTTAAAAAAACATTACATCAGAAAGTCACAGCGCCGGTACTGACCGCGGGCTTCAGCTGATCGTCACTCCCACAGTTATGTCCGTTGTAACTGAAAGAAAAACACCATGAGCATACATCTTTTGTCTTCCAGTGCTGCACAATGAGGCCACAAATCTATTACAGTAAACAATATGAACTCTACTTCACGCCAAGGTATCGGCAGCCCAGGAGCCAGAGGGTGAAAACCAACCCAAGAGCTCAGAAAACTGTCCAATATGGGTGTAACCCGACCCCTTATTGAACTACAATATCAGAACACAACCTCGTTTTCCGAATATACCCACAAAACAAGTCGCGAAGCGCGTAAGTGAGAACCAACCTCACACGTTTTTGCTAGGATGCAGGTGAGAACCGACCTGTCACCCGATCACTATGACCGGCGATACCTTTCTTCACGATTTAATTAAATTTCACTATCGTCGACTTGAGAAATGAATCGATTATATTTAACATGGGCCCATTATGCAGCAAGGATCACAATTCAAATCTGTGTAAACATCCTACACCGTCTCACTCACGGCCCATCACTCATGGCATCTCCCACCACACCAAACGCGCTGCTCAACACTCACACCAACAGTGCACGCTCAGTGAATTTACTCACCAGATCTGACAATTAACAGCTTTTGTTCAATTAATAACACTCGATTTTGTTTTAAGAAATTTCACTTTTGACCCTTTCACTTTGACACTTATTTTTCGACTGACTTCCGAAACCTCATCAACGCTGCCTGGTTGGTAAAAACGGTCGCATCTAAAGGTTTCTTATCACCAGAAGACTTAATGACTCTGCGTAAATCAACTGCGCAATTTCCTTCCCGTGAAGGGACAAAGTGCCTTATCGGCAAACCCATACGCTCACGCGTGTGCTTATTCCATACAACAGGGAACCTAAATAATCTCGCAGAAACGAAACAACACACACACAACGAAAGAGAAGAGAAAAAAGACGAATCGCATTTGAAACAATTTTTATTTACATCCTACAGATTCGGCCATCCTGGAGTCAACACGCCTCGCGTTGATTTGGTTCCGGATCTGACAGGATTATACCATCTGACACTGACTCATATTCATCCTCACTTTGATCCGATAATAGATCAAATTGTACCGACGGTTTCATTTTATCTACTGCCACTGTCCTTGAGGAACTACTTTTCCTCCCAGTTCTATTTAACCCTTCCATTTCCACCACAAAGTACCTGTCGTTTGGCAAAACGTTCTTAATAACAAATGGCCCGCTAAATGGCGGAACTAACTTCCTGCTCGTAGAAGCTGTCGGCTCAATCTTTTCCAGTACAACTAAATCTCCCACCTTATATTGTCGGGGCTTTTTCCTTCGTCGATCATACTGACGTTTCTGGTCCGCCTGGTGTTTTGTTACGCGCTCCGCCACTTTTTCCCTTTCTTCCAAGAGATTTCCCAATATCCCCGTGACAATTTCCACTTCGTCTTTAAGCATAACATCACCACCGCCTCTAGGTTGAGGCCGAATCATAGTTCACTCGGAGTTTTACCTATTGTTTTATTCAGGACGTTATTTATGGCGAATTGCGTTTTGCTAACGTTCTCGGCCCAACGTTCTTCCTCCAGGGTAGTAGTTAGCAATACACTGAGTATGGAGCGATTTAAACTTTCTACTTGTCCGTTCGCTCTTGGGGTTGCGACGGCGTTTTTCACATGCTTTATATGATTTTGTACACAGAATTGGGCGAACTTTTTGGCAGTAAATGAACTTCCCTGATCGGAGGTAATGGTGTATGGGGTTCCATATGTCGAAAACACATCCTTCAGAAACTCTAGCACACACTTAGTTTTCGTTGATTTAACCAGTCTCATAAACAAAAATTTAGTGAAAGCATCGACAGCCGCAAATTATATACAAGTTGCCCCTTTTGCTTTTTGGAAAAGGACCCAGGTGATCTATGTGGATGGTTTTCATTGGTTCAATGCCTTTAGGGATGGGGTGCAAGAATCCTTCCTTTTTCCAAGCATTTTTCTTATTGAAGAGACACTGTATGCATGCTGAAATATATTTCTCCACATAATTTCTCATCTTAGGAAACCAGTAGTGCCCACACAGGCGGTGTAAAGTTTTTTCGACTGCGAAGTGTCCCATTTCATTGTGGGCAGCTCTTACTACATGATGTCTCATATTCTTGGGTACTACCCACTGTTTTCCTTTTGCAGTGATTCGGTAGACTCTACCATTACGCAGTGCATAATCTTTATATATTTTTCTCTCATACTCTGAGGCTGGTGGACGTTTAAGAATTTCATGAATATTCTGAATTTTGTCATCCGTCAACTGCCCTGCGAGTACCCAATCATCCAGTGTGATGCTCATTACAACATTAGTAGTCTGTTCACTTCTTATGTTCCGGCTTAACGCATCTACATGTTTCATGCGATCGCCTGCTCTATATATTATATCGAAGGTGTACTCCTGTATTTGGAGCCACCACCGGGCAATTCGTGGTATTAAATCCTTCTTTTGTTGTGTCGCTTTCAGTGCACTGCAATCAGTAACTAGAGTGAACTTGTTTCCTAGAAATTCAACCGTAGTCATTTTTTCATTTTTCAAGTTTAAGGTAAGATTTTGTTCCCGTAAAATCTGTAAAATTCGTTTCAGCCCCTCAATAGCTGTGTGTACGGTTTCGGCGTGTAATAAGATGTCATCCAAGTAGACGGCAGCAATATCCTTGATAGGCGACAAAATTCGATTCATGTGACGTTGAAAATACCTTGGTGCATTGGTGAGCCCAAATGGCATTCTGTTGAACTCGTAGAGTCCAAAATAAGTTGCAAACGCCGTATATTTTTTTGATTCCTGACTCATAGGAATCTGATAGTATCCCGAATTGAGGTCCAAGCTTGAAAAATACCTTCCGTTTTTCAACCTGTCAATCTGGTCATCAATCCGTGGTAGAGGGTAGCGATCCTGCACAGTCATCGAGTTCAGTTTACGATAATCAATGCACATTCTTTGTTCCCCATTTTTCTTCCTAACCAATAACAGAGGTGATGAATAGTCGGACGTCGACTCTTGGATTATGTTGCACTCTCACAGTTCGTTAATAATTCCATGGATTTTATCCTGCTCACACTTCGCCACCCTATAAGGTCGATAAGAAAACGGTTCATGAACCTTTAATTTGATTTGCATTTCTCCTGTTTTCGCACACCCGAGCTCTTTAACATCCTCCGCGATGCAGTCCCTATATTCTTGCAATAAATTATAAACTGCTTCCTTCTCCGTATCATTGACTGGTCCGATTACTACATCCTTTCTGTCCAACTCCAGTAGTTTCATCTTTTCCACTGGTAGGATGGTTCTTTCCGGCTCAGTTTGTTCATAGCAAGACTATCCCCGGGCCACTACCTTTTTGGCTTTTACGACTATTTCGTCTTGTGCTACTTTAATAACTGGCAAAAGAGAGGACTGACCTTCGATGGTGTGTAGTACGACATTAGGGACGCACGTCTCCTTACCTTCCTGCATTCTCAACTTCCCTTCAACAAAAACTTCGCCCACATATCCGTCCGTGATTACATTAACAAACCCAACATGATCTGGAGGAATAACGATATCTTTTGCAGCTACGAATGTTACCTTCTTATGGGTGTTTGTTGGTTCAAGGGAAATATGTCTGAGCGGATCTCCTACCTGTCCCGATGAGAACCGCAATTCATCCTTATTTTTTGTAACCACTACGTGAGGCAATTCTGTGAAATGACGACCAAGTAGCAACGGAATGTCTTGTTCTCTATCCCTGACTACTAACGCTGTTACCTGCGACATTATGTCATCCACACTCAACTCGAACTTCGTGCTACCAATACTAAATGTTCTACCGCTGCCATAGCCACAAAGACCAATATATCGTTGTATCTTCATCCCATCGATGGACCTGACGAAGCTCATCAATTTTGCTGAACCAGTTTGCGGCCGTTTGATGACGATCAGATGGGTTGAAAACCGGTACGGTATCACCGAGGTAATTGGTAGTCGGTTGCCGTCCAGTCGTCATTTCCGCGATTTTCACCATTGCTTCCGTGACACGTTCAAGAGACCGGGCTGTACTCTTGGACTTCTTGTGTCCTCGAGGCGACCCAGAGGAGGGCGATGACTCGATGACGTTGCTACTCTTCTCTTTTCCTGCTCCCGTCGAGATTTTTTTTTTATGTTTAGGCATTTTTGAAGATTTTTTTCCACTACGCCGATGGAGGAAAAAGAAAAAAAGAAAACATATATATAATCATAAAAGAAATCGTTAAATTTTTTACAAATACTTTGCTACAAATACCAGAATAACCAAAACAAAAACAGTCCTCAATGAAAAATGAACATTAATTCGAAGTTTTTCGTCTTTCTTTCATTCTAAATCATAACAATATTTCATATCCTCGACGAACTCAACCTTCACCCTTGCGGTCAGTATCCCACTTCTGCATTGTAAAAGCGTAAAATGAAAATTTAAAAAGTCACAGCGCTGGTACTGACCGCGGGCTTCAGCTGATCGTCACTCCCACAGTTATGTCCGTTGTAACTGAAAGAAAAACACCATGAGCATACATCTGTTGTCTTCCAGTGCTGCACAATGAGGCCACAAATCTATTACAGTAAACAATGTGAACTCTACTTCACGCCAAGGTATCGGCAGCCCAGGAGCCAGAGGGTGAAAACCAACCCAAGAGCTCAGAAAACTGTCCAATATGGGTGTAACCCGACCCCTTATTGAACTACAATATCAGAACACAACCTCGTTTTCCGAATATACCCACAAAACAAGTCGCGAAGCGCGTAAGTGAGAACCAACCTCACACGTTTTTGCTAGGATGCAGGTGAGAACCGACCTGTCACCCGATCACTATGACCGGCGATACCTTTCTTCACGATTTAATTAAATTTCACTATCGTCGACTTGAGAAATGAATCGATTATATTTAACATGGGCCCATTATGCAGCAAGGATCACAATTCAAATCTGTGTAAACATCCTACACCGTCTCACTCACGGCCCATCACTCATGGCATCTCCCACCACACCAAACGCGCTGCTCAACACTCACACCAACAGTGCACGCTCAGTGAATTTACTCACCAGATCTGACAATTAACAGCTTTTGTTCAATTAATAACACTCGATTTTGTTTTAAGAAATTTCACTTTCAACCCTTTCACTTTGACACTTATTTTTCGACTGATTTCCGAAACGTAATCAACGCTGCCCAGTTGGAAGAAACGGTCGCGTCTTAAAGTTTCTTATCACCAGAAGACTTAATGACTCTGCGTAAGTCAACTGCGCAATTTCCTTCCCGTGAAGGGACAAAGTGCCTTATCGGCAAACCCATACGCTCACGCGTGTGCTCATTCCATACAACAGGGAACCTAAATAATCCCGCAGAAACGAAACAAAACCACACACAACGAAAGAGAAAAGAAAAAGGACGAATCGCATTTCAAACAATTTTTATTTACCTCCTACACCTACGTTCTTTTCCGGGCTGCCATAGGACATTTCCCCGTATAACACAAGGATATTTATATATCCTATAAATCATCCAAACTAAGTAAAAATAACTAAGTGCTTACATAAAATGGGAAATAAGTGCTACAAAAAGTATTTGGACTCATAATATTCTAATGGTAGTTTTGTGACGATAGAAAAAACTACTGAACTGCTGAAGCATCCACGGTAGCACCATTCTGTACCGCATAACTATCACCCAGCACATAAGTCGCTGTAACAGGAGTAGTTTCTAGTCTTGATATTTGGAGTCACATTGGCTCTAGTCTTGATGTTTGGAGTAAATGAAAGTCAATGTAACCTCTAATCAAATGGGGCTAAAAGATCTATGCTTTCGTTAATGCGGTTACAATTTCGCTGCCTTTCACTTTTCCTCATTGAAGCATAAAACCACATTTGCATACCAAGAAAGAGGATCGTGTCTCGGTTTATTAATGTCAAACCTGGCAACAAAATATTTCTCGTTCCTTCATTCTTGGTACACCTGCCGATGTACTTGGCGGACAATAAAGAAGCAACTCACACGTACAGTAGTGTTTGAGATGGACTATGGTCCATGGTTTCTTCAGCTGGCGACGAATGTTTGTAAAGAATCGGTTTGCGATGCTACGGTTCGATAGATCGGATCGCGATGTTTATTGACCTGGAATGGATGTGTTTATTCGGCTGATGAAATTCCTTGAAAATTTTACCAATTTCATGCGTGAGGACGTAAGCTAAGGTTCACATCTGTAAATGGAAACGCGGAATCCAGCAAGAAAAACTCTCTTCAGTAGTACAAGCCATGAAGTGGACTTTCTTAATACCATATTCATAAGGTTAAGTGAGGACGACTGCCACATCGGAGAATATGAAATTTCAAATCAAAAAGAAATTTTCAACGCGGGAGTTTTGAAAATCTCAAATATTTTGTAATAAAAACTACTTTTTCATTAATTCAATGAATGTTTTGTATTTAGAAAATAAATACACTTGCATAGAAGAAAGTATTAATTTATGTTTACATATCGAAAACTAGAATAGTATTAATTTATATTAGAAAATGGCTTCAGATATACAAAAATTTAGTTACAAAATTACGTTATTAAAAAATCAATAACAAAAATAAACCAGAATATAAGAAATATAAAACAATAACACGAATAATTAACAAAAACTAGTAAAAAAATAAAATATTAAGAATTTTTATACTTGCGAAAAGAAAAAAAACCTTTTTTGCGCGTTTGGCGGATTTTTCGATATAGAATTTATATAATATTGATGAACAATGCCTTAATAATAACACTCATTATAAATCTATATATAAAATATACATTCAAACCACTTAAATTACATTAAATTCGCGGACAAAACAAAAAACGCGATGAATTTTCCGTACTTCGCTACACGGAATATCGAGAAACGTTGGCCTTACACGATACATCGATAAAGTTCACTTCATAGCTTGTCAATACATGCAGAGGGTTTTGCAGCTAGCTAAAATCCGGTAAAATTCACAAACAGAATTATAAGATATCATTTTTGTTTGGCTCTCGTGAGGTGAAGTTGCAAATACATACGTGCTATATGATTTTCGTAAATTTTAAATTTAGTGCATTATTATCCAAATTTATGATGTAGTTGCATGCTCTAGCAGATAATTAATGTTCCCTGCTAGATGTAAACTCATAAAATTGATTAAAACTCAAAAAGTTAGAGATGCTACTCGTTCAACATCCACAACCAGAATGATGAATGTGATACTCCGAATAGTTCGGACACACACACGGAAAGAAAATGAAATCTCGGAATCCACACCGGGATAGGGATTCCTGGTCGACTGGCGACTCCTCTCTTCCACTTACCTTACCCTCGCTTTCCTGGATTCCTCGATTCTATTCACAGATGTGAACACTCGCTATCACACTCCCTGCTCCCATGTGCCAACTTCATTGATAAGTTTTATTCACCGTAAATTATTTTCGGTAGGCTCAAAAAACAGTTAGAAACCAAAATAATTACTTTGTCATTTTCTGACACGCAGTAACGCACGTGTATCAAAGAATAAACATTGTAGCTTGCTAACTTTCAGATATTAAAATCAGTGTTCTCTCAAATTTTGCTACCAAGAGCGTAACTCTTAAGTGTGACACTAAAAGGAAAATGGTACGAGAACGGAATTGCAGTAACTTGCAAGCCGCGTTCTTTTGGTCATCGCTATCGAGTACAACTAGAGTACTAAAAAAACGCATCGGACTTGTTCTCGATAGATTACAAACTTTTATCAACTTCACATACCATTTATATGAACTTACTTCGATTTTTTTCCATTTTGTGAGCCTTTGATTACATAAATTCCTCACATATTACTTGAATTTAAATTTTCAGATGAAATCAAACGAAAGTTTTGAAGAAATTGTAATTTTGTGGAATTTAAAGGAAAATTTAGGTTCGCGTCAAGGAAAATGAACCATGTCGCCATCTAGAGATTTCTAGCTCAACTATTCTGTTCAGAACAGCAAATTAGTTCCAGGTATTATCGAGAACTAAACTTATTCTGTTAAATGTATGGGATTTGACAGTTCTGTTCTGTTAGAGTGACCAAAAGAACACGGCTGCAGTAAAACTGTCAAATTTTGATATGGAGTATACATAAAAATAATCTAAACATACAAAATTTTCACACAAATATAAAAAAATCAATAATTTATTAGTTACTGCTAATTAATTTACTAATAAATTTACAAAATACCTATATAAAAACAAATTTAAAATCAAATTAACAAATGTCATATGTCAAATGCATGCATGTGACAGTTTTACAACTTTTTACTACACCAAATTTTTGTAGCAAAAAGTAGTAAGGAGGGGAAGTGCTTGCGCGAGTAAATCCTTTATACTTCTCCCTATTTTCTATCATGCGAGAACGCAAAATACTCAAAAGAAGTAAACAAGTAGTAAGATTTTCGAGTACCGGAACAGACCTGTTGTGTGCATTGAAACACATCGAATGTTAACACTATTATCGTTGCGTGTATGGTTTGCATAGGGAGGTGAAGTGCTTAAGGTATCGGAAAAGTTTTTGCTCCACTCACGTACAGTATAGATATGCATTCCGACCACTCCTTTAGTATGGGTTCAATGGTTTCTTTATTTCTTAGCCAGGATTCACATCTGTTAATCAAATCCCGAAAAACTGGAAAGTATTGGTAAAGTGAGTGGAAGAGCAGAGTGGCTAGTCGACTAGAAATCCCTATTCCGATGTGGATTCCTAGATTTCGTTTTCTTAGTGTGTGTGTGTCCAAATTATTCAGAGTGTCACATTCATCATTTTATCCGTGGATGTTGAACGAGTCACATCTCTTGTTTTGTGAGTTTTAACCATTTTTATGAGTTTAAATCTAGCTGGGAACATTAATTATATGCTAGAGAATGCAACTACATCATAAATGTGGATACTAATGCCCTAAATTTTCACATATACGAGAATCATACAACACGTATTTACAACTTCACCTCACGAGAGCCAAACAAAAATGATAGCTTATGATTGTGTTTGTGAATTGTACCGAATTTTGTCTAGCTGGATTCCGCGATTTCATTCACAGATGTGAACCCTAGCTTACAAATTAACTCTATGGCCTAATATTAAGCATTAAAAAGCTCATGGGCCATCAATGTTATATTACAATCCATTGAAATTTTTTCACAATTTTGTAAAATTTGATAACTGCTAGTCAATGTTTTTATTCAGAAGCTTAAATTATAAACGTTCATATGCGGCATGCCCATGATTTTCTAGTTTTTATCCTTTTAAATTTTATTCAAAACAACTGATGACGTTCACCACTGTCAGTATTCTGACGGAGTTTCATTTCTATAAATTATAATTTAATTAATTATTATTAATTCATTTCACGTGGGCTTTACATTAGGCCTTAAAATATTGATATACAGAATCTCGATCGACTTTCATTTACCAATCGCATGTAGGCATCCTCTCTTAGTATTTCTTCATTAAATGATCGATTCTTCTCTGGAGGAACTATCGAAATTCATACTTCCTGACCACTGCTATGCTAGCAATATCGCGGCACATAAATTTTTACTGTAAAGGAAGCAAATCTTAACTAAACAAACATGAAAATTGATCATACAAAATGTGATACTATTTTCATATAAATTCGACAATGGAACCCGACATTCATATTATAGGTCAAAAATTTAATTGTTTACTGATTTTATTCTCCACATGTTTTGAAAAGGTTTTTAAAGCATAATTATTAAAGCAGAAGAAAACAATTTTAGAATTTCAAAAAATGATAACATGAGTTTTCAAACACCAATGTTTTCTATGTAGGGATGTCGAAAATATATCGGGATATCGATGTTAATCGTTCGATATATCGAAATTTTTAAGCGATACTTAATTTGCCGATATATCGATAAATCGATATTACCTATATTTCTACTATCGAAAAATATAAGAAAACAATATTTTTTTCACACCAAAAAATATATTACTTGTACCGTAAATAAAGAAAAATTAATATATTTTAATATTGTGAGAAATATATAATTTAACTTTTCAAAAATATGTGATTAACATATGTTAGGATAAATGTACTATTTTTTAGAGCGCGATCATTTTATTAATCTTACATTCATCTTAATCTTAAATTGAACCGATATATCGATATTTCCAGAAAATATCGATACGATGAAAATCGATATTTTTTTCATTTTCATTTATATCTAGGGTTGAGACGGATATGTTCGTATTCACTAAATATTGGTAATATTCGACGCATTCATGTATCAGTAATACAGCGAAATCTGGTGTCATATTCGGGGCGATTCTGGCCACTTTTGTTAAGTTAACAGATTTCTGTTAAGAAAGTTAAAAGATTTGGTTTCTAACAGAATTCTTTAAGTTGGTATTCTGGCCAAAATTTACTCTCAAATCTGTTACGAAACCGGTTTTGTTCCAAATCTCTCAACTTTCTTAACAAAAAACCTTTTACGTTTAAGTTGAAGAATTTCGGGCCTGTTACGTTAAAGGATTTTTAACAAAAATCTGTTAACTTTTGGCACCCAGAATACCAATTTCGACCGTAACTAAACTTTTCGAATTCCAACAACAAATTACATGGGTTGTCAAATTAACAGAATCTGTTAAGTGTGCGCAGAATTGCCCCGATTATTTCATATTCACCAATATCATAATATGAATAATCTAATATTCACTAGAGATGCGAGAATCCGAAATCAGAGTTCGCCGTATTACTGATACGAGAATACAAGGGAGGATTTGTAGATTGGATCGTCAATCAAATTAAATAATAATTAAGTAGGACTTCGAAATAAAATTTTAATAGTTGAGTTTAGTTTATTAATTGCATTAAAAATATTTAAATGAACATTAATCTGTACCAAGAGGGTATTATTATTTTACATATTTATATTTGAAAAAATCGTTAAATATTTTTAAAAAATCAATGCAAAAAACGGAGAAACATAAAAAAAGTAAAAAACAAAAAATGTTCCTTCATGTTAACCAAAAATTAAAGAAATGTGTGATAACACTGATATTCATATACGAAAAATCGATATTGATCCACCTCTAAAGTTTTCAGATATTTTTGACTTGGTCTGTCATAAACGCATTAGTTTTAAAATTTTCCGTTTGTATTGCATATCCAATATCCACTTTATTTGAAAGGGTATCTACAGGCCTGAGGCAAAGAATTCACAAAAAAATTATTTTTAAACTAAGAGCAACTGCACTTGTCAACTGCCATATTTGGAATTGTGCTAAGTACTATTTGTTGTTCGTAATTGAAATACAAAAGCCTTATGGGACTCATTTTGGTTGGTGAGCAGCACGGCTGTGGGGCAGTACTCATTTGCATTATATGCGTGTGTGGATATTTAGGTAAGAAACCCAGTTTACACTCTCCATTGCAGTAGTATGCATTGAATGTTGTTGGTGCTATAATCCAGTCCCAGTCAAATTCCCGAAAATTAACCTCTAACGGATAACGACAACACCTCTCTTCATTATCACTTTCCAAGCAATTTAGAGATGAGCTTCGCTTCGTTCGTCGCTTGCGATTGTCCTTAGTTATGACCTCAATATAAGGAGCCTGGTCAAACAAAAAAAAAATTCGCATGAAAATTTGAGTTTAATGTCTTTACCCATGTCAATGAATAATTTTACGACACTTTGGAACTATAATATTGTTGGAATTATAATATGATAGAGAAATTACGGTAAATATGAAACTTCACCAACAAACTACTGACAAAAATTTATATATAATGACGACTGAATTAATAAGTAGGTACCTCATTTTTGTGAACAGTGAGTGTGGTTAACCTGATGAACCTGATCCTGAAATCGTGTACTTCAGTAATGTGAGTTCAAAATAAAGGAAGGTTCACATACCAACGTGAAAGTGCAATTTGCCGTTTTCTACCTATGGGTGACGCATCATTCCTTCTCGATACATCTCAAGTAAAAGTTGAACAGATTAAATTTTGTTCGTTCTCACTTTAAAAAACAACCATATTTTCGAACCGAAAAAGTACTAGTACTAATGCCATCCAATAGATGGATTATTCGACTAAAAGAGAAGGATTAATGCTTCACTCCATATGTGAGGAAGGGATAAAAAATCGCTCTCACATTGTCCTCGTGCAAACGCTCTTCGAAGTACGAAGAGGTTTCACTTGCACTTCCACGTTGGGATTTGAACCTGCTTTGAAAGTGGTAATGTGGACAGGTTTTCGAGTGAGTTTCGAGCGATCGTTTTCTTTGTGTGGTTGTCTGTCTGAACTTTTCAGATTGTCACACGCAATATTCTTCTCATCAATCTTGGACCGGTAACATCTCAGTGATATCAGTCACATCATAGTGAATGTATACCATACAGTGATTGATGAAACGAGATCAGAAATTTATGTACTATATATATATAATATTATATATAATTTATTATAATCCACAATTTACAAACATTTTGAAACACAGATGTGTAACATAATCTCACGACAGGCAAAGAAAAGTAACATCTTATAAGCTCCGGGTAAATTGTAGCGGCCTTTGCCCGAACGGATTCCTTGACTCCAGGATCAAAAACAAAGCCACGCCGAGATTTTTAAAGATAACTATTAGTTCAGACATTTATTTCTTCTTTTAAAGTACGAGTGCGCTGACCACTAACGCTAATGATTTTGAAGTAACTTTGAATCTTAAGAATTTTTAGAACTGTGATCTTGTTCAATTCCCAGTTTGAGCATCTGCGGTCAGAAAAGTAACTTGTTCTCTTCCAAAATCAAATATGAATATGTATGCATTTTTGTAAAACCTCCAATTTGTTGCGGGTCGAATTGCGAATTAAAGAAGTGAACTTAAGGTGCTCAGATTACGTATGAGGCAAATAAAATATACGAGTATATAGCCAGATTATCATGTTATAGATTAAAAGAACGTTCACACCCTAAAGTGAAAGTGGAAAGTGGGTTTTGTTACTTTCTTACATAAGAAGTTGTGCATCACTCCTTTTCTTTGCACCTAAAGTGAAAGTGGAACAATGTGGAAACTTTCGTAAACAAAAGCTCAAATCCTTGTTTTAGAACTGAAAAAGTAATTCCTCAAAAATTCAAAAGATGGATTTTTCAGCGAAAAGGGAAGGGTTGATGCCTCACTCCATATGTGAGGAAGGAACAAAAATCACTCTCACGTTGTCGATGACACAACGCTGTCCGAAGAGCTTTCACTTTGGGATGTAAACGTTCCTTATGACAATATATTTGTGTAGTTCAAACTGTTAAGAGTTTAACATGTGGTTGAAGCGTAGCTTGAGTTTCTAAGATATCAAGTACGTTCCTTAGATGAAAATGCTGTTAGAAAAAGTAGAAAACAAAATAAGAAACTCCAGGCACAATTTAGATAATTCAGGTTAGAGTTTATTTATAAAAATCCAAGCAACAAAATCATATATTGTACAAGAAAGCAAGTTAAAGTCTTCAAACAGGAATATGCACACTTGGCTTTTTTAGAATTTACGTTCTGTGTACGATAATCGATGGCAAGTTCCATGTGCAACAAATAGATGGCCCATATACTGTTTACTGGAAATGTCACGAGAATTGAATATTTCTTACACTCCCCATTCAATTCGCGTTACAAATTGATTCCAACAATTGACACTCAGCAAAAAGCCCCACTTGAAAACCACAATTCAAATGTTTACCACGAGGTAACGCCTTTGTTTTAAAAATCTTCACACATCTCATCACTTGGTACATGTCGAACAATCAGCTGTTTTTCTTCTATTGACTGACGTACGAACTAATAGCACAGGTCAATATGCTTGCTGCGACTATGGTAAACCGGATTATGGGCCAGCAGTTCCGCTCCTCTGTTGTCATTGTACAAAATAACTTCGCACAACTGCTGCAATCCAATCTCCCTCATAAAACTACGTTGGTAGATCGCTTCTTTAGCACCTTCGGCTCACGGTACTCGGATTCAGTTGAGAAAAGTGCGACGGTACGCTGTTTTCTGGATTCCCATGATATTGCACTTCCACTCAAATTAAGAAGATAGCCTGTGTACGAGCGTCTGTCCATCCGGCAGCCTCCCAGGCAGGAATAGACCAAATGAACACCCACAGTTCAGTGAACATCTTCATGAGAGAAAATCGTCGACATAAAGTAGCACCAGTACCAACTTCCCATTTCTTTTAGCATGATATACACAAGGATCGACTTTCGTAGAATTTAAGCCTAGATTCAGCAAAGCTTTGAGAACAGTTTCATGCCACTTACGGCCATACAATGCACGTTTCAACTTGCAAACTTGAAACGGTTTTCTTGAACTTTCCAGCAACTTCTCAACTCTTTTGAAGATGATGGATTGCTTATTTTCATCTTGTATTATACGTTCGAGGTTCTCATTCAGAAAAGGTGGCTGCTTCATAAAAATCTCATCGTCGAGAACTCCATTCAAATAAGCAGTCGCAATGTCAAACTGATGATTACGAAGTCCAAGCTTGGCGGCTAAGGCTATCATTAATCGGAATGAACTCAAGTTACCAACAGGAGTAAAAGTTTCCTAAAAATCCACTCTAGGTTTATGGGAAAAGCCTTGAGCAACAATCCTTGCCTTGCTTTTAGCTAGATGACCCTCAGGTCCGTACTCATTTGTCAAAACAGTACGACGGCCACGATGCTACGATTTCCTGGCTTATTCACGATATCGAACACATCAGTTTTTACAAAGCTCTTAATTTCTTTGTAGACAGCATCCTTCCATTCATATCCTTCATATCCTTCCTTCTTTACAGCTGCGTCGAACGGAATCTCAGCGATATTTCCAAAATGTTGAATTATGTTTGCTGCCAGATACACATCGTTGTCAGAATCAGATGAGCTCTCCTGATTTTTGTCAGACACGCCTTGATGTTCAGCATTATCAAACGAGCTGTCGGGTATAGGAATCATCGAATATATGTACATAGTTTACTAGGCATTCCTGGCACTCCAGTCGTCACCTTCTTTGGTCGTCCTGACTTCTAACTTCTTTTTCCTCTCTACATTTGTGGTGCTTCGGCTTTAATTGGATCTCTTGACATGGATTCGGATACCTCTGACACCTTCACTTGCCTAAATTTGTGGAATTCTTATGGATTTTGTGCAATCAATGTACTTTGATCCTTATCCAATAGTTTAAAATCACTGCTATACTCGTGGACTTCGTTCTTCGTTCTGTACATGGCATCATTGATGATCTCCTCCTTGTTGTTCAGACCACTTACAAATTTTACGCCTCTTGAAACTACGAATTTCTTTTCAGCTTACAGCCATATTCGATACGCGTTTGCATCTTCGCAGTAAAATACCTTCTTGGCCTCTTGCGGCAAATTTATCCTACATTGGACTCTTATTCAAAATATACACTGTTGATCCAAACGTACGAATAAACTTGAAATTCACTCTTCTTTCCATCCACAATTCATAGAGAATTCTACCTTCTACAGATGCTGATGGACCTCTGCTACGAATGTAGTTGGCGTTTGCAACAGCTTCTGCCCAAAATGTAGTCGGTTGTCTAGATTGTATCAACAGACAGCGGGCCATTCCCAGTAATGTTCTGTTGTGCCTTTGAGCAACTTAATTTTGCTCGGGTGTATAAGCAACAGTCAATCGTCTCTGAATACCTTGAACAGACAAATACTCATCAAAATCGTTATTAACATATTCAGTACCATTATCAGATTGTAGGTATACTACCTTACAGCCTGTTTGCGTTTCAACAATGCTTTTAAATTTCTTGGATAAATTCAAAACATCACTCTTTCTATTCATGAAGTACACAAATCCATATCTGGTACAGGCATCAATAAATGATACAAAGTATTTGGCACCTCCTTTGGATTGAATCTGCATTGGACTAAAAACATCAGTAGGTATGTATAGTCTTCAGTTTCTTATCACGTATTCTTTGAAGACATATTTCACAATTTACAGATGTGAGCGGGCTTGTAGGCATATTTCCAGCAATCAGACGTTTTTGCTTCGATTGTGGAACTCCCTTGAAATATCAATGTTCAAGAATATTGTGCATCAAAATGAGATTAGAAATTTTATCACTGGAGGCATTATATGTCAATGTCCAAGACTATTGTGCATCAAAATGGGGTTAAAAATTTCATCACTGGAGGCATTACAGCAGTGATTGGAGCTATTTTCTACATAATACAAATCATGATTACGCTGTGCTCTTAATATCACTTCACCTATCCCATTCTTGACAGCAGTAAAACCTCTTTTAGAAACCACTTCATGGCCTTTGTCTATAATCCTGGCCACTGACATTAGGTTGGTGCGCAAATCAGGTACATACAGAACATTATGTATGTTAATTAGCATATCTTCAGTATCTTCAGTAAAATAACTGTACCTTTTGCATTGACCTCTAATGTAGCACTATTTGCCAAATTTACTTTGGTGCTGAACATCTTAGGGAAATAATCCTTTTCTTTGCACAAATGTGTCATGCAATCACTATCCAGACACCACTTGCTAGCAGCAGCTAATTTTTCGGGCTTGAAAACAGTGCAATCAACATCACACCTGGCAAAATAATTTTCAACACTAGACTGCTTTCAGGATTGTCAGCTGCTCTGTGACCCTACTTCTTATACTTGTTACAATTATACTTGAAATAACTTTGTTTACCTTTATTTGAATTTTCACTCATCCCTTGGTCAAATTTTCGATGTTTTCCCTTTGCAGAGTTTCCATATAACACTCCAGAAGTTTTCTGATCCACTCTGTGCAAGCGAGACTCACTTTCCCCCAAAATCTTCACTCGCAGGATATCTGGATCCGGAAGGTCATCTCTGCTTTCAATTGCACAGTGAAAATTTTCGTATGACGCAGGTAAACCGTAAGGCAGAAAGATTTTTAATAAGTCCCTAATCACTGCGATTTCCATTGCTTGAAGCTGATCCACGACTTTAAAGAATTTCATGAGATGCCCTCTCACTTTATCACCTTCGCTAAATTTGCTTAGCGTTAGCTGCTTCAATAATGTCGGTTTGCATGCGGGTCCTTTAGATGCATAAACCTCTTTCAACTTTAACCAAGCCAATCTCGTGACGACAAAATTACGTCGGCTTTTGCCTTCTGATCTTCCTCGATCCATACCGTTTGTTCAGCTGAGGACTCAGTCTCAGGACTCAGTCACACACGCTCCCTTTGTAGGGTGTCACCGTATGGTCAATGTTTTTTGCACAATTTTGTGCCGTGGCGAAATTTTTGTGTTGCTGGCGATTCTGCCAGCCTGGTTGATTCAATTCGATTTTGAAATTCAAAATCGGCAAAATTTGGTGAAAAATCCAAATTTTTCGGTGCCTGGCTTTGATTTGACTTCATATTGTAAAACCGCTAAGAACAGACAAATTGCTACTACTTTATCGGTAGCGGTATCATCATCATCAAGTCAAAGCCGGTGGAGTCGCTATATATCGCAACATCAATAGCTTCACTGATTGTAATAGAATTGACATTTCGGAAATTTATTTGGAAATTAAAGACCCAAAAGCAGGTGATGTCTGTCTAGTAAACATAAAGGCCAATGGCATCTTCAAATTCATACTCGGGTGTGTGTATATCCACCTGGGCACAGCGTAAGCAGATATTAAACTCTTAATGATACGATCGTTGTTAAAATATTCCAAAAACATCGCTTAAATTATACCCTATTACCAGCCTGATCTTACTACACCAGTTATGATAGTTGGAGACTTTAATGTTGATGTCTCACAAAACTGTTCATTGCCTGACTTCATGCTCAGCGAGTTCAATTTGTTTTACATTGAAACTTCTCCAACAGCGTTAGGTAATACCTGTATTGATTTGACGTTTACCAGAAATCTGGATGTATCTTGTATGCCATTTGTGTCGTACTTTTCGTATCACACACCTATAATTAATAAAGTTATATTGTAACAAAATAATGATTTGTTTCCTTGCTTTTGTCCTAAATACATAAATAAAAATATTTTATTCAAGAAATATTACCCGTTACATAAACGTATTCACGTACAACACACGGCCGTGTCCATGACACAGCCACACCCCAGCTTTTTTTTCATTGTCGCATTGTTTTTAATATTATTACATTTAATCAAGAGCTAGCCGTTTTTGGTCTCTTTCAAGGTGTCAACAGAGATATTTAAATCGCGTAATTTTACTTCATTTTGACGTGATAACGTCTTATAAATCGATGGCCGGCTGCACAAATGAAAAATCGTGACTCATTGTCACGTTCCGCCTGAGCTGAGCGGACGAATGAGAGATTCGTACATTAGTTTGGATTCATCAGAGATTCTTGAATCCACACTAATACGCGTATGAACGAATCTCTCATGAATCCAAACTAATACGCGTATGTACGAATAAATAAATTGTTAATACATAGCATATTGTTACTTATAATTAATCTGCAAAATTTAAGTAAAAAAATTTATTGAAAAAATTTACATTTTCAATTAGCTCCTTCTTTGTATTATACAAAAAAATGATAATTCAGTGAAAATAATTCAATTCAATTCATAAAAGTAGGCAATTGTTCATCAATGTTTTCTTATGACGTTATCACGTAAAATTATCGTCCGTAAACCGACTTTATAGACAACCAATGTTTTTTAATTTTCTTTAATAAAGTGCCTTTTGTAGCTTGTTCTTGGGTTTGACGAGAATAGGAGGTACATTTTCTCCGAAGAAACAATTTCAGAATATGATTTAGCTACACGAGAGATTACATTTGTGTTTGTTTTCTCTAAGTTCGAAATTTTGTCTTCTAACATCGAAATTCTCTTTTCTTTTTCTGTAAGCAGATTGTTCATAAGGTCTTTCACATTTTTGACGATTAAATTATCATGATCAGCAGCCGCAAGACAACATGTCACACGCGTGGAGTCGATTATGATTACATTTTTCTGTCGCTCTAGGCACGAGTAATGGAAAATCGCGCCACAATTAATACATACACATTGTTTCGATACTTTCGTTTTGCAGAATTTGAAGCGAGTAGAATCCGGCGGATCCATGTTGCTCTGATGTTCCCCCAAAACTATTCGTTAACAATCTGTGTTTGCAAGAGTCCCGGCATTATCACGTAAATAACACAAATCTTTTTCACAGTCACAACACACAACAATACAGTCTCAACGATATTATTTTTTCTTTTCAATTTCGAACAAACACTGGAATTCCGTTATTTATATTATATACTCATACATTTTGACGAACAAAAAAATATATAATCTGTCTTTTGACTCGGCGATAAGAAATACGAATTAATCTTCACTTTTTGTGTGTTTATAATATATTCATAAGCAATTTCCAATATTGAAAAGAAAAAATATTACAAATGGCGGATATATGAGTTCCTCAGTGGGACCCACTTTTTAAAATCTTTGCTCACAGAGGCATTAGTTACGGAAAAAATACGTGACGCTTTAGGTAATATAATAAATTAAAGCGGGTAAGCGCAAGTCGCATCCTCACATGAAACCGTCACTGCCGTACAAAAAAAAATATTTGTTTTATTATATGTTGTTATATCGCCCATAATTGTACGCACTTTGTGAAAATTTCCAGAGTCTACCAGTTATGGTTCAAGACTTCGACCAAAGAGATAGGGACAGGCCCGGACGTATAAGAATAGGGAATTTTCGCAACCCGATTTAAGAAAGTGGTCTAAATTCCCTATATAAACGTCTCGAACGTGGACCGAAGAGTATTTCTTAAAATCGCGTAAGACGAAAAACAACAATGTTTAGAAAACGTACATTTTCAATTCATATGATTTTCTAAACATTATTGTTTTTCAAAAATGGAAATCGACGTCTTAATTATTAGCGTAGCGAATTCACAAACCTCTTCAGTCTCCGATAGGAACCGCGACAGTACGCTGCCGGTGGCAGTAACTGAAAACATTAGCCTATGCCTTGTAGTCTTGTGTAGTCCTGTGTGCTAGTCTTCAGCTAGTATTACTCTTTAACAAGTCTAGTACTAACCTCACCCAACTGTACTGTGGCCCTCTACCGCAATTAGTTGTAAGTTTTAGGTTAGTTTTAGTATGTAAGAATGTTAGTGTTAATATGTGTAGCGTCGGTCATTAGAAAATAGGTGCGCTGATAAGAACCGCGTCTGTTCTTTGTTTGCGGTCTACGTGCGTGTGATACGTACGCTTTAAGTAAGTCGCAAATGTACTTTTATGCAGAAGAAACGCTGATGTGTGCTTGCTGGTTAACGCTGTTGAAATCTTGGTAGAATAATTGAATACGGATTGTGAATTGTCATTTATTGCAACACATGCGACTTATGTAGCGACGTTTTCAATAATTTTCCATGACCTAAATCAATTTCAGTCAGAATTGCTTTTATTCGATTGATGCTTCTAGACGTGTTTTAGTGTTTAAGTTTTGAGGAAACGTACAAGTTCCATCGCACTTATTTATCTCGCTATCTACATGAAATAAGTTAAAACTTTCAAGTTCAAATAATGCTGGTAATATTATTTTGTGGGTCTCTGTGCAAATCACCACGTCCGGACTTGGCTTTAAAGACTCTATGAAAATTTCCAATTCGTTAAAATTCTTTTTTAAACTGCGGATATTCAAATGCATGATGAAAACACAATTTTTCTCGATGAATAAATCCTCTATTTCGTTTAGGTCATGACATTCAACAGTTTCAATTTCAGTCTGCAAAACTTCCGTAAAGGTAATCATTTAATTTGTGTTCAGCAATAAGTAGTCTGATTTATGACCCGTTGTTTATAAATTTGATAGTTCTCGCACGAGTTTTCCTCGAAAGCCCAATGACCAAGGTCATCTTGGGTGCCGAATTTTTGGTTTGTTTTCAAACAGTTAGCGCAGCACTTAGCACTTTTATCTGGACACGACGCTGCGTCGTGGTTCCCAGCACAGTATTGACATCTAATGTCACTCTGATATTTCTTAGCGCTGTGGTTGTAGCCATTGCATTTAAAACACCGGCTCAAGTTAAAGTCTTCATACAAACGACATCGTTGCCACCCGATGTAAACCGTTTTGTTTTTCATGACCTCGCAGAATAGCTCGGGCGCGAATTCCATAAAGACCGTTTGTGCCTTTTCTTTTATCGTTTTGCACATGAACGATGTCGTAGTCATCGTTTGTGCAGTTATGGAAGTTTTGAGAAACGACCAGATTTTCAATGTCTCTAGGTTCGGTGTCGCCGTCAACTTCGACAATCTTAACTCGCGGTTTTTTCATGTCCAACGTTTTGATTTCACAGTTCAAGCCCGAAATCTTCTCGATTTCTTTTTGACATGAAAACGTCTTTCTTCTCGTTGAGTATGTACATTGGTAGCCAGTCTAACATTCTTGTGTTACAAAACACCGTCATTTTTTAATCGCTAATAACTACGAGACTTAAAACGTGATAACAATGACTGAGGTCACAGTAGATAGAACATATTTGTACGTATTTATTGTGTGGCACTTGATTTTCCCGTGACGTCATCGAGCTTGTGCAAGCGCCCACGCGTGCTTGTTTTTGTTTCGCGTTGGGGTAGGATATTTATGAGTCTAGCGTGAGGCTAATAATGCGATAAAAACTGTTGAGATCACAATGGATAGAAAATTTCTGTACGTGTTGATCGTGCATTGATTTTGCGCGTGACGTCATCGGCCTAGTTCACTTACGTATGATTGTTGTTAATAAGCGTTGCGTAAAATTATAAATCAGTGTAGCGTGAGAACGCGACTATGTAGGACGTTCGTTCGGGAGTCATTGTTAGGAGTTTGAGAAGAGCTCCCAGGATCTAAATTGAAACAATTAAAATATTCGCTGAAGTATAAGTAAAAATCGGTATTTTATTGGAAATTGAAAAAAAAATGAAAAATATCGGCTCATATGAGTCGTAAATATGGGCCAAGTTGAAGTGAATGTAAATCATATAGATCTTGCATCAAATCTAAATCAAAAAAACCTAAAGTGTCCAGTGCCGAGTAAATGTCAGAGCTACGGCAGCACTGAAAAAAAAATAAAAAAAGTGCGGAAAAATAATCTTGTGATTTATGTTTTCTGTCACCGTATTACTTTATATAAGCATTCTATAAAAGACATTGATATAAGTACATACGAATAAGAAACACTTATTATAATTTTTTCCCCAGGTTTTCACGGAAAATCTACGGCGCGGACCTTGACTGGGCCTTTCGGTTTTGACGTGAATACGTCTTTAAATTTGCTACCATACGGGGGCAATCCAAAAAAACTAATGATAAAATCGGGGGATACAGTTTGGCGTTGTAGCTTCGAATCTCTGCACTACATCCGAAATTAAATTATACCACTGGATAGATAAAGGATCAAAAAAATCACCAGGATAAGCGAGATCAGTGGCGCATCGCGCGCGGCGGAGGGGGAAGCGCCGAAAAGTGGGGTTATTTTGTGCTAAATTTTGCCGATTTTGAATTTCAAAATCGAATTCAAACAGCCAGGCTGGCAGAATCGCCAGCAACACAAAAATTTCGCCAGTACATGCGATTGTGCAACCGAACGTCAACGATCGGTGTCACCCCACCGAGAGAGTGTGTGTGACGCCCGCATGCGTTTGTTTCTCATCGAAACAAACACATGCGAGCGTCACACACGCTCCCTTTGTAGGGTGTCACCGTATGGTCAATGTTTTTTGCACAATTTTGTGCCGTGGCGAAATTTTTGTGTTGCTGGCGATTCTGCCAGCCTGGTTGATTCAATTCGATTTTGAAATTCAAAATCGGCAAAATTTGGTGAAAAATCCCAATTTTTCGGTGCCTGGCTTTGATTTGACTTCATATTGTAAAACCGCTAAGAACAGACAAATTGCTACTACTTTATCGGTAGCGGTATCATCATCATCAAGTCAAAGCCGGTGGAGTCGCTATATATCGCAACATCAATAGCTTCACTGATTGTAATAGAATTGACATTTCGGAAATTTATTTGGAAATTAAAGACCCAAAAGCAGGTGATGTCTGTCTAGTAAACATAAAGGCCAATGGCATCTTCAAATTCATACTCGGGTGTGTGTATATCCACCTGGGCACAGCGTAAGCAGATATTAAACTCTTAATGATACGATCGTTGTTAAAATATTCCAAAAACATCGCTTAAATTATACCCTATTACCAGCCTGATCTTACTACACCAGTTATGATAGTTGGAGACTTTAATGTTGATGTCTCACAAAACTGTTCATTGCCTGACTTCATGCTCAGCGAGTTCAATTTGTTTTACATTGAAACTTCTCCAACAGCGTTAGGTAATACCTGTATTGATTTGACGTTTACCAGAAATCTGGATGTATCTTGTATGCCATTTGTGTCGTACTTTTCGTATCACACACCTATTATTAATAAAGTTATATAGCCGTTTTTGGTCTCTTTCAAGGTGTCAACAGAGATATTTAAATCGCGTAATTTTACTTCATTTTTAATTTTCTTTAATAAAGTGCCTTTTGTAGCTTGTTCTTGGGTTTGACGAGAATAGGAGGTACATTTTCTCCGAAGAAACAATTTCAGAATATGATTTAGCTACACGAGAGATTACATTTGTGTTTGTTTTCTCTAAGTTCGAAATTTTGTCTTCTAACATCGAAATTCTCTTTTCTTTTTCTGTAAGCAGATTGTTCATAAGGTCTTTCACATTTTTGACGATTAAATTATCATGATCAGCAGCCGCAAGACAACATGTCACACGCGTGGAGTCGATTATGATAACATTTTTCTGTCGCTCTAGGCACGAGTAATGGAAAATCGCGCCACAATTAATACATACACATTGTTTCGATACTTTCGTTTTGCAGAATTTGAAGCGAGTAGAATCCGGCGGATCCATGTTGCTCTGATGTTCCCCCAAAAATATTCGTTAACAATCTGTGCAAGAGTCCCGGCATTATCACGTAAATAACACAAATCTTTTTCACAGTCACAACACACAACAATACAGTCTCAACGATATTATATTTTCTTTTCAATTTCGAACAAACACTGGAATTCCGTTATTTATATTATATACTCATACATTTTGACGAACAAAAAAATATATAATCTGTCTTTTGACTCGGCGATAAGAAATACGAATTAATCTTCACTTTACGTGTGTTTATAATATATTCATAAGCAATTTCCAATATTGAAAAGAAAAAATATTACAAATGGCGGATATATGAGTTCCTCAGTGGGACCCACTTTTTAAAATCTTTGCTCACAGAGGCATTAGTTACGGAAAAAATACGTGACGCTTTAGGTAATATAATAAATTAAAGCGGGTAAGCGCAAGTCGCATCCTCACATGAAACCGTCACTGCCGTACAAAAAAAAATATTTGTTTTATTATATGTTGTTATATCGCCCATAATTGTACGCACTTTGTGAAAATTTCCAGAGTCTACCAGTTATGGTTCAAGACTTCGACCAAAGAGATAGGGACAGGCCCGGACGTATAAGAATAGGGAATTTTCGCAACCCGATTTAAGAAAGTGGTCTAAATTCCCTATATAAACGTCTCGAACGTGGACCGAAGAGTATTTCTTAAAATCGCATAAGACGAAAAACAACAATGTTTAGAAAACGTACATTTTCAATTCATATGATTTTCTAAACATTATTGTTTTTCAAAAATGGAAATCGACGTCTTAATTATTAGCGTAGCGAATTCACAAACCTCTTCAGTCTCCGATAGAAACCGCGACAGTACGCCGCCGGTGGCAGTAACTGAAAACATTAGCCTATGCCTTGTAGTCTTGTGTAGTCTTGTGTGCTAGTCTTCAGCTAGTATTACTCTTTAACAAGTCTAGTACTAACCTCACCCAACTGTACTGTGGCCCTCTACCGCAATTAGTTGTAAGTTTTAGGTTAGTTTTAGTATGTAAGAATGTTAGTGTTAATATGTGTAGCGTCGGTCATTAGAAAATAGGCGCGTTGATAAGAACCGCGTCTGTTCTTTATTTGCGTTCTACGTGCGTGTGATACGTACGCTTTAAGTAAGTCGCAAATGTACTTTTATGCAGAAGAAACGCTGATGTGTGCTTGCTGGTTAACGCTGTTGAAATCTTGGTAGAATAATTGAATACGGATTGTGAAGATAACATTAAATATATGTACTATCAAATATTGAACTAGACGTTTTGTTAATAGTGGTTAAAACAGCCTCAAAGATCTTTTGTTGACATTTTCAGTGAGTGACGTTCAAATAAGGAAATCAGCTGTTTGGCCAGAGTCTTTTGCGAATTTTTTTTTTTTTTTTAATTATTATTCTCAATTCTCAATTTTCAATTCCATTCTTGATACCTTTGTAAATTTTGTGTTTAACATAATATCACAGTTTTTGGTGAATTGTTTACCTTATTATCATAGTTTATTGCTATTTTTTCAATTTTTTTTTAATTAAATTGATTGAATTGTTACCCTCCCACTTCTCAAATGGCTGTAATAAATTTAAGAGAGACGATGCTGCGGTCGAAAAAATTAGAGACACCAGCAAGTTAATGAGACTCCTCTTAACTTAACCAAGCTCTTGTGATGTGGTACAGACTACAATTTATACAATTTCAGCCAATAGTTTAAACATTAAAATAGTGAAAAATAGATTATGACACTACGAAAGTGACATGAAACTAGAAATTGTTAAAGTCACTGGTAAAATTTGGCAAAAAGATGTTGCTGCCAATAAAATCTTTTATCGGTACATTGATTTGACAAAACACCTTCCAATAATATATAGAGGAATCATAAAAGTAATAATAATAACAACAGATTTTTTAACTTGATCATAACCGGAACTTAATAGTGAACCGTATTTTAAAAAATCTGATTGCTGTGGAACAAGAAACCGCACAAGCACATATTCTTCCTATTATTGAAAATGCAGTCAAATGTCTGAAGATCAAGAAAAAACTGTCCAAATAAACTGAAAATTTTGCCATTATTGCCAATAATAATAATTATTATTATTATTATTTATTTATTATATGCGTCGACGAAATATGAATTCCTTTGTAATATGAAATATGAAACCTTTGTAACCAAACTCCTCCTAGACCGTTTGATCAATCGATCTCAAATTTTACATACTAATAGTATATTCGACGGTGAGTGCTAACATCTATTTTTTGTTACTAAATTCGCGAAAAAAAATCACTAGGGGTAGGCTTCTTAGTTAACAATTTTTCTGATGAACGAACCAAAGTTAGTACGAAGGTTTGTGTCATGGAAATCTAAATTTAGATTTTGTGTATTAAGCACAATTACTGCGTTTTTTTCCAAGAATTCCAAAATATACGGCAAACGAAGCACAATTTTGACAAATAATCGCTGTTTTTTGACAATAGACGTTAGTTTACTTGTATGAAGAAGCTATGGTATTGATCTTATGTTGTTAGTTTTCGCGTGCTCGAACCAGAATTAGCTTTGACATAGAGATTTCAGCACAGGTTTGACCTTGTTGTTTCAAGAGCTTACGCCAATTCGCTGTGGGGAATCGGATACTTTGAAGATAAAATTTATTTTGGTTTACGCAAACCGTAGCAAGTGGATTTTTACAGGTTCTTGAAAAATAGTATATTAATTTATGAATTATGAATCATGGGACAAAAAAGATTCCGGGAATCAGAAATTGGACAATTTCCGTCAGGTTTTTAGGGTACTTTACCGGTAAAAATGTGAATTTTTAACCGTTTTTTGCCCGTAGCGGCTAAAGGGAGCGTCCTAGAGTGTTGATATGAATGATCGACCCCCATTATTTTCAAATTTTCTACCTCTTTTTGTTACATTATTTATCTGTGAATTTAATTTTTAAAGGTGTGCATACAAAGGATCGGAAAAGTGATAAAATTAAGATTTTGAATTTTCAACAGTTTTTCGCCCGTAGCGGCTAAACGGAGCGTCCTAGGGTGTTCGTATGTATGACCGACCCCCATTATTTTTTAATTTTCTAAATTTTTTCATACACTTTTTTCCGCTGAATTGAGTTTTTATGGATGTGCATACAAAAGATTGGAAAATTGAGAAAATTCAAATTTTGAATTTTTAACGGTTTTTTGCCGTAGCAGCTAAACGAAGCGTCCTACGGGGTTTGTATGTATGACCGACCCCCATTTTTTTGACATTCCCTGTCCTTTTTTTTCTCTACCGTCAGTTTTTTTGTAATGTGTCCATACCCAATTAAGAAAATATGACAAAATTATGTGAAATCCGTGAAATCTGATAGTAAAGATGAATTAGTTGAATTAATTACTGAAAATTGTTTCATAACTTCAATATATATACTCGTAACTATCATAAATAAACTAATAGATTCATAAATAATAGATATATCTCAATTTTGTGTGCGACTTCGCGAACGCCACCTAGTAACGAGTGGTTTTTGAACACTAAAAACAAAGTCTTGTATGAAACTCAAGTGCTACAGATCACCTTGTTAATCAATTATATGTATTCAATACCACGAAAGAATACGAGGAGCCATTTATAAATTTTAGAGCAAAGAAAGGGGAATATATAACTGCAACGAAGAGAAGAATAATCAATGTAATTTCTACTTTTACAGTTGGTCATACACACTATACTGTTCTACATACATATACTCAGTTATGGATATGAAGTTTTTGAAGACTTTATTAACAAGCCGAAGCTCTTTTTACCTTGAATTTGGCAAATTTTAATTTTGGTTATGAAACTGAGTATCTTTTAATATAACCGTACCATATACCAACCAGTATAATATTCTGTTGCTGCATGCTTGAACAAAACATGGATTTCAAAGGCTCGTAGTGATAGATACCCGAAATGATTTACGAGCTCGATATAGGCCAATATTTGTGGAGAGTTCTAACTGGAAACAATAAGGGTATTCATTTCACTTCGTAAACTCTTCGTATTTGTCGTAAACGTCGTATTTCGTAAAGTTTACGAAATTTCGTATTTCTTCCCATACAAAAAAGCATACGAAATTTCGTAAACTTTACGACGGTAAAAAGTGTCGTATTTGGCGTATTTCGTATTTCGTATTTGCTGTCAGATATCAGTTTGTGAATAGATTCTTATTTTTATTTAAAAAAATTTTTGTAGTAATTAAGTTATTTATATTAAAAATACATAATTAAAAATTATAAGTTAAAACTAGATGATTTTACTTATTTGATCCAAAATTAAAAGCTCGCAAACAGCTTTGTCGTGTAGGAATTTTAAATTTTTCTGCTTTTCAATCGTTTTGGGAATTGTGTTAATTCAAAAAAGTTAATTAAATAAAACACTTTAATTTTTAAATGACAAATGACATAAAATATGATATATTTACAAAATTTACGAAGAAAACAGTTTAGGGTGTTCACATCAATTATGTTTACGACATTTACGACATTTACGATTTACGACGTTTACGGACTTACGAAGTGAAATGAATACCGTTAATTAATTCATTTAGCACATACTCAAACCGTTCTAGTGCACGCCATTAATTCATTTAACACATACTCAAATCAATTTACAAAATAAAACCACAGCCAAAGCTGATTTCTCGCTGCTATACATAGATTTGTCACCAAAAACTTCAAACTAGCAGACAAAGCGTTTTCCCTGAGTGCATGTTTTATTTAGTAAAAATAATCGTAACAATAATCGTAAAAACAATGGGGTCCCATTCAATTTTGGCGACAAGATCCAAAACGTAATTAATTTATTGATTATTTAATCACTGCAATTAATGACAAATAGTTTCAACGATATATAAAATATTATCAAATAAAGTAACGAACCCAAAGATAATAATATATTTTACAAATATATTCATAACATAATTTATATTATTCAATATTCAAACTATAATAATAATGGTTATAATGATAAAACTAGTGTTATTAATTATATATGTACCAGCTGCCCGGCCCGACTTCTTCCGCTAATAGTTTTATTTGAGGGCCTCTGTTATTGTTCATAAAAATATACTCAACTCATTTTCATGGCAGTAATATATTTATTAACATTAAAAAGCACAATGTATTGAAATAAATTTTTAATTTTATTACTAAGATATACATTTCTTTTTATCTTAATGCAAGTTGATGGACAATATTTTCTGTAAATTCCTGAGGTGCATAAATGAACAAACTTGATGGTTTCCTAAGGCGAGACGGCGCAACATATAGTCAACAATGTTCGTCCTTGTGACTTATTGATTGTCATTGCGAATTGGAAATTGAAGACGTCTGAATGAAAAATTGAAATTTATACATTTATAAACATTTTGTATAAATTGTTACATATTTTCACAATTTCAAAATATAAACATAATTTCTTATTAGCAATTTACGTATTGCTATAATTTATTTAATTTCAAAAACTTCACAATAAATTATTATTTTATTATTTATTATTATGTTGGTATTGATAATAATATTCTTTTACTGTTTTACAATCACAAACACTTAATTTAATGAATTTTTACGTTCATTTACCGCCAAAAGACAAAATTAAAACTGCCGACATAATTCGGTTTTTTGCGCGTTTGGCGGATTCTCTGAAGTAAAATTTTCCCTACATCGATAAAAATCAGTTATTCTGAATTTCATATAAAATAAACATTTTTAACACTTTCATTACATTAAATTCGCGGACAAAACAACAAACGGGATGAATTTCGCTCACTTCACAACGAGAAATATCGAGAGACGTGTGACTTAATGCACACATGGAAAAAATGTACTTCATTGTCAAACCACAACATCCAGGGGTTTTGATGTGGCGAACCTCGTTTTTGCCATTTAACGGAATACAGCCAGGAACGCGTTTCGACGAATAATGTGTAATCAAGTTCATCAATGATTTCAATTTTTGTTTAACACGTGCAGCGATATCTTGGCGATATATTGCTGTTTGACCTGGCAATAACAAAATTTTGATTTCATCCGTTTGGATTGCACCTAAGTGTTTTAAATAAATCTGGTCGGTCATCTGGAAGAATATATGCTGTACCAATGTCGTTGGTATTAGTTGTTTCATCTACGTTACCGACAATAGTATCACGCAAGTGAATATACTCTTCAGAACGCAGGTTTTCGTGATCATACTTGATATACCCCAATCGCTCGCATTCAATTTTTGCGTACATATCAACGATGCATTGATGAAACAGCTGGCGGCATCGGAAAATGTTGTTATCTCCATTTGCACGAATCATTAACCGATATGCGCAGAAGTTCTTTTTGTTGGTTTCTGCAACTGCAGAAATCGTACAGAAAAATAAAAGCGTTAATAATGTGTAGGATCAACCTGTCACTGGATTTCTTTCTTTGATATTGAAATGATATCCATCTTTTCTCTCCCAAACTGTAATGGATATTGCAACGCGTCATAAGAATGGTAAGTGTCTTCAATTGTGTGTACCGTGTTATCTCTGCGTTCGTATGTGTCGCCAACCATACCAACTGCAACTTCATTAACGGTTGGTGCAATGTATCGGCCCGCATACTCTCCAGATGGAGCTTTGTCAGCTTTAGTGACGATCATGTAGTTGTCGTTTCGCAGTCGGCTCGAAACGTTATTGAACATCTTGATCAACTGGTTATGATTTTGCAAAAGCATTTCCAAAGTCGCCAAAATTTCTCGTTCCTCCATGCCATAATATTTGGTGGTCCTCATCGCCCATGAAGTAGATTTGCAATAATTTTGGGTATGTATCCGGCATTGTGATTACAGAACCAATCTGATGATAAATTTGCCCTGAATATTGAACGTTGATTCAAAATGTCGACCATCCTCATTCTGAACGATTTTCGGATTTTCTTCCATTTGGATGCAAGAAGTGAATTAACGAAATTTACGCAAAACAATTTTGATTCAGGTGTGGCTCCATTCAAAAGTGTTTTTAATGGTTCTGCCAGCGAATTCATTGGTGGCAGTACAACTTTTCCAGATGCGCAGCAGAAACCGGCCGATTCACCTTTATATTTAAATGCATGCCATTGTTGGCATTGCTTATCCATAGCACCGACGAAAATTTGTGAATGTGCGGAATAGTCGATGTCCGATTCATATTCGAATGCAACGCGGAGAAGTGATGCACGGTTCAGTGCGCGATGAACTTGCAGGCGTAACCGTTTCCGTGCTCTGTGTGTATCTTTGGCTCGGAGACGCGCTTACCTTTGTCTCCATGCATTACCACGAAAACGTTCGTTGAGTTGCTCTAGGCTTTCACATGCTCTTCTGTTTGCAACTTGGGTTTGTTCATCTCCCGTTATGTTTGACCGACGGGTGTTGACTTTTTGTGCATTCCGTGTACTTTGACCAATATTTCACAGAATTTAAGATCAACGCCATTTATGATATCTAAAATATATCTGTCATATATATTTCCATAAAATTTCCTAGAAACCGATTGCAGCGCCGCCTGTAATGACTTTTTATACGATATAAAAAAATTAAACTCGAATTTTGAGTATATAATATGTACATATATGTAAATATATATTAATAAACAATCGAGTCCGTTTATAAATCTAAACCATCCTTGGAGCCACTCTAACACACAACAAAATTTATCCAAGCTTTGTGGTTCATACAAGTTGATTACGCATTTTAGTGCAAGAGATTTACGAGTGACAGTTGCATATATTGGACATTAATTTCCCACACTGATCTAGAATTATTACAACATCTTTCTGACATAGTAAAAAGACCTCCCAAAATTGACATGTATAAAACTCTCAAAGAAACCCTTATCAGTAGTCTAAGCACAACTCAAAATAAAAAATTACGAATTATACTTCATGATTTAGTACTAGGAGACAAAAGACCATCGCAATTGTTATGTAACATGCAGGATCTAGGTGATAACAAAATAACAGATGATGTCCTACGTTCGCTCTGGTTAAAACGTCTTCCAGTTGACGTTTGTTTCTTTCTATCTGCCAACGTGGAAACTAGCCTTACTGCAGCGGCGACATTAGCTGATCGACTTGTTAAAATCAACCCAGTACAAAGAAGCATGGCTGTCAGCAAGGTGAAGGACGTCGTAACAGCTTATCCATGTAAACCTTCTAATGATCAACGATTATACAAACTAGAAAAAGCCGTGCAAGCCTTGCAAGTGTCAGTAAAAGAGATGAATAACAGCAGAAAATGTCGTGATCGTACACCAAGCAGCAGATCACGAGCAGGATAGCGTTCATACCACCGAACACCTGCACAAAACAATGGAATATGCTTTTATCATGAACGATTTGGTGCTTAAGCTCATAAGTGTGACGAATGGTGTACTGTCATTCAGAAACCGGGAAACAAACTAAGCTGTCTTTAGAGCAGACAAGAAGCGACAGCAACATTTCCCAGGAGGAAATTCGTCTGCACATGCATCATAAAAATAGCAGAATAGAATTTGTGGTAGACTCAGGTTTAATATTATCAATGCCACCTAGAGATCTCTTAAAAAAACTAACTCTTAGTCCAATAAAACTTTATACAGCAAATTCCAGCATCATAGATACCTACGGCAGCAAAATCATGGAAGTAGAACTTGATTTGCGTAGATCTTTCAAATGGGCTTTCACGATTGCAGATGTGTAAGCAGCTATTCTTGGAGCCGATTTTCTAAAGAATTTTGGACTGTTCATTGATCTTTGTCACAAACGTCTTGTCGAAGCTCATACGACTCTCACAACAAAATGTGATATCAGGCGTATTTACTATATACATACAGCATTGCTACGCTCGATCAGCAGAATACTTATTCCAACCTATTGAAAGATTTTGTTGATATTACTAAACCTCCCACAACTCCACGCACCGAAGCGACTTCTCCAGTTCCTCATTACATCGAAACTACTGGATCTCAGGTCTTCGAACGTTTTAGAAAATAAACTGGTGACAAATTAACAGCACTCAGGCTTTAAATTGAATATATGGTTGAAAAATTAATGATAAGACCGTCAAGAAGCCCATGGGCAAGCCCAGTTTATCGCAGACCCAAAAAAACTGATGGTTGGCGCGTATGCGGTGACTGAAGAAAGTTAAATGCCAGGACAACACCAAACAGGTATACATTACCACTACTCGAAGATCTTTTTCAGCGTTTACACGGCACAAAAGTGTTCTCAACCCTAGATTTGGTTCGAGCTTATCACCAAATACCTATGGCAAACAAAGATCCACCTAAAATAGCAATCAATACACCATTTGGTCTCTTCGAATACCTCGTCATGCCATTTGGCTTCACGCGTCATAATCCTTCCAAGGGCTCGTCGGTTTAGTATTCAGAGGATTTCACTTTGTTTTCGTTTACGTAGACGACGTAATTGTCATGTCGGAAACTCACGAGCAGCATCAAGAACATCTTAAGCAAGTTTTTCAACGTCTTCGAGAGCACAAATTAGTCATCAACGTTAGTAAATGTGTTACTGGAAATATTTAGGATATATAATCAATCAAGAGAGATATCAGCCAGCCATCGGCTACAGAACGTGTCAAAGCAATAACGAACTACAAACACCCAGAAATCATTCAAGAGTTACGACGATTCCTCGGCGTAATAAATTATTATCGCAGGTTCATTATAGGTTTGATTGCGTAAGAGGTTTGCTAAATGTCTTTCGTTGTATTTTATGGAGTCGATGGTCATGGACTTTTCTTCAGCATACTTGGAGTCTAGAACACCAAACATGAGGTTGGCTGCGTTGCCAATGACGTTAAGCAACCATCGTTTAACTCGACCAGATGGATGCGTTCTTAAAAATTCATTGGTCTGACCTAGTTCTTCTACGGCACGGTTGACTTGGATGGCAATTTTGTGATAAGATTCTGGATTGGGCATGGTGGATGAAACGTTCTCATAATAAGTTACTTTATTCCATTCACTGGCAATGATGTTAGCTCTGCCCAAATTTTCAAAGTACACACCAGGGTTCGTCGTTAAAGGTTTTATCGTTGCAGGAGATGCCTTCACTGCAGACAGGACGAGACAAACCAGCAACACGCTAGAAAGAGCGGAGCGAGCATGTTTGACTGGTGGCTTTGGAACACCGATGGTTGAGGCATTGTTCTCTTTTTTGGTTGCTCCGTTGGCTCCATGTCGCTGACGTCTTCAGTTTCAATAGGAAATGGTGCCAATCGGTGTATTGGTCGACGTAACATGTTGTTTGCGGTTTTTACGTCGACAACTCGGACGACCCCGTCTTCTCCCTTTACGATGTTTGTTACGCGTCCAGTACGATGTTTGTTACGCGGCCAAGACCCAGTCACACATGTACGCACATGTCGTTAACAAGGGATCGCCCGTTCGTCGGCCCGAGGCGCTGTGTCAGCGCACGCGCAGACAGTGTTGCTCATGTGCGATACAATTTGCAATATTGTTTTCCCAGCTGACGCAGCATTCCGGGCGCGCCAATGGTGCAACAATGTCGCCACATCCGATCAAACAACGTCGCAACATTGTTGCCCAGCGCGATCGGATTTTGATGCACAAATGGAAATCCGATCGCGTTGGGAGAGGCGAAAAGCGAAAATCGCAGATCGTGCGCATTCTTTGTCGCCATGCGCGACATGCAAAGGATGCGGGATCAGCGGTTTTCGCGCGCTGATAAAGAACTGCAGAACTAACGCAGAGTTCAGTAGGGAGTTGGCAGTTGCAGTTAGTGGTGGGCAGTGAGAGTTGCTAGTAGTCAGTCGCTTTTGTCAGTCACTTCCGTCCGAAAAGAGTGTTTTAATTAAAGAAAATAATATTTAACGAAAGGAAAGAATCCTAAACGAATAAAGTTCTTCGAGAAGTTTTATAAAACTTAATGGTTTCTAGAAAATAATACTTAACGAAAGTGAATTACAAGTTTTAACAAAGTGATGATTGTTTTTTGAAAGAAAGAATTCTAATGTTTTCAATTAAGGAAAATAATATGTAACGTAAAGGAGGAATTTGAAGTGAACAAAGTTCTCCGAGAAGTTTTATGAAATTAAATGATTTTTAGAAAACAATATTTAACGAAAGGAAAGAATCCAAAACCAAATAAAGTTCTTGGAGAATTTTTATGAAACTAAATGATTTCTAGAAAATAATGCTTAACGAAAGTGAATGACAAGTTTTAAGAAAGTAATGATTTTTTTTTTTTTGAAAGAAAGAATACTAATATTTTATATTAAGGAAAATAATATGTAACGTAAAGGAAGAATTTGAAGTGAACAAAGTTCTCCGAGAAGTTTTATTAAACAAAATGATTTTAAGAAAACAATATTTAACGAAAGGAAAGAATCCTAAACGAAATAAAGTTCTTCGAGAAGTTTCATGAAACTAAATGATTTCTAGACAATAATACTTAACGAAAGTGAATGACAAGTTTTAAGAAAGTAATGATTTTTTTTTTTTTTTTTGAAAGAAAGAATTCTAATGTTTTCAATTAAGGAAAATAATATGTAACGTAAAGGAAGAATTTGAAGTGAACAAAGTTCTCCGAGAAGTTTTATGAAACAAAATGATTTTAAGAAAACAATATTTAACGAAAGGAAAGAATCCTAAACGAAATAAAGTTATTCGAGAAGTTTCATGAAACTAAATGATTTTAAGAAAATAATATTTAACGAAAGTATAAGAATCCTTAGTGAATGACAAGTTTTAAGAAAGTAAAGATGTTTTTTTTTTAAATGTAATCTTTAACGAAAAGAAGGAACTCTAAGTGAGTATATTAAAACCATAAAGTCCTTCGAGAAGAGTTAAGGACTAAGTGATTTTAAGATTTATGACATTTGATGTTAAGAAAATTATGTTATAGTGAATGAAACTTTAATTAAAATTTAATTAAAGAAATAATAAAGCAGAAATCGTGCTTTAATTCTTCTCTTACTAAAGGGTGCGGGTGAATTTCTCCTGTAAAGCAATCTCCGTTTCTTAACTCGTAATACAGAGTTAAAACATTTGGTGGCAGCAGTGGGATCTTGCCGATAGATCGTCGAAGAAAAAAAAAATCACAATAAACTAGCATCATAAATAATTATAATAATAAAATATACATATAAATAAATATAGAAATAAACAAAACCAGTGAAGGTGAAGTGAAATGGGTTGCATGCTCCAGGCGAGTATGGACTAACCCCAACAGGATTTTTACGGGGCTCCAACGATGCCCGCAACTATAGGGACCGGCGCGTCCGCACCCAAGAAAAAAAGGGGAGGGAAGAAAGAAAAACACAAAGAAGGAAAGAAGGGCCTCATTTGATAGAATGGAACCGTGAGTCTTACGCCTCAATTAAAAAATTAACTATAAGAAGAAAAATAATAATAAATTATTTAAGAAAATCAAGCTTTACCTTGCACATTGCCAAACCCTCCAAGAGCCATGATTTCTAATTTATGTAATTGCATTTAAAATAAATTTATTCGCTAAATCAAACTCCAAGATTTCGCCTACCCAAGGTAAGAGTCTTGGATAGTTTATTTGGCAAGGGAATCGTCACCTAGACATTCCAGAGTTTCGAAAGGGTTTGATAGTTCGTACAATATGGAGGGTAAAATAGAAAAATATATATAAATATGTACATTCGTATGTAGGAAAATCTTTGTAACAAAACTGTAATTGGGATGATCCTTCCTTATTCCTTGTGACGCTATGTCCAAAACAAAACAAAAAAAAATTGAATGGAACGAAAATTTTCTAATTACTTGTCAAAAAAATTAAAGAGCTTAGTCCGAAAAAAGAGAATCTGTGCACATTCTATAGAGCCCATGTTAATTATTATCCTGACGCTTAAATTCCCAGGGGTGAAACACACGTGAGAAAAAAAAAACGTCAAAGGATTTTTTTTGTGAGTGAATCGAACCTACTAAAACTACCATAAAACAATTGCTCAGTTAACTCATGTACATACATATAAGACAAAGTTTATCAACAAATTTCAAAATGGACAGAATTTGGCAAATGAAAAATAAACACATTATCATAAGTCTTACTATCACATTATAATTATCCATAATTGGCCAGTTCTGCTACCTATTTCGACAGCATATTCCGTGTCTTCGCCAATTTGTTTAAAATTACTGTCATCAATGCAGTTGTAATAGGTATTAAAAGATATTGGTCTGACTACTAATTGGAGTTTTGATTGTAAGAATAACTTGGATACACCATCCTAACCTTCGACCTGGAACCGTAACGGCACACTTCCCTGGAAATATCTTCCAGCCTCTTCACAACCGGAGCACAAAATTGCTACAGATACCTTTTTTTTCTCTCTCCCCTGACATTTTGCATGAGCACAAATACCTCGACTGGTAGTAAACTATGAATATTAAAAATAACGCCTCATTCCGAGTACCAAATATTGTCCGGGAGGTTTGGTGTCGATCTTGAGTCCCAGAATTCGGGTTCCTTTTGTTTTTCTCTGCCATTGTTTCGCTCAATTCCTTTTTATACAAAGTATTCGAGGATATATCCATTGGCCTTTTTCACATCAATCAAACACGATTCAAACTTTTCTTGTTGGGTTTTGCAATATCCTTTCACCAGCACTGTGGATATATTTATATCAAGTATAAAGTATTCGCTAAACTTACGGGGACAACTGATCGTCTCCACAAGTGACCTTTTCACACATATTTTCTTCTTCGCTGGGAGGAAAACCCTTTTCACCTTCTTTTCTTACCCCTCTTAACGCCCTAAACTTTAATATTTACAATTTAGGATTTCATATTTACCATCGATACTTGTGTTCGTACCGTGTTCAAGGACTATTACAAGCCTTTGAAGTCGTCCGAAAAATTTTAAGGATGACCGAAAAAGAATATGCCTCTCAATTATCACTGATCGAAGATATTAGGAAAATACACGACTCAGTAAAGGATACAAAATCTACTAGAGTTTTGAGTAGTAAATTAAAAATCCTTTCCTCTCTATGGGAAAATTTTCGTGACACGGACGAGAAGATTAAAAGTCGTACAAATGTCGATCAATCTCACGACTATAATAAACAAAGGTGCTTTGACACTGCAAAGGACTGGGTCGATGCCACTCAAGAATCTATCCAAAGGAAACTGCAAGAGTTAGAAATATTAGAATCAGATTCCTCTAACCCAGAAAAGAACTTCGTCGTCGCGGACCCCGAAACCCTTCTACCTCTACCATCACGATTACCCCAAAATTCTGATTGTTAAAACGTCAAAGCCACTGAAATCAATATGGGACCTATGAAAACTCTATCTGTCCATCGCGACCAATCAGACGATACCGGCGTCTAGTCTCTAACAACTCACGAGAAGTTAGTAAGAGTTCAAAAGGAAAGGAGCAAGTTGCTGTTGAGCCTGGCCGATGAAGTAGAAAACCAGGACTAACTGGCCTTAGGAAATCTGTCCTAAATCGGAAAATCTCCAATCTCGACCAATATTGGGAACCATTCAAAGAAACCCACTTCGAGGTTATTAAAAATTATAGTTCGGAAGGAGAAGATTCGGAATATTTCTCTTCTCAACTTTACAAACGTACGGAAAGCAGGTACTATGCCGCTATAGACCTCTTGATAGAGCGGTTGGAGGAAGGTTTCTGTGAAGGACCGCCAATTCAAAGAGGATCCTTTCCTGAAAATAAAATGGATTCACATCCTCTTCACTCACTCTCTCTTTCTAATGCTCAAAACTTGATCCCCGAGTTTAATGGTAATTCCAAGGAATTGCCCAAATTTTTGTCCTGCCCCGATGATATTTTCGATAACATTCGCAATGAGGACGAGCACAAATTATTCCTCGGAGACATAAAGAGCAAAGTATGGGCTACTGCCTATGTCGTCCTAAAGTATAATCAGATCCTTTCTTGGCCCGACTTGAAAACCGCTCTTCGTAGTAAATTCGAACCAAAACTTTCACGCTTTAACCTCCAAACCCAGTTAAACCAAATGAAACAAAAGTCCAGAGAAACCGTTAAAGATTTTGTCCAAAGAATCATTTCAAATCTCTCTCTCTTAAAAAAGGCCACTAGAGCGTATACTAGGGACGAGATTCTTTTGCGCTCCCTTCTCGCAGATAATGAAACACAAGAGATAAGAGCATTTGAGGATGGAGTATCCAACAATCAACTTCAAATGCTGGCCAAGGTCTATCAAGACAAAAGGCTTAGTTCCATCACTGGTTATGTTAAGTCAGGGAGTTTAATGGTAATTCCAAGGAATTGCCCAAATTTTTGTCCTGCCCCGATGATATTTTCGATAACATTCGCAATGAGGACGAGCACAAATTATTCCTCGGAGTCATAAAGAGCAAAGTATGGGCTACTGCCTATGTCGTCCTAAAGTATAATCAGATCCTTTCTTGGCCCGACTTGAAAACCGCTCTTCGTAGTAAATTCGAACCAAAACTTTCACGCTTTAACCTCCAAACCCAGTTAAACCAAATGAAACAAAAGTCCAGAGAAACCGTTAAAGATTTTGTCCAAAGAATCATTTCAAATCTCTCTCTCTTAAAAAAGGCCACTAGAGCGTATACTAGGGACGAGATTCTTTTGCGCTCCCTTCTCGCAGATAATGAAACACAAGAGATAAGAGCATTTGAGGATGGAGTGTCCAACAATCAACTTCAAATGCTGGCCAAGGTCTATCAAGACAAAAGGCTTAGTTCCATCACTGGTTACATATTGGAACACGCCATTAGAATAGAGGTAAGAGCGCCTCCGAACACATCCCAAAGGAGAGCGGAGGCTAGCAGTCGGCAACCCTTCACGGACGATCTCTCGAGCCGACACAAATCCCAAACAAACGTTTTCGTTCTCCCAGCAACAATCAGTAACTCTTCCCCTCGACATTAAGTCAGGGATGCTCACTGTTGTCCTACCCTTCAACTTATGCAAAGACGCAAACATTGAATTCATAATTGATACCGGCGCGCAGTTTAATCAAGGCCAATTCTCTAAATCTGACTGCGAGATCAACAACCATATTATCTACAACGTCAACACCCTTTTTTCTAAATCCACCCCTACCAAAGGTTCTATTACAGGGATTCTGAATCTATCCAAAACCAAGAGGATAGATCATCCTTTCCAAATAATCGACCAGTGTTCCCTGGCCTATGACAGCCTACTAGGCCACGACTTCCTCCTAAAAACAAGCGCCATCATAAATTATGGCGCAAAAACTCTTACCTTGATGGCCAATGAGCTCTGTAACTATCTCTCCGAAAACACCCGCGAATGCGTCCTGAAAAACTCATTAACACCGAAAAACGTACTAATTCCCCACATTCAGAAAGGAACTCCTAATACACAACAAATCTCAGAGGAATCTCACGGTTCGAGTCCTTTACCTTGCAATGAAAAGAAAGAGGACGATTACGTAACTATCCCGGCCCGGGCTTAAACTGTAATAGCAGTACCGGCACCATCCGACGCCGAAATAGTTACATTCAAAAGGGAAATCCAACCAGGAATCATTATGGGCAACATTATTGCAAAACCAATCAATGGTTCGGTTAAGGTACTCCTTCTGAACAATAATGAAAATGATATAACTCTTCGGAGAAATGACATTCACCTAGATTATCAGAATCTAAATGACTTCCACGTAGTAACCACTGATTATGGTAAGGATCCCTTGAAAGGCAGAATAAAAAGGCTGCATAATCTTGTCAAGTTGGGCCACTGTAACTCAGAGGAAACCATGAGTATCCAAGAGATTTGTAAAGAATTAAACGAATTGTTTTTCCTCGAAGGGGATTATTTAACCTTTCCTAACGAGCGGCAACTCACAAAATTGAAGTAAAGAATAACCAACCCCCCATTTACACCAGACCTTACAATAAAAGGGAAGACCTTACAAGGCTGCCCGAGGCCAATAAAAGGGAAGTGGATAGGCAGATTCAAGAAATGTTAGGGAATGATGTCATCAGACCATCATGCAGTCCTTGGAATTCTCCACTCCTGTTAGCCCCGAAAAAGCCTGATGAGAATGGTAATAAGAAAGGGCGAGTGGTGGTAGATTTTCGTAAATTAAATGAGGCCACAGTAGGAGATGCCTATCCCTTGCCACACATCACTGAGATACTGAGATACTGGAAAGTCCGAATACTTCACTACTCTGGACTTGGCCAACGGGTTGCACCAAATCGAAATGGACCCTGTTGCCGCCGCATGTTGAGCATTGCACTTTTCAGGTGCAATGCTCTGGAAATCGCAACGTCCGGTCGTCACGTTTACATTTTACATTTTTTGATGAGCATTGCACCTCTAAGGTGCAATGCTCGAATCTATTGATTGCTTTGCATTTTAGGGTATTGAACTTATAACCAAAATTAGATCATAAGCATAATTTCTGTATATAAATCGTACCTGCAATAAATTAAAGTCAGTTCTTGTTTGGCTACCAGCAGGACTGTTTCATTTCAATTTCCTAATCCTTACCCTCAAGACTGCTTTTGATACCGTGAGGAACTAGCGTTACCTAGTCTCTTCACGTATTAAGAAAAGTCTCTTAACGCAATACAAACCCTCTTAGACTGAGCTAGTGTTCCCTAGCCTCCGCCTAAGAATTTTGTATTGTCTCCCTAACATTTTTTGGTGACCCCGACGTGATCACGTTTAAGTGGTCACACGAGCATCGCAACACCAGGACGGGAAGCAGTCAGAACGAGAAGCAGTCAGGACGAGTCATTAATTCCCGAGGACAGCAAAGAAGTTCTGATACATCATGACAGATTTCGAGTTGTTGTCAACGCGTCAAGCGAAACTAGGCAAGGAGATTGAGAAGTTAGCGGTTGCGTATAAATCCGAGGCTCCAGAGAGGAAGACGCTCAGCTATTTACAAGACAGGCATAGCAAGCTCCAGAAGGCGTGGTCCGAATTCGAGTCTAATAACCAGCTTCTGCGAGAGCAACAGTCTGCTCAATCCCAGCATCAGTATTTCCAATCGAACTATTATAACAATGTGAAGACAGTTCACGACGCTATGTTAGCCGAGGTCTTATCGCTTATCAATGCCGTGCAAGCTCATCAATCAAGTTCATCAGAGAGGAATCAATCCACTTCCTCAGACAAGGTACCGGAATCCAGTCCTGAGATAGTGAAGATTATTCGCAACCAAGAGCGATTGATCACAACATTGGATCAATTGCTAACAACGATACTGGCCAATGGCAGCATCCAGTCACCCCAATACTATGCCGTAAAGTCTGAGACTGTGAAGAAGTATTGGGATGAAATCGAGGACGCTAATAAGGCTATCTGGGAAGCTACAGGCGACAAATTGGCTAGCGGTTATAACATGCAACGCTTCTTCGACATCCAGGACAAATATCAGGCCGTGTTGATAAAATTTGCGAATGAGCAAGATCGATACAATGTGCAAGCTGCTACAAGTCACATACCAGACACATCGTCGATGATGAGATTGCCCAAAATAGAAATACCAAAGTTTGATGGCAGTTATTTAAAATGGCAGCAATTTTATGACCTATTCAACCAGATGGTCCATAGTAGCCCCATGAGCAACGTACAGAAGATGTTTTACCTCAAGTCAAATTTGGAAGGTGAAGCAGAACGTTTAATAAGGCACATTCCTGTGTCAGAGAACAATTATTCTTCCGCTTGGGAAGTTCTCACAAACAGGTACGCTAACAAACGCCTGTTGGTCAATGCATTATTAGAGAAGTTAGTAGCCCAGCCAGTTGTCAATCAAGAGAAAGCAGCAACCCTCAAGCATTTGCATGACGTCACTCGTGAATGCGTTTTGGGATTGGAGAACTTAGGGCTCTGCGTATACGAGCAATGGGATCCAATTCTTTTGCACATTTTACTTAAGAAATTGGACAAAAATACGCACACATACTATGAGCAGTCACTTACCCAACCTAGAGAGTTGCAGTCGCTGAGAAAGTTTCTGGATTTCATCGAGCTTAGATTTCAAGCACTTGAAGCATTGGGTACGAAAAGAGTGACCGAACAAACAAGGCCAAGATCGGCAGCTCTTCATTCTGCAGCTAAATCAAATAAGTCACTTGGCTGTTACTACTGCAGCAAGAATCATTTGATATATTATTGCGATCGATTCATTAAGTTATCACCACAAGAGAAACAGGCCGCTGTTAAAAAACTGAATCTATGTTTTAACTGCCTTAGACAAGATCATGCAGCAAGTCAGTGCAAGTCGTCAGGATGTCGTAAATGTAACGAGAAACACAATACAACGTTACATGTAGATAGACCGAAGGAGAATGTTCCAGTTTCGTCTAACCTAGGGTCAAACCCAACCAAGGAGGGTTCGTATGTATTACTAGGCACAGCAACAGCATGTCTCCTGAATGGACAAGGTGAACCAGTTAAATGCCGTGTGCTCTTAGATTCAGGATCCCAAGTTAACCTGATTTCGGAGAGATTAAGCCGGAAATTAAAATTGCCAACTACGCGAGACCAACTGCATATAAGTGGCATCGGCAATGTCAAGTCAAGCACAAGTGACCGAGTGCGCCTAACCCTTCAGTCATCAACCAACCACAAGTTCTCATCGAACCTAGAAGCCCATGTGATCAAGGATATTACCTCCCTCCAACCGCAACAATTCATCAACACAGAGGATTGGAAAATCCCGACCAATCTCTCATTAGCAGATACAGATTTCAATAAACCAAATAAGATTGATCTCTTGATTGGAGCGGAACTATATGGGGAAATTATGTTGAACGGGCAAGTCAAACTTGGTGAAGGATTACCTATCCTCCAGAACACGACACTGGGTTGGATAGTGTTGGGCAAAGTTTCAAACCCAACACCATTCTGCGGCATAACCAATGCAGAACTGAACGAGAACTTGAAGCAGTTTTGGGAACTAGAAGAATGCTCAGAAGAAAAACTACCTAGTCAGATTGACAAGAGAGTTGAGGAATTCTTCATGTCGACCACCACCAGGAATGCGGAGGGCAGATATACAGTGAATCTTCCAATATTCACCGAGCCATCACTATTAGGAAATTCACAAACCATGGCGCAGAAGCGTTTAGTAAACCTGGAGAAAAGGCTCATGAAGCAGCCTGATTTATATCACCAATACAAGGAGTTTCTTAAGGAATACCTGCGCCTAGGTCACATGAAGGAAATTACTTATGAGGAGATTCCGAAAATTCATTATTTTCTTCCTCATCACTATGTGTTAAAGCCATCAAGTACCACCACAAAGCTACGAGTGGTGTTCGACGCATCAGCTAAGACGTCCTCAAATCTGGCACTCAATGATTTAATGGTCGCTGGGCCTCGCATTCAGGATGAGCTATTCGAAATCCTCTTGCGGTTCAGGAGCCATAAATACGTGTTCACAGCGGATATAGCTCAAATGTATCGACAGATAATGCTGAATGAAGGCGATAGGAATCTGCAGCTTATTCTGTGGAGAGATAATCCCAACGATTCGATAAAGGTGTTCCAGCTACTGACCGTTACCTACGGCACAAAGGCGGCTCAATTCTTGGCCACAAGATGCTTACAACAGTTAGCCATTGATGAAGGCATTAGATATCCTAACGCAGCCAAAGTAATAAGGGATTTCTATGTAGACGATATTATAACAAGTCACGATAGCCTCAACCAAATAAAGAAAATTCAAGAAGAGTTGAACAAGATGATGAAGGCGGGAGGACTTAAACTAAGAAAATGGTGTGCTAATCATCCGACTATTTTGGAAGGCATTCCACGAGAGGACTTAGAAGCGCAAATCGACTTTTCAAGTCTTCACAACGAACACATAAAAACTCTAGGCCTATCATGGGAGCCAAGGCGCGACTGTTTCAAATATACTATTAATTGGCCAGATCGGGCCATAGTTTCCAAAAGGACAATATTATCAGATATTGCGCAACTCTACGATCCACTGGGCCTAGTCAATCCGGTTGTTGTGCTAGGCAAAATCTTCATGCAGCAACTATGGTCCATGGAGCTAGATTGGGACGACCAGCTGCCTGACGAATTGCAGACCAAATGGCTCGATTTTCGCGCCAATTTACGGTTCCTGAATGACCTGAAGGTTGGCAGATATACAGTCATAGAACCATTTGCTCCACTAGTGGAACTTCATGCCTTCGCGGATGCTAGTGAACGAGCGTATGGAACAGCACTCTACGCTAGATCGAAGGACCATGATGGCAATATCATGGTGAAATTATTATGTGCCAAGTCACGAGTCGCGCCCAGAAAATTCGTCACATTGCCCAGGTTAGAACTATGTGCCGCCAAGTTAGCCACACAATTAGTTCAGAAGGTGCTTCATACCATGACCATGAAGTTTTCCAGCGTCACCTACTGGTCTGATTCGACCATCGTATTGTCCTGGATCCACGGTGATCCCGCTACTCTGAAGACGTTCAACGCCAATCGCGTCCAAAGAACCCAGGAAGTTTCGTCATCAGGCCAGTGGAAGTATATAAACACAAAGCAAAATCCTGCGGACATGGTCCCCAGAGGCTGCACCCCGCAACTATTAAGAGACTCCGAGCTCTGGTTTTGTGGTCCTGCGTTCCTTAAGGCACCAGAGTCGGAGTGGCCGGATACCAACTTTGTGGTCTCAAGGATACCTGCAGAAGAAAGGGCCACAAGAGTTGTCCTAACAAGTAGCACTACAGATATGCCATGAGAGTTCGTATCCAGAATCAACCACGGGAATTCATTCATGAAATTGCAGCGTGTAGTAGCGTATGTGTTAAGAAGCCTCAAAATATTTAAAAAAGAGCTGCAGAAGGAAAATATCAGCGACTTTCTGCAAGTCAAAGAATTGGACGAGGCGCTACATGCTATCGTGAGAGCTATACAAGCTTCTAGCTTTCAATCGGATATTGAAGATTTAAGAAAAGGAGGAGCGGTTAAAGGTTCTAGTCGGCTCGCAACTCTAACACCATTCCTTGATGGGAAGGGTATGTTAAGAGTAGGAGGAAGATTAGAGGCAGCCGAAATTACATATGATGCGAAACATCCCATCCTACTACCTGGGGACCATACATGGTCTAAACTTCTGCTAAATCACCTGCACCTACAAAACTTACACGCTGGACCTCAAGCGCTGATGGCGATATCTCGTCAACGTTTTTGGATCTTACAAGCCAGAGCCTTAGTTAGGTCAGTGGTGAATAACTGTGTGCAATGTGCTCGAGCAAAACCCAGACTGATGCAGCAACTTATGGGGAATCTTCCATCAACAAGAGTTTTACCAGGGCGTCCATTCTTAACAACAGGAGTCGATTTCTGTGGTCCTATATGGACGCATTATAAATTACGAGGCAAGAGACCACACAAGTCCTATGTAGCAGTATTTTGTTGTTTCGCTACTAAGGCGGTTCACTTAGAAGTGGTTTCGGATTTGACAACAGAAGCCTTCATAGGAGCACTCAAGCGATTTACGGCCAGACGAGGAATCTGCCGGGATATTTATTGCGACAACGCTACGAATTTTGTAGGCGCAAGGAATAAATTTGAGGAAATCACAAGGATGTTGCAAGAGAAGGAAGCAAGGGAAAAAATTGCGTTGGAGTGTGCAAATCGTCACATACAATTTCACTTCAGTCCCCCGAGAGCGCCCCATTTCGGGGGTCTCTGGGAAGCAGCTGTTAAATCATTCAAGCAATTGCTGTACAAAACCGTCGCGCCGGCCTCCCTAACGTTTGAAGAATTAACAACAGTGGTCACAGAAATCGAAGCGATTTTGAACTCCCGTCCCCTAACACCAATGTCCTCCGACCCATCTGATTTGGCTGCACTTACACCCGGACACTTTCTTATCGGCGAGCCATTGACTGCAATCCCAGATTCTGAAACAGCAGCAAAAATGTCATCCCTCTCGCGGTGGAAGCTTGTAAGCAGCCTCACTCAAGAATTCTGGAAGCGTTGGACCACTGAATATCTAGTCGAGCTGCAAAAAAGAGTCAAATGGACTAAGGAAAGTCCCAATATCAAGGTTGGGACCATGGTAATCATAAAGGATGACAACCTGCCTCCCTTAAGATGGCCATTGGGACGAGTTATAAGCGTCCAGTATGGAAAGGATGGCAAAATCAGAGTAGTAGAAGTTCGAACCGCATCTGGCACGTTCACACGTGCAATTCACAATCTGTGCCCACTTCCTATAGAAACTAGTGAGGATCAAAATTGCGAGGGTTCAGCAACCAAGCGGGAAATTCGAGACGACAACGATGACGGCCCAAGACAGAAGAAACGATCCATTTCGGGGGCAATTGGCGCATTATTACTAACATGCCTTTTGTTACCATGCTCAACAGCAGCGGCGGACGATAGCCAATACATACAAATAGTCCCGTTCACGAATCAAGCAGGGATCTATTACGAGAACTTGGGGCATGCCCGCCTAACATCGCATGAATGGAAATGGATAATTTACTACAATATGACGTCCTACTGGAACATGCTCACCACTATAGAGAAGGGTGTCAAGAAGCTGGAGATTCTCGAAGCTATGTTACAGAAGCAGTCGTATCTTGATGCCATTGTGAAGCAGCACCAACACATTCTACGCGAAATTCATCAAATCAACGAATTGCTGCTGTCACATCATGGTCGTCGACAGTTAGCTAGAGCAAGACGTGGACTAATTAACGGCGTTGGTACAGTTGCAAGGAAGCTATTCGGAATTTTAGATGAAGACTACGCTACAGAAGTAAGGGACACCATCCATCAGGTGCATCAAAACGAAAACCACATGATGGAACTTCTCAAGAATCAAACGTCGCTAATGGAAGCAACAACGTCTATCATAAAGCGCTCAGAAGAGGAGAGAATAAAGCAAGCTAGAGCCGTCCAGAACCTCTTCGAAGACCATATTCAGAAATTTCGGAATCTGAATGCTGAAATGAAGGAAGGGAGTATTACACGAACCTTCCTACTGCTGAGCGAATTCCTGTCCCTCATTACATCTGAGTATATGCAGATCCAGTCAACACTATTCGAAACAATTACGGATGTGCATCACGTTAAAATGAACCCGCGCATCATGTCAGGCGAAAAACTTCGCACCGAAATCACATCCATAAACCAACATCTGCCACCATCATTGAGTATCCCTACAAAGGAAGTCTCAGACCTGTACCGCCTCATGACTGTCAAATGTGACATCAGTAAGGATTAGACCATCTTCGTGGTAAAATTGCCGCTAGCAACAGTCATGGAATTCGAGATTTTCAGGCTTATTCCACTTCCAACATTAGTCAAAGGTTCGTTCGTATCAGTTAAGCCATCTACGGAATTGCTCATGGTCAACTTAGAGAGGGACGCGTTCTATACCTTATCACAAATCGACTTCGCACATTGCATTGAATTGAGCCCAGAAAACTTACTCTGTCCACAAGCCCATCCCATCTACGACAGGAACGCAGACACTCTACGCTGTGAGGCCGAAATGATGAACCTCCAACGAATCTCGGATAAATGTTCCATATCAATCCAACCACCAGCGAGAATATGGATCCAGCTGAGCCACACCAATCAATGGATCTTCTCATTAGATCAAAATTACATCTACAACATTGTGTGCGACCGACAAGCCTTTCAAAAAACACTTCAATCCACCGGACTTCTCAGACTACAAAAGGGATGTGTATTGAAGGACGACCAGATCATGATTACCTCACACTCACAACTGGAATCAAGCTTCAATGCCGCTTTCCACCCTGGTATCAATTTAACTCAAGAGATCTCGCTGCCAAGCAATTTTAGTGTAGCATCGCAGGCTAAGGTGGATATTCTCTACGGCAATCACACTGAAGAATTGACGAAGCTACAAAACCAAATTCAACATGTTCGTGATATGTCCTCGTTCCCGAACAATCTTCAACCCCATGATGTCCACCAATTCGGAATTGGCTACGCTGCTCTGGCAACTGCTGTTTTCATTGGCATTGGCTTATGCTACCTATGCGCTCGTTTAAGGACAGTAACGTGGCGGCCAGCAGAATCATCCAGACCAGCACCAGCGCAGCATACGAGTTTTCTTTTCACCATTGAACTTGATAAGTTCAAGGGGGGCGAAGATGTTGCCGCCGCATGTTGAGCATTGCACTTTTCAGGTGCAATGCTCTGGAAATCGCAACGTCCGGTCGTCGCGTTTACATTTTACATTTTTTGATGAGCATTGCACCTTTAAGGTGCAATGCTCGAATCTATTGATTGCTTTGCATTTTAGGGTATTGAACTTATAACCAAAATTAGATCATAAGCATAATTTCTGTATATAAATCGTACCTGCAATAAATTAAAGTCAGTTCTTGTTTGGCTACCAGCAGGACTGTTTCATTTCAATTTCCTAATCCTTACCCTCAAGACTGCTTTTGATACCGTGAGGAACTAGCGTTACCTAGTCTCTTCACGTATTAAGAAAAGTCTCTTAACGCAATACAAACCCTCTTAGACTGAGCTAGTGTTCCCTAGCCTCCGCCTAAGAATTTTGTATTGTCTCCCTAACAGACCCAAGGGATAGAAAAAAGACTGCTCTTAGCACTCAGTTCGGGCACTACGCATACAACCGTAAGCCTTTCGGGTTAAAAGGCACTCCCGCCACCTTCCAAAGAGCAATGAATAACGTGCTCTCTGGACGACAGGGCATACACTGCTTTATCTATATGAGCGATATAGTGGTCCATGGATACAATCTTGAGGAGCATAACACCAGATTAAGGGCAGTATTCGAGAGATTTAAAGAAAATAATTTAAAACTACAAGCTGAGAAATGCCACTTTCTACGGAAGGAAATAATGTGTTTAGGACACTTGATAACTGAAAGGGGAGTTAAGCCCGACCCTTATAAAATTAAAAGTGTACAAACTTATCCCAGGCCCAAGAGAGCAAAGGACATTCGAGCCTTCTTAGGTTTCGTTGGATACTACAGACGATTCATTCCTAATTTCGCTAAAATAGCTAAACCTCCAACCAGACTTTTAAAAAAGGACACACCGTTCGAATGCAACGCAATATGCGACGATGCATTCTGCGAACTCAAGGACTGTCTGATCAGGGCCCCCATCCTGGCATATCCTGATTTTTCCCAAGAGTTCTACGTCACCGCAGATGCAAGTAATCTGGCCATAGGAGCGGTGTTATCACAAAATACCGATCTCGGAGGCCAGCCAATAGCTTTCGCTAGTAGAGTATTAAAAGATGCTGAAACTCGTTACTCTACTATCGAAAAGGAGCTATTAGCCATCGTCTACGCCGTCGAACAGTTCAGACCTTATGTGTATGGTCGGAAGGTTACGCTGGTTACAGACCATAAACCTTTGGTATGGTTGATGAACTTGGAAAATCCTTCGTCCAGGCTAATGAGATAGCGTTTCCGATTGGAAGAATTCGATTACCGGGTGATATATAAAGCTGGCAAGTTGAACACCAATGCAGATGCTCTCAGTCGAGCTATACCCGATGCCCAAGAAGAACCACCCCTAGAAAGCGTCAAATGCAACGTGAACGTCGTCACAAGTAACCAGGCCAAAAACCGAAGTCCATCAGTAGAAAAACCACTAGGAAATTCTCCAGTTAAAAGCAAAGTAACTATAATACTCTCGAAAAGCAAAGTAACTATAATAGAAAAGAATGACTCTCTCCTTCTGCTAAATAAATCCCCCAAATTCTTCCTACTACCCCCCCAAGAAAGCTACCTAGGAAAGAGGTTAGAAGAAAAACTTAATATAAAAGAAGAGAACCTTACCCTCAATACCCATCATACCTTTGTGTGCACCCGGAACATTGAACACCACATATTCAAACTCAACCTCCCCATTCGAACCACTCAAGATCAAGGAAGGTTAAAGGAATCCCTTTACCCTTTACTATCTTACAGACCCAGTTGTCTCTCAAGACCATAATTCGAGAAACATTCCGCCAGAATGAAATAACGGTAAACCTTTATTTAGACTCAGTCAGAGTTCTGGACTCCACGACCGAAATAAACCAGGTATTGAAGGATTTCCATATATTACCTACCGCTGGACACCAAGGGGTATGGACGACTATAAAAAGAATAAAAAGACAATATTATTGGAAGAGTTTAGCCACTGACAATCAAATCATGCGACTACTGTCAGAAAAACAAGGCGTCAAGGAATCTTAAAATCCCAATGAAAATATCCAACCCTTGCTCCAAACCTTTTGAGAGAATTTACGTCGACGTAGTGGGACCTCTCCTAATTTCTTACACCGGTAATAAATACATACTTACATTCCAAGATGACTTGACGAAATTCTCAGAAGCTATTGCTATTACTACTACTGATTCCAGCACATTAGCTGAGGCCTTTGCAACAAATATCATATGTAGACATGGAATTCCGGAAAGTATACTCACCGACCAAGGAGCAAACCTCATTGCAGGGATGTTCAGTAGAGAGAGATATACAAACATGGAACACGTGGATTCCCTATGCCATGTTTGTCTGTAACACCACACCCCATCTTCCTGTGTAAGACGTTAAACTGCACCCACAAATTTACCACACCTTGTTTTTTTTTTACCACGTCTATCCTTGCTAGACTTAACAAAATCCTCCTTGGTTCATTTTTCCATGTTTTCTGCTTCGGTTGTTCTTGAGCTCGCTTATATTCAGTATACCAATCTCTCACTTTTATTGAAATTCCTCAAATCTTTTGCTAAGCACTCTGAACTTGATTTGACGTGTAGTAAGTGATCTGAAAGATCTGTTATTAATATTTTCTATTATCCTGGGTAAGACGTTAAACTACACCCGTAACGAGTTGGCCCCTGCTTCCCTTATTAACTTTTGTTTTTTTTCTTATCTTCTTCTCCTTTTCTTTCCTCTTCTCCTTTCTCTTTTCCACACCCCCTTTCCTACCTCTGCCCGGAGGTAATATTGACTCGTGGATGGCTTCTTCACGATTAGGCCGCACACTAGAACTGCAACTAGATGCACCTAGGTCAGGTACTAATTCGTACTTATCTATTCCCCTTTTCCTTATTTTTCGCTCTCCACATGCTCTTTTAATTCTCTTCACGTCACTTCATCCCTAAGACGGTGTTTGGAAACAAAATGTTATGTAGCTAGTTATGCTATATGCCAACGGCATCTACCCACATTTGGTACCAGTTGGGCCCCAAATCGATTCCGCGCTATGTTGCAAAAAGGTTTTCGTTCCACTCGATATTATTTGTTTTGTTTTTTGCAGGTCTCCTTTTGTCCTATGAAAGACCTTCAACGGCGCTACAAATCCCCTTTTCTTATAATTTTTTTTACCTTTTTTCCTCCACCTTTTCCTCGATATTCAAAAACCTAACTTGCGCCTTTGGGAATCACAGTTTCGATACGCCTGTCGCTCACTACTTGCCCCTAATTTCCTTAGAAACCGACTTCACCCGTTAACCGAAATCAACGACCTAACTTAGTAATAACGAATAAAAATAATACTAATAATACGCAGGTAAAAATACGATAATAAAATAAAACCGATAATAGGAATAACACCATAACCTCAAAACGGAAACCGAATTTACCTCAACAGTCTCTTTATCCTTCCAGGATTACCATTTTCTCACTATTTGCGTTGGTAACGTCAGCGGCGTACGCCGCTAGCCCAGTATTCAAGACGACGCCCCTAGAGGCCAATGCCGGAATATACTTCGAAGAATGCGGTAGGGGTAAACTTTACTCCAACGAATGGAAAATCATCATATTTTACAACCTGACCAGTTTCCATGCTGAATTCGCCAACGTAAGAACATTAATTTTCAAGGCCCTAGAAATATGTAACAAGAAACAAAAGGGAGCCCCTAAAACCCATACTTGTAATAACACTATAACACAATTAGTTTATCTTAAAATCAGATAGAAAGCAGGAACGAACTATTACCAACACACTCTAGAAAACCGAGAGCCCTCCTTAACTTTGTCGGAAAAGTTTCTAAAACACTTTTTGGTACCCTCGAAGAAGACGACGCTATAAAATATGACTCCCAGATCGAAACTTTAGACAAAAATCAGAAACGGTTAGTGTCCCTCGTGCACAATCAGACTACTGTAGTAGAAGCTAACTTACTAATGTTCAATAAGACCCAGAACTCCGTCGCCAATCAATTCAAAGACGTATATGAAAAATTAGAACATCTCCATAACTGGTTGGAAGAACAAGAACTACATATGGCACGCGTTGAGGAATTAACCGAATTGGACTCCTTAATCTCTCTTCTAAGCATTATGCTGACCCTATATCAGGTAGTACAAAAGGAACTTGTGGATCTTGTAACAGACTCACTATAAGGGAAGTTCCATCCTTCTTCAATATCTCCATCCCAAATCGAGGAACTTCTAGCGGAAGTTAAATCCGAAATGTCCAATCACCTTTCTCTACCAATCGAAAAGGGTGAAAAAGCATTAATTCAAGTCTATAAACTTAGTACACTTGCCGCTAGGATCATCAACAGGGAAACATACCAAATCGTCAAAACGGTTCCTTTACCAACCGTTGTTATTAACTCCCTCTGTTATATACAGCCCTCATTTAATTTTATCCTTTTAGACTTAGCTCGGGAACGTCATCTTGGAATATCTAAGGAAGAACTAGACAATTGACGTTCAACGGACCAAACCCAATTGCAAAATATCCGCTCCACTTCTCTATTCAGGGATTGAACCCCATAATTGCGAGATTAGCCTTATCAAACTAGACCCTATTATATCACAGTGCAACGTAGTTTGTTCAGAAAAGGATTCTTATTGGGCCTCCCTGTCTCAGCCGAATATTTAATTGTATTCAATAAATACACCCATAGTAACTAACATAATATGCAAGGACGACATTTTCACCCAATGGTAGAACGGTAAAGGAAGAATGTCCCTACAACCAGGTTGCTACGTGAAAAACAACAAATTTATTCTCCACGCCCAAAATGTTGAAAGCGTAGAAATTAACGGCAACCTATTACCATCCTTCAACCTTACAGCCTTATTGTTGACGGACCCAGTTAATAATAGCTCAGCTCAAAATAAAACGTTCCTTATCCCGAGAATTAATCCGTCTACCCGTGACGAGATACGAGCTCACTCTGAGTCTATAAGTAACCTAAAGGGCGAAGAGTCTAAGCACCTCCAAGAACTGAACCTACAGCATGTGCATCATTACACTATCCTTTATTTAATAATTGCAGTGATGGTCGCATACTTCCTAATCTCTGTTTGTGTAAGAAGGAGACAATCTAAGGTAAACGTAGCATTACCCCATTTAACGAATTTCCGTATCACCCCTCCTCCCAGAAGGACTAAAAGCCAAATTGGGGAACATAAAGTATAAACATTTAACTATTAGCCACTATTCCATTTCGTTTTTTTTCCAGTTGCTTCCGATTTTCAGAGACTTCCAAATATTACCATTTTCGAATGCCACTAACATCTTCTTTCGCGGACTATCAACCGTCGTCCTAGGCACGATGTAAAACTGCTCTAACAAAAACTCTTCAGCTACGCTAAATTATTTCAATGTTAATCCCTTTAATCCTTTTGCATTTTTGCACAGTTCCTTTTATTATAGCCCAAAGTAACAAACATTCGGCAATACCGGGGGTAGTTCAATATTTTGTAAATCATTACTGTTGGTTGTCATTTTCCGTATCCTTGGAAAAATCATTTCCTTTCTCGTCTCTAATGTTCTATTTTTCTGACGCTTATCTTCGAATACATTAAACATGAACAGAACAGAACTGTCAAATCCCATACATTTAACAGAACAAGGTTAGTTCTCGACAATACTTGGAACTAATTTGCTGTTCTGAACAGAATAGTTGAGCTAGAAATGTCCAGATGGCGACATGGATCATTTTCCTTGACGCGAACCTAAATTTTTCTTTAAATTCAACAAAATTATAATTTCTTCAAAACTTTCAGTTAATTTGATCTGAAAATTTAAATTCATGTAATATGTGACGAATTTATGCAATCAAGGGCTCAGAAAATGGAAAAAATCGGAGTAAGTTCATATAAATGGTAAGTGAAGTTGGTAAATGTTTGTAATCTATCGAGAACAAGTCCGATGCGTTCTTTTGCTACTCTAGTTTTGTACTCGATAGCGATGACCAAAAGAACGCGGCTTATGTCTCGGCATGTACTACGGCTTCAAAATCCCACTAACACCCAAATTCTCTTATTGGAAGGAGCGAATTCACCTACCTCCACGGATTGCCTTCTCATGCCTTTATCCTTTACCATGTTATACAAACCCAGAACCAATAAAATCAATGTATACTAAATAAATTAAATAACTCCTATGAAAATTAAATAAGACAAAATAAAAGAGGATCACCCCAAAAAAAAGGGACAATTTTGTAGGTTAAGATACCTTAAGACATTAGAAATAATATTTAACGAAGGTATAGCGATCCTTAGTGAATGACAAGTTTTATGAAAGTAAAGATGATTTTTTTTTTTAAATGTAATCTTTAACGAAAAGAAGGAACTCTAAGTGAGTGGATTAAAACCATAAAGTCCTTCGAGAAGATTTAAGGAACTAAGTGATTTTAAGATTTCTGATATTTTATGTTATGAAAATTATGTTATAGTGAATGAAACTTTAATTAAAGAAATAATAATGAAATTTAATTAAAGAAATAATAAAGCAGAAATCGTGTTTTAATTCTTCTCTTACTAAAGGGTGCGGGTGAACTTCTCCTGTAAAGTACTCCCCGTTTCCTAACTCGTAATACAGAGTTAAAACACAGCTTCCCAAGTCCGTCGAAATGAGGAGCTCGAGGAGGGATGAAATGGAAGTCGATTCCTCGGGAGCTGCACTCTTTGTGTAGTTTCTCCTTGGAAGCATTCTCGTTGAAACATTATTGAGCTCTTGTAATTTGTTTCGAGCGCCGACGGAGTTGGTTGCGTTGTCGCAATAAATTCTTCGGCAATATCCTCGCCATGATATGAATCGACGCAAGGCACCAATAAAGCCATCCGTTGATAGATCGCTAATCAATTCCAAATGCACGGCCTTCGTAGCGAAACAGCAAGAGACAGCGATGTAAGCCTTTTGTGGCTGTTTACCCCTGATCTTGAAATGGACGTATACCGGGCCGCAAAAGTCAACTCTGGAATCATGCTGAACGCAGTCAGGACGCAAATTCTCCATTAGTTGTGTCGGTAGTTTGGGCTTGGCCTTGGAACATCGCAGTGTTGCACGACGGAGCGAGCTAATTTTTTGCCGCTGAGTGGCCAGAACTGTTGTCGTGCGATGGCGAGTAGAGCCTGATGACCCGCATGCATGTTTTCGGGGTGTAGTGCATCGAGTATCATCTTGGTGATCGGATGAGAATTCGGAAGCAGAGGGGGATGCTTGGCTCGATAGTCGAGATTTAATGATTCGAGGCGTCCGCCTACCCGAAGGATTCCATCCTGGTCCAAGAGAGGGGTCAGAGAGCAAATTGAGCTGCCCTTGGAGACTTCGCCATATTTCATTATGTGCTGGAGATCGTCAGTAAACCCTTGTCGTTGGCCATGTTTGATTATTATGTTTTGTGCATTTTCAAGCTCGATTACGGATGGAGAGCACGAATTGTTCTTGCTGGAACAGTATTTCGTGGAAGCGAAGAACATATGCGATATGCGACTGCTAAAACATTATTCGGTGATAGGTTGCTAGTTGTTTTGGCGGAGCCATCGAAGACTACCCGTAATTTTGTTGTCGTGCGACGAAACGACGAAACGGCCGTTGTTGTCCCTTTTGTAGTCTGGATGAAGAAATCTTCACACATGTTTCCAGCAGCCGTATAATTATTTGAGCCTTGTTCGGTTTCTTCAAACTGCCAAAATTTTTGAATGTGGAATTCCAAGGTTTTGTCCTCGCTGCATATTCCCCAATGTGCGCGATTGGTAGGTTAACTGGGTGTGGTCATTCCGCCTGATACGGTCCAAACACCGTGTTCTGAAGTGTGGGCTGCTTTTCTCACAATTTGATCTGCCCAAAGGAAAGAACTGAATAAAACAACTCGGCTCTAATAAGAATGTCGATGGGACCAGGGCGATATAATTGCAGATCGGCAAACCTTACGTTCACAGGAATAGGCCAGGATGTCTTCTCGATGTGTTGCGAGGGTTGCGGTGCTATTATCTTTGGTAAAACGTGAACATCTATGCTTGCGCTGTAGTCCTTTATGTTGGAATGTATTTGGATGTTTGCTCTTGAACGCGTGTTCTGTTCGACCGACCAGATCCCTCCAATCGTTACAAAGCGAGGGTTCACATCTGTCGATGAAATAGCGAAATCCAGGAAAGTGAGGGTAAGGTGAGTGGAAGAGAGGAGTGGCCAGTCGACCAGAAATCCCTATCCCGATGTGGATTCCGAGACTTCGTTTTCTTAGTGTGTGTGTGTGTCCGAATTATTCGGAGTGTCACATTCATCATTCTGGTCGTGGATGTTGAACGAGTAACATCTCTTGTTTTTTGAGTTTTAACCATTTTTATGAGTTTAAATCTAGCAGGGAACATTAATTATCTGCTAGAGAATGCAACTGTATCATAAATTTTGATATTAATGCACTAAATGTTCAAATTTACGAAAATCATAAGATGTATTTACAACTTCACCTCACAAGAGCCAACCAAAAATGATATCTTATGATTGTGTTTGTGAATTGTACCGAATTTTGGCTGGCTGGATTTCCGGATTTCATCGACAGATGTGAACCCTCGCAAACAGTGGAAAGTGACATAAATTTGTGGCAAATACAAGAAGAACTTCTGTTATGAAAACTTAACAAAATTTGAATTAAATCGATGTGAGAGTTTTTGTGTTTTTTAAATGAATATTGACAATCTCAGACGTGAAGACGTGAAGCTGATATTTTAAAACAGTGAATAAACTGAATTTTTTGTGAACCTTGTCCTCACAACTTTCATAGTATTAGTGACCGTGGATTTTGAAATCTTATTCAAGAATCAATTATTTGATCAAACATAAATTAAAATTTTTAAATCAAATGTACGAGGGTGGTCCGACAAGTACTTAGCCTACAAAAGAAAAACGAAGATTTTGGAAGAGGGACGATTTATTTTTCAATATAGTCTCCTTTGAGTTCGATACAGTTAACACAGCGATGTTCCAACTTTTTTAACCCGTCTGAAAAATACGTTTTCTCGAGACCTGCAAAGTAAGCGTCCGTGGCGGCGATAACCTCCTCATTCGACCCAAATTTCTGCCCGGCAACTGTGTTTTTCAAGTTTGGAAACAAAAAGAAGTCACACGGGGCCAAATCTGGTGAATACGGTGGATGAGGCAGCAGTTCGTAGCGCAATTCGACCAGTTTTGCCATGGCAATGGCGGAGGTGTGAGCCGGTGCGTTGTCATGGTGGAAAAGCATTTTTTTCTTCGCCAAATGGGGCCGTTTTTTCTGCAATTCCGCGTCGAATCGGCCCAATAATTCGGCATAATACAGTCCTGTGATCGTTTTGCCCTTCTCCAGGTAATCGATGAAGATCACGCCTCGTGAATCCCAGAAAACAGTTGCCATCACATATCCGGCTGATGGAACAGTCTTCGCCTTCTTTGGAGCACGTTCGTCTCGTGAAGTCCACTGTTTCGACTGTTCCTTGGTCTCTGGTGTGTACCAGTGGATCCATGTTTCGTCGCCGGTCACGAAACAACGCAGAAACTCCTTGGGATTGCGCCTAAACAGCGTCAAACACTGCTCTGAAGTGGTTTCACGGTTGCGCTTGTTGTCCGGAGTGAGCAAACGCGGCACCCATCGCGCCGCCAGCTTTCTCATGCCCAAAATCTCATGTAGGATATGACCCACGCGGTCTTTTGAGATGTCTAGTGTCTCTGCTATCTCGCGCACCTTCAGTCGCCGGTCTGCCAATATGAGATCGTGGACTTTTGTCACGTTTTCCTCCGTAGGAGCCGTTTTCGGAGCACCTGGACGTGGCTCATCAAAAACCGACGTGCGACCGCGTTGAAACTCATTAAACCAATTTTTGACGGTCGAAGGGGAATGTCACCGTACACAGCATCCAAGCGCTCCTTGATTTCGCTGCGCGATTTACCTTCCAAAAACAGGAATCGAATCACCGACCGATATTGTTCTTTCTCCATTTTAATAAAATTCGCTAATACGTTCGCTTACACACGCTGTCAAAACAAAACTACGAGTCCGATTCGGCTGAAATTTTGACAGTAGCCGTCTACGAAAATGTACTACAGGATAGTAGATGTCTCTTGCGACAGTGGCGCCATCGGGCTGTGAGGCTAAGTACTTGTCGGACCACCCTCGTATATATCGATAAGTACCGTAGTTTAAAACTAAGCTTGTGATTGGAATAACACCTGCACATACTTTATTATTTTATTTTTTATTTCTATCTATCATTAATTAATTGTGAACACAAGTGACACTCGTGTAATTAAGTGATTATTAATTACATACTTTCACTCACTTAAAAACTTTAAGCACTTCAAATATACTTATGGTACTTCTTCAAATATACTTACAGTACTTCATATAGTACTTCGTCGCCATAGTTGGACCGAATGTCATATTTCACAGCCTGGAATGTTTCCCAAAGATCCGTGACGGTTTTGGACCTATTGGTGAGGTAGTCAATGTGCTTGCGGATTGCGGGATCTTTCTTGTTATTCCTTATGTGCCTCTCAATTTATTTTCCTGTACCTTCCTGTTGCTTGGTGATTTCTTCTAAAGAGGACATCCTTGTTATTAGTGAAGTTGAACGACAAGAGCAAAGAGCGGGTTGAGTAAGTTGACTGCCACAAAATGAGATAACGTTGTCTCGGAATGTCGGGAGGGACGCAGATGTGATGGAAACTCCAGCTGCTTTTTTTTCAGGATGCTCGGAATGAAACGACTTTGACGATATTCGCAGTTTAGCGATTTGTGGTGAACGGTAAAATTCGCATAACTTTAAATGATCGGAAATTCGCGTGACGTATATCACGTCGAGGTCACCAATGTTGAGCGGAGACTCCTTTGTATGTGCTGGTTTCAATTAGTTGAGGTGTATCACCACAACTTAATCTTTCGTGACTCCTTTTCAGGCTGTTCAAAGGTCTTGGACCGATACACAAATAATAGGGATCGAAGTAAAAAACTTGAGTGTTGATTAACGACAGAGTAAATGACATTTCAGGTAACGCGATTCGCCTTTTGATGATAAGGCAAAGGCAATGGGGTCCCTGGTAAGACGATCCGATCGGCCAAGGTAAGTGAAATATTTGTTCACATTAGGCTAAGGTACAGTTATATGAGGCATTTAAATATTTGTATTAATGTAAGGTACACTTAGGTAAGGAACTAATTAAAATATTCATATGTATGGTTGCGGTGAAGCGTTTTGTGAACACCAAGCATTGTAGAGGCAACACTTATGTCTTTTCCAGATCCCAAAGCTCATTTTGCTCTCATGACAGATGCTTCTGATACAGCAATGGGAGCAGTTTAAGAACTGTGCATTGAAGGTCCATGGAAGCCTATAGGATTATTTAAAAAAAAAACACTTTATTCAGCTGAGCGTAATTACAGCACGTAGGATCGAGAACTCTTAGCAGTTTACTCAGCTATCAAGTTCTTTCAACATTTTCTAGGAGACCGTAATTTTGTGACTCAGACTGATCATAAACCTCTTGTCTATGCATTGCACAGAAAGACTAAACAAGCTTCAACGGGCTTCAACGGGCCAGATGGAATGCCAAACGATACCGAGAGAATGAGCGCAATTTGACAAAATTTTACTTTACAAGAAAGGTGACTCTGCCGATTGGGAACAACCGACCAATAAGATTACAACCAAATATGTACAAATGATTTGCATCATGTCTTGAGGATTGCGTAGCAATGATCACAGAGAAATCTCAGCAACCGGAACAAGCAGGTTTCAGGGAAAACTTCTCAACAGCAGATCACATCCACACTCTAAATTTCATAATAGGAAAATATAAAGAGCACAATAGACCACTCTACCTGGCATTTATTGACTACGCCAAGGCCTTCGACTCTATATCACAAAAGAGCATGTGGAAGACTCTACACGAGTGCGAAGTACGATCGGAGACTATAGGTCTTATAAAAGACTTCTATTACAAAGGCAAAAGTTGTGTTAATCTTAATCTTAGAATTTTTATAGCTGTGCTCCAGAGTATAGTGAAAACTCTGAACTGGGGAAGGTAAGGAATTCATATAAACGGGAAATTCCTCAGCAACCCTCGGCTTGCGGATGACATCGTACTCTGAAACAGCATCTCAATTACAGAAAATGATTAATAAACTAAATGTTGTAGGCAATACGACCGGCCTAGAACTAACTGCTACCAAGACTAAATTCATAACCAACCACCATTAGGTACCATTAAGGGCCATAAACAATATACCTGAAAACGTTCAAAGATATATTTACCTGGGACAACACGTATCTCTCTACAAGACGAGACACCAAGATGAGGTTAATAGTCTAGTGTACTTAACCTGGAACAAATTTTGAAGTTATAAGGAAACCCTAAAATTTAAACTCCCTAAAATCTTGGGAAAAAAGTAATGGACTCAAATTTATTACCTTGTTTTACGTATAGCTGCCAAACATGGATATGCAATACTAACATTAAAAATAAAATACAAGTATCTCAGAGAGCGATGAAAAGGACCATACTAAACACACAAAGAAAACACTGAAAAGCAAACACATAGAGATGAAGAACAAAAAAACCGAAAAGACCAGTCAAGGTCCACACCGTACATTTTCCGTGAAACCTTTGGGATAATCTTACAATAAGTGTTTCTTATTAGTATGTCATCAAATCAAAGTCTCTTAGACACTGGTTATATAGGGTGGTTCGGTGAAAGAAAATATAAATCACAAGTTTATATTTTGCGCCTGTTTTCGTTTCTTTTTTGATGCTGACGCAGCTCTCACACTTACTCGCCACTGGATATTTGAAGTTTTTTAAATTCGTTTTGATGCAAGCTTTCTCTGATTTGCGTTTTATTCAATTCGGCACATATTTACGACTCATGTGCGTTAATTTTCAATTTAATACCGATTTTTACTTATATCTTGGGGAATATTTTTATTGTTTGACGTTATGTCCTAGTAGTTCTTCTCAAACTCACGACAATGACATCCGAACGAACGTCCCACCTGACTGCATTCCCACGCTAGATTGATTTATAATTTTACGCAACTTTTATTAACAACGATCAAGTGTACCTGCGATATGCTGCACGAAAAACACGTACAGGCATGCTCTATTGTGACCTCAACCGTTGTTATCACATTGTTGTCCTCGTCACTATTAGCGATTGAAGTCTGACGGTATATTGTACCGCAAGAAAGTTTGACTGGCTATCAGTGTACTTAACGAGCGAAAAGACTTTTATGTCAAAAAAATTACAACAAGATTTTCGTATTACTTTGTACTTTAATTTTCAAACTATTAATTACAACGATTATGGAGAGTAGTATGGAAACAGAATAGATAAATCACAAGTTCATTGTTTTGCGTCGTTATTTTATTTTTTCTTCGATGCCACCGTAGCTCTCACACTTGCTCGGCACTAGACATTTTTAGTTTTTAATATTCGTTTTGAGGTGTGTTTTCTCCGATTTGAGTTTTTTACAATACGATGCATATTGGCAACTCATATAAGACGATATCTTCAATTTTTTTTCATTTTCAAATTCATACCGATTTTTGCTTATGTTTCGGAGATTATTTTTACTGTTTAGCTATTTTTACAATGATACCAGAATCAACGTCCCAGCTAAACGCGTTCCCACGTTACACTCGTAGATATCTTTGCGCAACGCTAAAAACAACAATCACGCGCAGGCGCTTACACTAGCCCGATGACGTCACTGGCACAAGAAGCGCCGCACAATAAATGCGTACAAATATGCTCCATCCACTGTGATCTCAACCGTTGTTATCGCATTAGTAGTTTCGTAGTTATTAGCGATTGAAAAATGACGGTGTTTTGTAGCACAAGAATGTTAGACTGGCTACCAACATACATACTCAGCGAGAAGAAAAGACGTTTTCACATCAAAATAGATGTTTTGGAACATTCTCGAAAACTAAAATGGAAATCGGTAGGTCATATTGCACGTATGGGCAAGGGAAAAGGGACACCGAGTGTACCTGCCAAGATTAGACACACAAAAGGAATAGAGATAGTTCGAGAAAAAATGGGTTGACTAAATAATAAGAACAGCCGGTGAAAATTGGATCACAAAAGCAAAAGAAAGACAGACAGACGTGGAGGAAAATGGAGTAGGCTTCACTCGTTGAAAGGTCCATATTGAATTAATTTTATACTGATTTGAAAATCAAATTTATTTGATAGATATTACGGAATTTATACAAAAAAAACGAATTATAAGAAATTTATATAAATTAGGTTGTTCCATAAATTCTTGCGTTTTTTTCTTGCATTTTGTCAAGTGCACAATTCTTGGAAAAGCTAAACACAGTATTGTTGTTAACTTCTTCAGGAACTTTCACGTCTTTGAGAAGAGTTAATAACCGGTTTCTTACTTAGAGTTAATAACCGGTTTCTTAATTTTATAATATAATAACACCTCACTGTCCACCGCGAACACGAGCACCTCCACTTCGTCACAAAGTGTTCTTAGAACTGTTCCCAAGACTAAGGCGATCTTCGTGACCGAGTTGGTCCCCTCTACGCAGCCCGATGACATCATCAACCACATCGTGAATGTGATTGGTGTTGATGTTGAGAAGAACAGGATTAAGGTGTTTAAGCTCTCGGCGAAGAGATGTTCTTCTTTCAAGATCATCGTCCCCCCCGCCTCCTTCGATCCCCTTCTCAAGAAATCCAACTGGCCGAAAGATGTCTTCCTGAACGAATTCCTCCCCAGGGGGGTGTCCCCCAGGCGAGAAGTCAGGGAAGAGGTCACCAACTCTCCCCTCACCAAGCCTTCGTCGGTAAAAAACCACCTGCTCTCTCAGTCTTCTACCAAAACGTGAGGGGTCTTCGTACCGAGACCAACGCTACCTTGTTATCATCGCAAAACTTACCTCACGATGCTATCTGCTTGACCGAAACCTGGCTCTGTACCAACATTCACGATCTTGAGATCCTGGACCCCCATTTCACAACCTTTCGTAAAGACTGCTCCCACGGTGATCCAAACCGCCGTGGCGGGGGAGTGTTATTAGCTGTGCGCTCATCGTTCAACGCCTCCCTTATTCCTACCCCCTCCCATGAACCGCTCGAAATTATCGCAGTTCGGATCCGTCTCCCCCCAGAGCACCTCATCCTTGTCACATGTTACATTCCTCCTCGCTCTGGCGATCATGTGTACTCCCACCTCTCTGATGTCATCGACTTACTTTCCGCTCAATCATCATGTGATGACCATATACTTCTTCTTGGTGATTTTAACCTACCCACGCTTGAATGGTCCTTCGCGCGGAGTCGGACTGTTTTATTGCCCCGAACCCCACTACAGCCTCCGAATTTGCCATCACTGACTTCACTTCCCTCCACCGCCTTTCCCAAATCAATCCCATTAAAAACCAGAATAACCGGCAACTTGATCTCGTCCTATCCAATGACCCAACTAACGTTCTTGTTTCCAACAGCTCGATTAACCTATGCAATGTCGATCCTCATCACCCTCCTCTATCCATATGTTTCTTCAAAAACCCCCCCTTCAAAGCCCCTGACCCAATCTTTCCCCGCCGCCTCAATTTCCGAAAAACTGACTTTGACGTACTTAATTCCACTCTTCACAGTACCCTCTGTGATATGAACTTTACGGGTAGCGACCTTACTTCACACATTACCGTTTTCTACGATGCTTTACCTCATAGTATCTCCATCTCCACCCCAACCTCAGCCCCTCCCCAACCTAACGCCTCCCCTCCCTGGTATACTAGGGAACTTAAATCTATGAGGAACAAGCGGAACTCCTTTTGGAAACGATATCTAGCCTCAGGTTTGCCTGATGACTATGACAAATTTGTAGCTTCCTTCTCTAACTTCGCCTCCTTAAACTGTTCTCTTTATAAAGATTATCTATCATCGGTTAAGTCCAACCTTCTAGCCAATCCTCGCAACTTCTACTCTTTTGTCAACTCAAAAAGGAGACAAAATAATGACTGCTACCCGCATATCTTCTCTTACCTTGGTGATGAGTGTGACAGCCCCCAATCAATTGCGGACATGTTTGCTAACTTCTTCTCCTCTACATTCCACGCTGGGCCTTTTGAGCCAGATTTGGCCTACTTTTCCTCCCTCTATGCTTCCTCAACACCACCCGCTGTCGACTTCCCTACTCTTAACTTTGATGAACGAGAAGTTTTTGAACGGCTCATCCTTCTCAAGGACGACTACTCCCCGGGTCCGGACGGTATTCCCCCCATACTTTTAAAACGCTGCGCGAATAATTTGGTGCGCCCATTGACACAATTATTTAACATCTCCATCAATACTGGTGTGTTCCCAGGCCACTGGAAAGCTGGCTTCCTTATTCCTGTGTTTAAGAAGGGTTCTAAGATGCTGGCCACTAACTATCAGCCTATTGCCAAACTTTCGACAATAGCGAAACTCTTCGAACTTCTTCTTGTAGAGAAACTCTATCCAGCCTTCTCTAAAATAATATCTCCACATCAGCACGGATTCCTTAAGGGCAAGTCAACCGTAACTAATCTCATCCAATTCTCGTCCTACGCCATTAATGCTCTTGAACGTGGCGAGGCGGTGCCATCTTCACAGACATGAGCAAAGCTTTTGACAGCATCCCTCATAATCTCATAATATACAAGCTCAAATTGGCTAAATGCCCTGAATTCTTCCTCAGGTGGACTCACTCGTACCTGTCGAACCGCACATACAAGACCTCATTCCGTTCTCACCTGTCAGCCAATATATATGCCACATCCGGGGTACCACAGGGCAGCCATATTGGTCCCCTCCTCTTCATTCTAGCGACAAATGACTCCCACCGAGTCGTCCGCTACTCTGTTCTTCTAAGCTACGCAGACGACCCAAAAATCTTTAAGAAAGTAGCACACCAGCTCGACCATACTGAACTCCAAGATGATGTGAATCGCTTTGCTGAATGGTGCTTCAAAAGCAATTTGTCGTTGAATGTTTCGAAGTGCCAATACGTCTGCTTCTGTCGGAAGCCCAGCTACGCTCCCCATTATTATCAGATTAATTGCTTCACTGTCGAACATATGGGATTTGTACAGGATCTCGGCATTTATTTGGATTCCAGGCTCTCTTTCCAAGAGCACATCAACTACGTGATCAGGAAAGCACGAGGCACTCTTGGTTTTATTGCTAGGTGGGCCAGGGAGTTAGAGGACCCATATATCTTCAAAACCCTTTATACCACCCTCGTTCGCCCAATTATGGAGTATGCCACTCAGGTTTGGTCTCCGTACCATAAGCTTCATATCGAAAGACTTGAGGCAGTACAGAAGCGCTTCCTCCGGTGCGCTCTCCGGAGCCTCCCGTGGGTTAACCCCATCGTACTCCCCCCTTATGAAGACCGCATGAATCTCATCGGCCTTCAGTCACTTTCCTCCCGTAGGGTATTGGCTGACTACTCTTTTATTCACGGCGTGATCCAGGGAAGCATTATTGCTCCCTATATCCTTGAACTAGTCATGTTTCGATCCAGTGGTATTAACCTTAGAAGGGACGCGCTTCTTCATATACCTTTCCACCACACGGAATTTGGGCGGATGACGAGCCCATCACGCGTATGCTCAGGACGCACAACCGGGTCTCCTCCCTTCAGTCGGCGCAGGCTGACCTCAATGATCGGGCAGCTATCCGCTCCTGCATTAGTTTAATTAGTGAGTAAACTTCTGTCCACCAGGGCTCATTGTTCCGACTTGGCGTTCCGACTCTTTTAATCCTATGTACTTTGTATTGTCTTATTTTTTTTTTACTATCTCTATAGAATTTCTCTCTCTTCATACAACTTTCACTATTTATCATACTCTAGTTTTAAGGTTTATTTGTACTATTTTTTTCTTTTCTTTTCTAGTCCTAAGTAAATAAATAAATAAATAAATATTTTACTTTACTCTAGTTTTAAGGCCAATTCTGTATCTATATGAACTTTTATAAACTCACTTGTCCTAAGTTAAATAAATTAATAAATAAATAAATAAATATTGTATCCTGATTTCCTACCCTTTTTGCGTAATTTTAAGGAAAATCCCGTTAAAATCATTGAAAAAGATACACTACTCGACAAATTTAAAATTTTATACGTAATGAGAAATACGTAAATGAGGTTTCTCCATCACATCTCATTTTCAAAATAAACGTGATAGGTCAAAACCACGATTTTCTTACAAAATCAATGTTTTCCGTTAACTTTGATAGATATTTTGATTGAAAAGCGAAGTTTTCTTGGTGGAGGTGGCTTTCCTCTTGAAGTGAGTTGATGGAGTGTGTCTAGCAAGGTCCCAAAAGTAATCACCGAGCCTAGAAGGCTTCCATGCTCATTAAATAAAAAATTGTAATTATTTTAAAACGTCGAGTTTTGCCGCTAGGTTTTGTTTTTAACTTTATTTAAGATTTATCAGTTAACTCGAACTTGAACGTTGAAACGTTGTGTTGGAAAACGTTAACGGAAAACGTATTTGCGAAACCGTTAACGGAACAAATGAACAGTTATTATCGGACAGTGTCAAACAAAATTAAACAAAATTAAAGAAAATAAAAATTAACTAGGCCAAAAACTAAAAAATCGTAATTAGATTTGGCCCGAACTGGCCTAAATCGGACACCAAAAAGGACGCACCACCACCCACTCCTAATAAACCTGTGATTCAACCAAGTGTATTGGAACATGCTCTAACATCAGCACGTATGGAAACGGAGCATATCCTGCGAGTCCCGGAAAAAATCATGCTCGCTACCATAGAAGGGCCAAAATCATCCACAATGAATAACCTGCCAACGTTGGGACAAAATCGCCCTGTAAACGAACCCCTCGAAACAAAACCAAATACTGGTTCTGTGTTGACCCAATACGGCATGGACGGGTACATTACTGTGACCTCTAAACGCAAACGAAGCCCAACCTCCTCTGGCTCGTCAGCAAAAAGGCCTCACGAAACCTCCACCAGCAAAAGGTTTGCCCTGCTGAGCGACGACGAAAACCAAACCGAATCGACAACTAGAAACAGCGAACCTAAGCCACCACCTATTTACATTCGCGGAGTCGAATCTAAAAGATTGATAAGCGATATCTATTGTTTGCCGACAAGAAATCTTTCCACGTTACAAACCTACGACGTGGAAACATAACGGAAATCAAATTGCAAACATACACTCCATCTGTCTACCGCCAGATAATCGAGTGGATAGATAAAACAAACATATCTTACTACACGTACCGTTGCAAGGAAAAGAAAGGAATAATAGTTGTGATCAAAGGCATAGAAGCCGGAGTAGACACTAAAGAAATTCAAAAGGAACTGGAAAACTCCGGGTTCCATGTTAAAACAATTTTCAACATGGTCAATCGAAACAAAGTCCTTCAACCGTTGTACAAAGTTGAACTGCGACGCACAAACCCACCAAAAAAAGGGGAGGTACATCCTATCTACAACCTTAAATATTTACTGTATCGCTCAATAAAAGTGGAGGAACCCAGACAAAGGAAAGGTCCCGTCCAGTGTCATAACTGTCAGGAATTTTACCATACAAAAGGTTACTGCAAACTGGCAGCAATATGTGTCATTTGCGGGGGGCGCCACGACACAAAAAATTGCACCACTGAAAAAGGAAGCAAGGATAAGGTAAAGTGCAGCAACTGTGATGAAAACCACACAGCTAACTATAGAGGTTGCCCAGTATACGTCGAACTGCGGAAATCTCGCGAAAACAAAAGGAAATCCATACAAAAACCAATACCAGTGCCCTCTCTTGAAACCTAGCCAACTCCAGCACAGTCTAGCAATCCAACACAGTCCAGCAAACCTAGCACTTCTTTCAGAGAAGCGGTGTCAAACCAACACAAGGAACTCCCAAGTGATCTATCCGGAAGTTTAGAGAAAACGCTGGGAACTTTCATGCAAATGATGATGAAACAATTGACTACTCTGCAAAATATCCTCCAAGAACTGGTCCACAACCAAAACACCCTTATCAACCAACTCCAACGTTCAATATAAATGACTTGAAAATTTGTCACTGGAATGCCAACGGTATCAACCAACATAAACAAGAAATAGAACTGTTCCTTCAAACACATGACATAGATATACTACTAGTGTCAGAAACACATTTAACTGACAAATACAACTTCAGAATCAGTGGATATTGATTCTACGACACGAAACACCCGCTTAGAATAGGCCATAGGGGGACAGCAGTACTCATTAAAGAAAAAATTCCGCACTATCCATTTTACAAACATAGGGAGCTCCACCTACAAGCAACCTCTATATGCATTGAGATTGGATATCTCAAACTAACTGCTGCATCCGTCTATTGCCCACCTAATCACAAAATCAATGCAGATGACTTCAGCCGGTTCTTTAAACAATTGGGCCACCGCTTCATTGCGGTGGGTGACTTCAACGCCAAACACCAGTACTGGGGTTCAAGGTTAACAACATCCAGAGGATCACAACTAATGAAAGCGATCGTCGGATACGACATAGCTTCTTGTGGCCAACCAACATATTGGCCATCCGATAGACGGGAGATACCCGACCTTATCGACTTCGCCGTCACCAAAGACATTAACAGAAATAGAATACGATCCTCCCTCCTTCTTGATCTGTCCTCCGACCATGCACCGGTATTACTGGAATACTGTATAGAAGAAGAAATACTGCAATAACCTTCCCTACCACAACTAACCACAAACCGAACCAACTGGATCAACTACAAAAAGTATATGAGTGAACACCTGGGGCACTACACGCCACATATCTCTCAGAAGGACATCGACTTAGACATTGAAAACTTCACCCAGATGATGGTCAACGCAGCACACTTGGCAGCACCACCCCCTGCTCCTTCCGGAAGACGTAATCGTCGCAAATTAGTCATATCCAGCAAGATTATAGCCGCTATTCATGAAAACCGTAAACTGCGAAGACAGTGGCAACAACACCGATCGCCCTCTTCCAAAAGGGAATTCATAGAAGCACGCAAAAGACTTAAAGGCCTTCTATACAACAAAAGTCAATCTAGTCTTCACGAATTCCTAGAGAGACTTACACCGACCTCTGAAACAAATTACTCCTTATGGCGAGCCACAAAGAACATGAAGCGACCACAAACACATGGTCCTCCAATAAGGAAAGTAAACGGAGACTGGGCGAGCAGTGCCGAAGAAAAAAGTAAGGAGTTCGCTGACCACCTAGAAACCGTTTTCCAATCGAATCCAGGTAGTAGCAGGTTACCCCAAGACGCCCCTCAAAGTACTCGAGTCGTGAAACTACCAAAAATCAAATACCAGGTTGTGAAACACGTCATAGAGAAGGATGTTAAGGAAAAAAAATCCCCAGGACACGACCTGATAACTGGGAAAATGGTGAAAGAGTTACCAGAAGCAGCAGTACGACGACTGACTCGTATCTTCAATTCAATACTCAGGCTAGGTCTTTTTCCAACAACCTGGAAATTATGTGTGATGACGATTCCAAAACCAGGGAAGGAGGCAACTAACGTAGGTTCCTATAGACCTATTAGCCTGCTACCGATCCTCTCTAAACTCTTTGAGAAAGTGACCCTGAAGATAATTCTACCCCAAATTAAGGAGCACGTACCGCTGCACCAATTTGGTTTCCAGGCCGAACATAGTACAGTTGAGCTAGTTCACTGGGTAACAGCGCACATTCGCGAAGCCTTTGAAAGACGGAACTATTGCTCCGCCGTATTCTTAGACGTTGCCCAGGCATTCGATAAGGTGTGGCCCGACGGCCTATTACTCAAAATCCAACAAAAAACGCCACAACTGCATCAACTCATCAAATCGTACCTACATGGTCGATCCTTCAAAGTACGCTACAAAAATGCAGTCTCATCAGAGCGACGAATCAATGCGGGTGTGCCACAAGGAAGTGTACTTGGACCAATCCTTTACCTGATATTTACAGCCGACATTCCAAAATCCACAAATGTCCTAACGTCAACATTTGCTGACGATGCGGCAGTGATCTGCACACATAAAAATCCACGTGTAGCAACAGCTGATCTCCAAGCACACCTACACACCTTAGAGGATAGGTTTAAAATGTGGCGCATCAAAATAAACGAACCGAAAAGCGTCCACGTAACATTCACCCTGAATAAGAAAACATGCCCTCAAGTTCATCTAAACGGCGTCACAATTCCACAGAAGGACGATGTAAGATACCTAGGATTTCACCTCGACCGACGATTAATGTGGGCTAAGCACATCCAGTCAAAGAGAGACCAAATGAAAATTATGAGTAGAACCATGTACTGGCTAATCGGCAAACACTCCAAATTAAAACTTGAGTATAAAATCCAGTTGTACAAATCACTAATTAAACCCATTTGGAGTTACCGCTGCCAACTTTGGCAATCCGCAAGCAACAGCAATATCGACAAAATTCAGCGTCAGCAATCCATGATACTGAGGAGGATCGTAGGCGCTCCCTGGTACATACGGAACGATAACATCCACAGAGATGTGAATGTTAACAGAGTCAAAGAGGAACTGGAACTTAGAAGAAATCGCTACAGAAGGAGGATTGAACAGCATCCTAATCCAGTCGCGAGAGACCTGAAAAACGTAAGATCGACGTCCCGACTGGTGAGGAAAACATTGGCATTATAAAGTTGGTCTAAAATTTGCAAACCGTGTGTGTACCTGCCCCCGCAATACATAAAAAAGTTATTTAGTTTTTTTAAGAATTGAATCCCTATTGTTATTTTCTCTTATAGAGAAAGATCCAATCAAAAAAAAAAAAAAAATGAAAACGTCCTTCGATTGCAGCAACATCTTCATGAAAGCGTTGCCCATGTTCATCACTAACTGAACCCATATTTTCGGGGACTCTATTTTATGTCAGCCGTCTAACATCGGTGTTCTTCATTGGCGAAAGTCAACGGATTTGTTGTTGCCAAGGAAATTTTTTCTCACGTTAATATAAGCGTTATATGCTTGTTGTTAAGGTTTAGTATGGCTAAGGGTCGATGTAAAAGACGATTCCTTAATCACCTTTTTTATGTACGGACCTACGAATACACCCTCTTTGATTTTTGCCTCACTGAGCTTGGGAAACTTTTCATTACGAAAATTTAATGCAGGACGTCTCTGTTTAAGCGTTTTACGAAATTTTTTATGAGGCCCAAGATAATGTGCAAGAAAGGCAAAACAATTTTATTTGACTCCACCAAAGTTTGAAATATAACATTTCTTTTTCTCGGTACGAAAGAGTCTCGTGATTGTCAGTTTTTGTTTTTACATGTTGTCATCGCGGTCGGCTGTCCATCTCGCAAAGAAATCAGCAGTTTTTTGTTTAGCCTGACTGCAAGCTATTTAACAAAGCAACCACTTTAAGATCTGCACAAATTAGCCATTTATGTATATTGTAATTTATTTTTTCTAAAATTAGCGCTATTGCCGAGCGGCAAAGATGGTAACTTGTTTCCATTATGCAATAAAACTGCTTTTAAGCTAGTTTTGGAAGAGTCAATAAATAGTCTCAATTCTGTGGCCAGACGATCATGACAAACTTTTAAATCAAACTGTTAAACTGTTTGTAAAACAATTCTGTTTTCGAAATACCCTAGCAATGTCAAAAAGTTAAAAGTCACATATCTCCGCTTCTATACGTGATATCAAAATAATATGTCTACGGATATATATTATTAGTCATTCTCATATGAATTCAGATAATTTTTTTGTGTTGCGTAGTGTTATTTATCTTGGAAATTTTTCCAATTATCAATTGAATTTACTTTAACGATTGTGGGATGAGGGGCCGTTCAAGTACATATTACGTAAGCTGCGAAGGGGGTCTTTGCTTTGCTTATTTTTGAAGACAAGGGGGCCGGGGGGCGTCTGGGTGGTGGTAACGTCAACAATATTTATTTGTTTAGTTTTTCTTAAGCGCAATAACAGCTAAACAACGATAATCACTTTTATCAGGAGTTCTGCGTGGTCAGCGTCATCTGCAGTTGAACAACAAAGTGTAACAGCCGGACAGCAATAATGACTTTGTTCTGGGTGGTCAAGGAAACATAGTTCGTTTTGATAACTAACACAATTGATTTCAGGTTTCTAAGGTATATTGAATAGTGCACTTGTGTTCTGCTCGAAGGCTTAATATTGGATTTTGTTCGTTTAATATTGATCAGGCATTTTAATACGCAAACATAATATATTACATAACGCATTATCATTATATTGATCCAATTTTTTTCAACGTTGAAATTATTTAAAATTTCGAATATAGACAAATCAAAATTGTATCAGAAATTATTTGAAAGTTCAAAAAAACCTCACACGAACTCAACGTTACAAAATGTGCAGAAGGTAGTTAATGAAGTGTGGCAAAATTATAAAACACAAGCAACGTGCGACCAGGAACTCGAAATAATTGTGTTTATGAGGATTGAAGAAGAATTACAAGCAGCGACTAGAAATAAATCCAGTATTTTAAATTTTTTTTCCTAGGTAAGTTTACGCTTTTATATCAATAAATAATATATTTATTGTCAATTCCACATCAACGCTACTCAACATGTTGGGGCTCAAGAGTTTCTAAAATAAATATACTTATATCTTTCTAAGAGACTCATTCATAGTAAAAGGATGTTTCATTGTTAAGGCAACGAACACCTGCAAGGCTACATCAACTAAACAAATTACACAACCAGCTTCAGGTTCGAATGAACAAGAAGAGATAGGCGCTAAACTCAAATTAGAATCACAACAGCAACACAAAAATGTAGAAAGTAAGGAAAAACAGTCCACAGCAAAACCTTCTCAGGAAGCTGCAAAACAGAAAATCGATCTTCTGGAAAAAAACCTCAATGCTTTGTGTGCTGCTTGCTTGATACTATGCCAAGCCAAGTTGAAATTAACAAACAAATCATTAAGTCCCGCGAAGAATTGAAAGTTGCGAAACAGTCTTTAAAAAGAAAAATTAAAAACGCAGTAGCCCAGAAGAAACACAGGGGTATCATGAAAAGAAAGTTAGAAAATATTTTCCATGAAAATCCAGAAATAAAAAAAAGCTATCGGTCAGAGACTCAGTTAGACGTCCAAGCCTAGAAATGGATCAACCTTTACTTTTAAAAACAATAGCGGATATAACTCTATTTGATAGTGCAGCAAACGCTAGAAAGCGGATATATTCTATTCGCAGTGTAAAAACCCTTGATGACCTTACAGAGGAATTAAATAAAATAGGATTTGACATCAGTAGAAGTGAGAGATACCTTCGTTTACAACCAAGAAAATTTAACTCCACAGAGGGACGAGGACATCTCTCGAGAATTCCTGTTAACAGACGGGCACAGACTGATCACCATAGGAACCATTTAGATAGCCATTTCGCCAAAGTAACGATTCACCATTTGGAGACTTTAGGATCAGTACTTCGACCAAATCAAGTATTTTTCATATCACAAGATGATAAAGCCCGGATCCCTATTGGTGTAACTGAGGCAAATAAACAACCACCTCTTCTAATTCATATGGAATAAAGAATCAAATTGTCTGATCACGACTGGGTAATCGCCCAGCGACATTAATTGATACCCTCCGTTTATGCTGGTATTAAAATAACTGCTAGTAAGCTAGGAAAACCGCAGGCCGTTGGATATTCCGGGCCAACATACATCGCTATACGAAGTGGAAAGCATATTTCGTCCACTGCTAACACTCACGCTCAAGATTTTGAGACACGTCTCCGCCTTGAAGAATTTCAAACATTAGCTAGAAATGACCATGAATTAGGATGACTAGTGGTGATTATGATGGTTGATGGAGGGCCAGATGAAAATCCGCGTTATCAAAAAGTAATATGGTTCGCTATACAACACAACATTGTTTATAGCTACAAATGCTCCTGGCAAAAGTGCGTGCGTGCGTAGATTTAATATACCCTCATGACAATTTTGGGTCTCATTTGGACGAACGTGGTGTTGCAATTGATGAAAATTTAGAAAGATCCAATTTTGAGTTTGTGGGATATGTATTAGCTTGGCATGGAGCTCAATGGAAATTGATGATTATCGTGTTTATGCAAAATATGTTGGATCAGGTGAACCAGATCTTCCTGATTTACCAGACTTTAGATGCTATTCCGAACACATACGTGAAAGCCAATATCTACTTCAATATTCAAATAGTAAAATGTTCAAATACAAATTGCTGTCGTTCAAGAAGCGGTTTGCTTAAATTACTAAACAACAGATTTCTCACACCACCAATAAAAGTAAAGCAGACAGTTGATGACTTGGTTTTGGACGGGAATTTCTCTAAAGTTATATTTGTCGCCCAAAGAGTTTCTACAGAATCCCAACGATTATTTTTGTCCAACGGTAAAACCGAAACTATCGAGTCGAACATGCAAAACTTGTGGTCTTTATCATGCCTCTGTCAAGTCACTAAATCGTCGCACCAAAGGGGCCCATCAAAACATAAGCACGCAAACCCACACCAAGGTGAGACCTATAGGAGTGGGTGCTCGTCGTGCTAATGAATTGATGCTTATAATAAAAAATTGAGACGAATTCCAAGATGTTGAATGGTTCGAAGAGAACTAGGTCGATATCCTGGAAGAACACAAGAGCATGCATACACACAACATCGAGCAGCAATCATCGAATATCATCGGAGACTTAGAGTCATGGATTCAAGGGACATGGACTGAGGACGATTAAATTGAATTTATTAATATTTTGAATAAAACAAAATAAATAAATGTCGTTTAAATGTTAAGAATGTAATATTTAAATTTGATGTTAATAATTTGTTGATTCTTATATATATAAAAGCAACCAAGTGCGTGTCAGACACGCATAAGCTCAGGGTCCCGTAGCATGCCGGTATGAAAATGAGTTAAAATTCATTTTACGAAGGGCAATGATTATACTGCGATCTAATAAACTCGTGTGAGTATTTTGCTCAATCATCCTCTTTGATTTGTTTGGTTATTTATAGAGCTGGATCACCTCCTTTATCTCGAGCTCCGTGCGAATTGGCAAATGCGAAACTAGATACATATTTTGAAATTGAAGTCTTTATTACGCAACGCAACAGACAATTACATGGTTTTACATAAATCAGGAATTTTATCAATGAACTCGTGCCCATATAGGTTTGTGATAACGAAACAAGTGCAATTATAATTCTACTTTATCTAAATCTACATTTAAATAAAGAACAGAAAATTGTCCAAGCGCAACACAAGTGACAATCTGCCTTTTCGGGTCGGCGCACTCGGCGATCTTACCCCTACACGCGTCTGCAGGGTTTTTGTGGTAACTTCACCCCACGGCACGTCAAATCACCGGTGTCTCCGTCCTGATTTAGGCTACAGAATAATTACTAGAAGTAACTATTTTCTGGTTTTAGGGTATTTTCGCTCGCTTTCGCCGTCGCTGTATCGCCGTCGCTCTGTAGAAGATAACGGGAGAACAATAACGTTGCAAGTCAAAAATAAGGACGTCGTAGTCAACAACAGCAGATTGTTCCATATTCGCCGCTGCTTTCCAAAACATTTAAAGCGCATTGCAATGTGGAGTACTGCAATTCGATCAAGTCGATTAAATATGTTTGCAAGTACGTCACGAAAGGCAACGACTTGGCTATGTTTGGTATTGCAGCTTCTTATAATAACGATGAAGTTTCTCAATATCAGATGGGAAGATATGTTTGTAGCAATATGAGGCGGTTTGGAGAATCTTTTAATTTTATATGCATGAACGTCATCCCACCGTAGTGCATTTAGCTGTTCACCGGAAGAATGGACAACGAGCTTATTTCACGACCGAAAACGCACCGCAAAGAGCTGAACGACCACCCGCGACAACGCTGACAGGCTTCTTTGAGACATGCGCAAGCGACCCACTTTCAAGAACATTGCTTTACTCGGAAATGCCAAATTATTTTACATGGAATGCGACATACACAAAACCCGAACGTCGGAAACAAGGACAGCCTGTTCCGGGATACGTAAATGTATATTCAACCGACGCGTTGGGGCGGATTTACACAGTTCACCCAAGCAATGACGAATGTTTTACCTGCGTTTGCTATTAGTTAATGTTCGTCGGCCAACTTCATTCGAGTTTCTACGAATGATCAATGGTGAATTGTGCGCAACATTTCGAGAAGCCTGTCAACGTTTACATTTACTGTAGGATGATATTCATTGGGATCAAACACTCACTGATGCTGTTATATCGTCAACTTGGCATCAAATTCTATCACATTTCGCCATAATAATTTCAATGTGCTTTCCATCGAACACGCTTAATTCGTGGAGCAAATGCAAAGACAATATGGCTGAAGACATTTTGAATCGAGTACGTTCAACAACGGCAAATCCCGAAATTGAAATTTATGCAGAAATATATAATGAGGTATTGATATCTTTAGAGGATTTGTGCGTGATGATGTCTGGCAAGATGTTGCACGAATTAGGAATGACTGCGCCTAATCGCTCCATGAATGATGCATTTAATCGTGAATTTGAACGAGAATGGTAATACGATAGAAATGCTTTGAGTCAATCCATAAAAACTAAAGTCCCGCTTTTAAACAGCTTACGATACGATAATGAAAGGAGTGAATAACAGAAATGGAGGAATTTTTTTCATTGATGCACCCGGAGGAACTGGTAAAACATTCTTGATTTCAGTAATTTTAGATACAATTCGGGCACAAAGTAAAATAGCATCATCTGGGATCGCAGTTACTTTGTTAGAGGGTGGACGAACCGCTCATTCTGCGCTCAAACTGCCATTGAATTTGCAAGCAATAGATGGACCGACGTGTAATATAACCAAAACAGCAGCAATGGCGAAAGTGCTACTAAATTGTAAATTAATAATTTGGGATGAGTGTACTATGGCGCACAAACGAGCATTAGAGGCACTCGATCGAACATTAAGAGATTTGCGTAGCAATCAGAACCTCTTCGGGGGCGTGATGATTCTACTGGCTGGAGATTTTCGCCAAACGCTGTCAGTAATTCCAAGATCAACAGCTGCTGATGAAATAAATGATTACTAGAAGACATCAAATTTATGGATATAAGTAAATTATATCAAGTAACGAATATGCGAGTGGCGTTACAAAATGACATATCGGCGGAAGTGTTTTCAAATGTATTATTAGACATTGGGAATGGAAAAATTCCTGTTGATAATTCAACTGGCCTCATTACGTTTCCACAAAATTTTTGTCAATTTACAGAGTCAAAAGAAGAATTAATATTGAAAGTGTTCCCAAATATTGGTGTGAATTATAAAAACCATGCTTGGTTGACAAATGCATTCATTTAAGTCGGTAGATTCCATTATCGATCCAAGTGAAGTAGTCAATTATCCAACTAAATTCCTAATTTCATTGGATTTGCCAGGATTTTCGCCACACAATTTACTGCTCAACGTTGAATCTGTGATAATTATGTTACGCAATCTGAATCAGCCAAAATTATGGAAAATTTTATAGAAGGTACTTTAATCATTGGAAAGTTCAAAGGCGAGGATGTGTTAATTCCAAGAATACCACTAATGCCAAATGAATTTCCTTTTGAATATAAACGTGTCCAGTTTCCAATGCGCCTTGCATTCGCAACGACCATTAATAAATCTCAAGCTTTACAATAGTTATGGTCGAATTATTTAATTTGATTATGTGGTCGTATTGTAAACGGAGGATTTTGTCTCATTTTTTGTAATTAAGTACGTAACGTGTAGCATTCCCTGTAATTTTCAATTTGATAGTTTATCCAGTTTCGATAGATCAAAAGTGTCAATGTATGGAATTATTGATAATCCAACTGAATTCAATTTACCGAAAGTGTTACATTCCCTTAGTTCGCGACTGTACATCAACCGTTTGAAGCCGAGGCGGGCATAAATAGTAACACAAGTCTTTCAAGATTATAGAAAACATTCACGAAAAAGAATATGGCGGTACAAACTTTGCCGGGTCAGCTAGTTAATATTAAATGTGCATTAAATCCTTCTATAGTCTATAAATTCCTTATTCCAAGGCTTGGTAACTGCTGCTCATGAATAATAATAAAGAAGCTTGAACAAGTTTCAGAATATGTTCCAATATGTACGTAATAAATGTAGAGGGGGAGGGGGGGGGGGCCCTATGTGTACGTAATAAATGTAGAGGGGGAGAGCTATGTTTATTTTTGGTGACCAGGGAGAGGGTGGTGTTTAAAATTACTAAAATTCTGCTTACGTAATACTTGAATGACCCCTGAGCCATTTCCGCTCACACTTTTTGCCCAATTACAAAAATATCATAAAAAACCACCTGAATATATCCTGATTTCCGGGACTGTATGTACGTACACAACATGAGGCTGGGCGTCCAAAATGTTCGGTTTTCAAACCTAACCTTCTTACTCTAATCAAACCAGACTTGCACTCGTTCGGAAGCCTCTTGACAATTCCTTAATTACTTTACCGACTAATCGTCTCTTATTACAACACCAATATATTGATGAGATTTTCAACCATCTTATCTTGCATTTGTAATTTGAATAAGGGAATATAACAACAAATTGGGCTGGAGATTAATGGCATGCGAAACAATATTTTACGCACGCCACCGATCAAAACGGTTTACATTTTACTTAAAATTTTAAAATAACAAGGTTCACTATGAAGTATTACAAACGAACGCGAGTGATCCTACGCTACTGTGTAAGAAAATAATTAAGGTTTGCAAGATAAGATAATTCAATGCATAAAAGGTAATCCTCTATATAGAAACACAATAAGAGAAAGAATCTTAAAACTGGCCGGAAATGTAACAGATCAACAAAAAAATTAGATCAACTCTCTTCCTTTTATATCGCTATGCCGAAAGTTTAGCTGTTTTCGCTCAATATTGCGCAGGACATGTCATATAGCAAGAACTAATTGCGATAGAATCCTTAATACGCGCTCGCTGAGAAAGACATTTATTTGAGAAAAGTAAGAACTGATGATGTTCCAAGTATGGAGGCCAAAAACAACGGTTTTGTTATACGAGTAACTCGCCAAGAGAAAACGTGTGTCTAATTTGACGTGAAAACGTCTTTCTTCTCGTTGAATATGTACATTGGTAGCCAGTCTAACATTCATGTGTAACAAAACACCGTCAGTTTTGAATCGCTAATAACTACGAGACAAATAATGCGATAACAACGGTTGAGGTCACTGTAGATGGAGAATATTTGTACGTATTCATTGCATGGCGTTTGTTGTGCCAGTCAGGTCATCGGGCTAGTGTAAGCGCCTACGTGTGACTGTTGTTTTTAGCGTTGCGTAAAGATATTTATGAGTGTAGCGTGTGATATCATTGTAAAAAGCATGAAAAGAGCCACCATGACCTAAAGTTAAACAATAAAAATATTCTCCGAAATATAAGCAAAAATCTGTATGAACTTGAAAATGTAAAAATATGGAAGATATCGTCTCATATGAGTCGTGAATATGCACCGAATTGTAAAAAACTCAAATCGGAGAAAACCCGCATCAAAATGAATATTCAAATTCAAAATAATTTCTAGTGTCGAGCAAGTGTGGGAGCTACGGCGGCATCGAAGAAGAAATAAAAATCCGGCGCAAAACAATGAACTTGTGATTTATCTATTCTGTTACCGTACTATTCTCCATAATCCTTGGAATTAATAGTTTAATAATTAAAGTACAAATTAGTATGAAAATCTTTTTGTAATCTTTTTGACGTGAACACGGCTTTTCGTTCGTTAAGTGCACTGATAGCCAGTCAAACTTTCTTGTGGTACAATATACCGTCGCTAATAGTTCATAGAATTCAATCGCTAATAGTTGCGAAGCTTATTATGCGATAACAACGGTTTAGGTCACAATAGTTTAGGTCGCATGCCTGTACGTGTTTTTCGTGCAGCATATCGTAGGTACACTTGATCGTTGTTAATAAACGTCGTGTAAAATTATAAGTCAGTGTAGTGTGGGAACGCGATCAGGGAGGACGTTCGTTCGGGTATCATTGTAAGTAGCTTGAGAAGAAATACCAGGACGTAAAGTCAAACAATAAAAATATTCGCCAAGATATAAGCAGAAATCGGTATTAAATTGAAAATTGAAAAAAATTAAAGATATCGTCGCATATGAGTCGTAAATGTGTGTCGATTTGAATAAAACGCAAACCAGAGAAAGCTTGCATCAAAACGAATTTAAAAAAAAAGAACTAAAATGGCCACTGTCGAGTAAATGTCAGAGCAACAGCAGCATCAAAGAAAATATGAAAAAAGGCGCAAGAAATAAACTTGTGATTTATCTTTTCTGTCACCGTACCCCTCTATGCAACCATTGTATAGAAGACATTGATTTTCCGAAGTTTTCACGGAAAATGTACGGTGCGGAGCTCGATTGTGTCTGTCGGTTTTTTTATTCCAATTCTTTAATTCCAGTACATATTAACTGAAGCAGGCTCCTGACTACTTGCATTTTCCACCGGGATTTTCTCTGCGTGTTATTTAAAGTCAACTGAACTTTGTTACTAGTTCGGCTTGCATTTAAAACTGCGCCGATTATATTTTTCAGTTTGCGTATACCGTTTACATTAATCGTGTACCTGCAATAACCAATTTTATCAGCGAGGTTTTTCAAAACTTTTTCTAGTTTTTTCAAATATTTTTCGTTTCGCCCGTATCTCGTATGTTGTTGTAAAATACTGAAACACCTGCGATCCCATCAATTATTTTTTCTATTTCGCCCTGCCAAATTGCAGGCACCGATGAAATGTCAACCATCTGTAAGGTCACCCTGTAGTTAAGATCAGCGGAGGCAAAAAAGATAAGCCTAGAGAATTATTTAGCACAGGGATATCATTAAAAATATTAGCACAGGCAACTTATTTTAGAGATAAGTAAAGACAACTAATTAGATAAGACACTGTAGTAATTAGTTATTAGTAACAACACTTAAGCTAAAAAGCTCAATATCCGCTGAATGGATCCAGAAAAGAGAAATCAACCAATAACCGAAAGAAAAACAAAAGGAAAAAACGAAGGAGGAAACAGCACCAAATACGGAATCAATTAGTGGACCTTTTTAGGTCAAAATTACTCATGAAAATAAGCAATTTGGAAAACTTGAAAATTTCACATATCATCAAAGAAAATAGTTTAAAATTAACCTTAGAACAGGATATTATGTTTTATTATAATAAATGATAAAATTTCTATTTATAAATAATAGAATTTTTGTAGTTTCTATAACAAGTTTGATAAATACTTTATAAGAAAAATTTTAATTTGTATATTTTATCTAGTTACAATGGGGTCTTTGAGTAATAAACGTAACGAAAATTTCGTTATCAATAAAAATGCTGCTTCCCTTAATGATAATATTTATTTCTCAAGAAAAGAACCTTAGTGATTTTCAACTGTTTTTGTCGTTGAGTATGTACATTGGTTTCTTTCTTCTCGTTGAGTATGTACATTGGTAGCCAGTCTAATATACAAAACACCGTCATTTTTCAATCGCTAATAGCTACAAGAATAAAAACGTGATAACAATGGCTGAGGTCACAGTAGATAGAACATATTTGTACGTATTCATTGTGTGGCACTGTATTTTCCCGTGACGTCATCGGGCTTGTGCAAACGCCCACGCGTGATTGTTGTTTTTTAGCGTTGGGTGAGGATATTTATGAGTCTAGCGTGAGAACGAATTACGATAGACTGATGATTGCGATATTGTTGTCAAAAACATGAATGAGGGCTACCAGGACCTAAAGCGAAACAATAAAAATATTCTCCGAAATATAAGCAAAAATCGTTATGAATTTGAAAATCGAAAAAATATGGAAGATATTGTCTCATATGAGCGGTAAATATGCACCAAATTTTAAAAAATTCAAATCGGAGAAAACCAGCATCAAACCGAATATCATAAACCAAAAATGTTCAGTGCCGAGCAAGCGAGAGAGCTACGGCGGCATCGAAAAAGACATAACAAACGGCGGGAAAAAATAAACTTGTGATTTACCTATTCCGTAACCGTACTACTCTCCATAACCATTGTAATGAAAAGTTCGATAACTAAAGTACATATTAGTACGAAAATTTTGTTGTAATTTTTTTGACGTTAAAACGTCTTTTCGCTCGTTAAGTACACTGATAGCCAGTCAAACAGATCAGATTTCAATCGCCATTAGCTACGAGGCTAACAATGCGATAACAACTGTTGAGATCACAATGGATAAAGAATTTCTATACGTGTTTATCGTGCCGCATTGGTTTTGCGCGTGACGTCATAGGCCTAGTTCACTTACGTATGATTGTTGTTAATAAGCGTTGCGTAAAATTATAAATCAGAGTAGCGGGAGAACGCAACTATGTAGGACGTTCGTTCGGAAGTCATTGTAAGGAGTTTGAGAAGAGCTCCAAGGATCTAAATTGAAACAATTAAAATATTCGCTGAAATATAAGTAAAAATCGGTATTTAATTGGAAATTGAAAAAAAAAATTAAAAATATCGGCTCATATGAGTCGTAAATATGGGCCGAATCGAATTGAATGTAAATCATATAGATCTTGCATCAAATCGAAATCAAAAAAACCTAAACTGTCCAGTGCCGAGTAAATGTCAGAGCTACGGCAGCATTGAAGAAGAAATTATAAAAGACGCGAAAAAATAATCTTGTGATTTATGTTTTCTGTCACCGTATTACTCTGTATAAGCATTCTATAAAACACATTGATTTAAGTACATACGAATAAGAAACACTTATTATAATTTTATCCCCAGGTTTTCACGAAAAATCTACGGCGTGGACGTTGACTAGGCCTTTCGATTTTTTTTTATTCTTTTGTTGATATTAGGTGTTCATGCACATTCATATTACTTGAAAAAATATCTATCTAAGATTGTTTCAAACAGAAAATTCACAATGCTTCAGGGTTACAAGATTTGTATCAAAATCTCAAGAAAATACTAGAATATATAAAAAAAACCTAACAGATCATATTGGTCACAATACTTATTACAAAAACAAGTTTATATTAAGAAAGCAAGAGTTGAATTTAAAAGAGCATATTTGGAACACTGTACACATGAATTAGTGATATCATTGATAACAAATCAAAAACCAATCTTGAGAAATCTGGTGAATCTGAAGCAAAGATATTATATAGAGAACACATGGCAACTTTTGATATAACTACTGCTAGCAAAGTAATACCTGACTATAAAGGCTAAACTAAAGAACTCAGCAATGTCTTTAAAGATGATGATGAAAAATTCGTAACTAATAAAATTTGTTTCAAAAACACGGTTATTAGAGGGTATTAAAAACAAACAAATAGCAAAATCAGCACCAACGGAATTGAAAACATTACAGGATGTTTTACAAAAACTACTCAAACCGAACAAAACTCCACTGTCGATACAAAGCGAGTTGGGAAAGCTTTATCAAGGAGATAGAAATATTTCTGACTTTTCTGACTTTATGACAAAAGGTTAAGACATTAATATCACAATTAAACATGCTTTAAATTTCTGAGCAAGACGAATCTCACCGAGAAATAATCTCTACCTTAAATGACAAAATTGCGTTAAATGTATTCGAAAATGACCTTAAAGAACCTTTGAAATCAACAGTTTTTGGCGTCAGGCCAAAGAATTTGCAGGAAGCGATTAACATAGTATCTGAGTTTGAATAAAAAACATTCGGAAACAGAAGAATTTTCCATCTACGTCATTCTTCCCATTCACAGAAGAATCGATCAGCTCAGTTGTTACGTAACAATAACTTCGAGGAAGTCACACTCCCAATGCATAGACGAATGCCAAAATTTGAACAAATAAATGTTCCAGCACGGATGCAGGTAACACAAGCAGTAAATGTTTAGTTTATGTTTAGGTTTCCAGGGTGGAGTGGTCACACTGATTGTACGACCCACTCTCACTGGGAGGCCAAATGGCCCATTGTGATGCCCTTTATTTGTTGAATAACCCCTTCTCCTATCGCTTTTCCCTTTTGTCCTCTGCTCTGAGGCATATCCGTTTGAGCCGATGATGGGTTTGTCGACATCCGCTACGACTAACCTCCATAGATAATTGCGCCGTAGTCCTGGAAATTTAGGTGACAGAAGCGTTGTGCCACACGTATGTATAATTGTATCATTGGCTGCCGTGAGGTCGTATCCCGTTTTCTTACAATCCTTGAGCATCATTTTACGAGGTTATACGCACAAAGTCGGCTCCGGAATCCACTATTACTGCCGGTTGTCCAACTTGTTTTTCTGGATACATGGTGGCGTGCACTTCCTGGCTCCAGCTCCGAATCTTCAATGGAAGTAACAAATGCCACTTTCAGGCAGTTTCTAGGTTAATCTTGATCTTGAGTGAGAACGAGATTGATGGCGACAATCACAATCATTATTTCTCCACGGGGATGGACTGCTACTTCGTAAATTGAGAGATGCTATTTCGTCCTTTAATGATGTTGCTAACTAAGCAAACTTGATTGACATTATTGCGTCAATTGCTGATGAATCGATCTGAGTAGTTGTTACTGAGAAGCGAGGGGCTTTTTCAGTTATATATATATGTTAAAATAAACTATAAACATGGCTTACTCCAAGACCCTAATGAAGTAAACAGAGAATATATTTTGTTTATTTTTGGCTTTTGAGTGCAGTAAATAGAAGCGTGTTTTTAGTTTTTCAAACTATAAATTTATAACAGACATAAGCCAACATTGCAGTGAATGTATAAATTGATAGCTCCAAGACGCAAAAAAAACAGTTTTCATCATGATGAATCTTATTCGCGCTTTTGACGCTACACTGCCTTTTTCAGGAACGATATTTTTACGAACTTGAAATGTATATCAAAGCTTTAGATTTACGTCAGAAAGCAGATGAAGAAAACGTTATTGAAGAATTTATTTCTGTAATTGTTTCTTCAAACAAGAAATTTTCAGCAACATTTTCCCAGTTCAAAGAATTATCGGGAAGTAGGTTAAAACGAGATCTAGCGACATTAACCTTAGCATGGATGGTCTCCTCCATATCCATTCCAACAAACACATTTCGGACGGATGGAACCTGTTACCCGCATGCTCAGAGCATACAATCGAGGCGCTCCCCATCAGCAGCCGACGCAGGTTGACCCCTTCATCCAGAATATTATGCGCTCTAGCCTCAACCAAATATCTATTGAATTGGCATCCGGACTTCTTAACAGATCCTTGTTTCGACCGACTTATACCTTAATAATCTTACATAGAACCACCATTATTTCTTGTTAATGTGATATTGATTACTCTTTCTGTACTTTATCCTTGTATGGAGTTCATAAAGTAAAGAAAAAAATTACATCTTGTAACCCTAACATATGTTTTTGTATCGTATCTGTAACAACGAAAATCACACGAATGTTCCTTAATTTAAAATTGCACATATAACTGTTGAATTATGCAAAAATCACATGTCTGGCAGCACTAAACTAATCTCTGTAGGTACGCATCCCAGAGATCAGTTCAATGCATAGCGTAGGGGAAATATTAGGGGCAAGTGCATCGGTCATTTACCCACGCGAGCATCTTATTTTTTCTCTTAACTTTCTTCTTCAATTAGCCGCCTTGATGTGCACATTAATAAACCGTTCTAATTCGTAATTAAAAGTGTTCTTGTTTTATTTAAATTTCCAATAGGTTATGGGCCCAGAGTCCAAAATTGTTTAATGTATATTAAATTATTAATTAAAATATTAATTATTTACAAAAAGCGAATATAGACTTCCCGTCGCGTTTTGTAGCGTAACCTAGCTAACGTGCTAAATTATTTTATATTTAAATAAATAATTCGAATCGTTTTATTAGTGTAAATGTGAAAATAATAATAGTGTCATATTAAAATAATAATAAGTACTTCAAACATAATAATAATAAGTACTTTAAACATAATAATAATAATACGTGTAGAGATAAATAATAGTAGGTGCAAAACTATTTTATTTTGTACCAGAAAAACATACGTAAGTACGTGTAGCAAATAAAACTGTGTGTGTAGCGTGGGGTGATATTTTTTCTGGTGCTCGCTCAATTTCTTTTAATTTATTTAAATAAATAAAAAAAAAAAAAAAAATTAATAATTAATTAATTCTAATTTATTTAATTGTTTCAAATTTATTTTATTTAAATATTCAAATCAGTTTATTAGTTTAGGTGTGTATTAGTTTATACGATTGTGTGCGTAGCGTGGCGTCAGTTATTTTGTCTTAATAAAAGCTGTGTGGGTAGCGTGGCGTCAGTTATTTTGTCTTAATAAAAGCTGTGTGTGTAGCGTGGCGTCAGAGTTGCTACTTTAATAAAAAATATCGCGTTCTAATTTTGCTAAATTTTTTAATTAAACTAATACTTGAAAATTTGAAAAAATTAAAATATTGAACTAATATCTACAAATTTTACACAATGAATTCGACACGCGTTAAAAGAAATATCGAACCATTCGACGGTTCAGATTATATAGTTTGGAAAATTCGAATGCGTGCTCATTTGAAAGAACTTCAACTAATTAACGTAGTTGATGATGTGATACCAGAAAATAAAACAACTGAATGGAACAGTTCAAATGACAAGGCAGTGAACGAAATAATGGACTATTTAGCAAACTCGCATATTGGTTATGTTAGCGGTAAAAATCCAATAGCGAAAGAAGTATTTCAAAAATTGGACAATACTTACGATAGAAAAAGTCAAGCTACACAAATGGTTCTTAAGGGAAAACTAATTAATTTTAAATTAAAGGACGGTGTTGGTTTAAAAGAGCATTTCGGGGTTTTTGAAAAACTAGTGTCGGATTTAATTTCCTCTGGTGGGAATTTGTCTGAAAATGACAAAGTGACTTATTTGGTACACAGTATGCCAAAAATGTATGACTCGGTATTGGATGCAATTCGCACTTTATCCGATGAAGAGATGAATTTACAATTTGTAAAAAATCGTCTTCTTGACAAAGAAACTGCACTTAGAGAATCAAGTAGTGATACAAGTTCAAAAGTGTTATATACGGGGACCGATCAATTATCCAACCGAGTTCAAAATTTCAACAAAACTCGAGGACGAGGTTCATTCAGAAGGACAAGAGGACGTTTTAATCCAAGGAATAATTTCCATAGATCTCGGAATATAGACAGAACAAATCAACCGAAAAATAGAAGAGAATGTTATTTCTGTGGAAGAGTCGGACACTTTGTAAACGAATGCAGATATAAGGCACGCTACGAAAATCACCTGAAATCAACAAAATCTAGGAACGGGCCAGCTGCACATGTCAGTTCAGAATTATGCAAGGAAGCAAATTTTTCTTCGAGCTATTTCGCCGGTATGGCTGGTAACATAGAATCAGCCAAATTAAATGGAGCTGAATTTATTATTGATTCTGGTGCCAGCCACCACATAATCAACGACGACTCCTTTTTTGAAAATTATTTGGATTTGAAATAACCAATTCAAATTCAAACAGCAAAAATAAATTCATACATTTATGCCACTAAAGAAGGTACTGTTAGGATCATATCTAATACCGGAAAACCAGGAATATTGGAAGGAGTTCTATACTGTCCAGAGGCACCAGTAAACCTCATATCAGTGAGGAAATTTCAGATGGCTGGTTTTGCAACTACTTTCAATGCTGATGGCTCAATAAGTATAAAAGGTAATGACAAAGTTATTATGATAGGAAAATTAAATAATAATTTACCAAACCTAAAGTTAAATTTAATAAAAAGAAAGACTTTTGCCAATATTTGTAATTCCAAAAGTAATTATGATTTATGGCATAAACGATTAGGTCATATTAATATAAACAAGTTTAATGAATTAAAGAACAAAAAAATGTTTTTTGATACAAACATAATTGAATTAATCAAACCAAATGATAAAAATTGCGAAGCCTGCATTTTTGGGAAACAGGCAAAATTACCTGCAAAAAATACAAAAGACAAAACATATATAAATAGACCATTGTTAAATGTACATTCAGATATATGCGGCCCGATCACTCCTTCTCCACTAGATAACAAAAATTATTTTATAATTTTCAAAGATGAATATACACACTACTGTATTACATACATAACAGCTTATAAATCAGATTTGCCCTCAGTATTTAAAGATTTTGTTCAAAAGAGCCAAGCAAATTTTAATTCAAAGATTGTTCATTTATATATAGATAATGGTAAAGAATACATTTCGAATGAAATGAAACAATATTGCGTCAACAATGGTATTAGTTATCACTTAACTATTCCCCGTACCCCACACCAAAATGGTGTATCTGAAAGAACAATTAGGACAATTACAGAAAAAGCTCGAACGTTATTAATCGACGCCCAATTAAGTCAAAAATTTTGGGGTGAAGCAGTGCTAACTGCAACATTTTTAATCAATAGAGTACCAACAAGGGCATTAAAGGGTATTGAAACTCCTTATGAACTCTGGCATGGTAAAAAGCCACAATTAAAATATTTAAAAGTTTTTGGATCCACCGTTTATGTTCACAATAAAGTTAGGACAACAAAATTTGAATCAAAGTCTTGGAAGGGTATATTAGTGGGGTATGTTCCAAATGGGTATAAAGTTTTCAATCCTGAAACTAATAGATTTATAAATGCAAGAGATATCATTGTTGATGAAATATCGTATTTAACAACAAGGCCAAAAAATTATTATAGATGAATCAGAAAAGTCAATTGAGCCAACGAAATGGTTAAATGATATACCTGGTAAAAGCGAACCAGATGAATTAGTAATACCTGACAATAGTAAGTCAGAAGAACCAAAACTGAACAAATTATTACCTGACAAAAGTAAGTCAGAAGAATCAGAATTACCTGGTATTAGTATACCTGACGTAAGTGAGTCAGAAGAATTAGATTTGTGTGAAAGTAGTAAGCCAGATGATGTAAATATACCTGGTACTTGTAAGCCAGATGAAATATTTAAAAGAAAATTAAATAATTTGTCTGATAATACCTTAGATGAACAATTTCAAAATAAAAAATTTAAAGTTAATAATGAACAATCAAACTCTAGTAGTGATTTAAGAAGGAGTGATAGGTTTAAAAATAAACCAAAGGTATCATATGATGATAGTAATTGTATTTATGATCATATAATTTATCGAGCAGAATCTTTTGCCAGTGATCTTCCAAAATGTTTTCAGGAAATTAAACTTAGGGCTGATCGAGAGCACTGGGAACGAGCTGTCCAGGATGAGCTAGATTCACTTCAGGCCAACAGGACGTGGACTCTAGTACAAAAGCCTAGAGATAAGAATATTGTTGACTGCAAATGGGTATTTACTATTAAAACTGATGAACTGGGAGATCCTATTCGTTACAAGGCTAGATTAGTGGCTCGCGGTTTCAGTCAGCAATATTTAGTTGACTATAATGAAACTTTTGCTCCCGTAGCTAGAATTGCAAGCTTTCGATTTTTACTTGCATTTTCAAACCAGCATAGTTTATTAATAAACCATATGGATGTAAAGACAGCCTTTTTGAATGGTGTGTTGAAAGAAGAAATTTTTATGAAAATTCCTGAAGGAGTTAAATGCAACAATAATTTAGTTTGTAAATTAAATAAAGCTTTGTATGGATTGAAACAATCTGCCAGATGCTGGTTTGAAACGTTTGAAAAGTCGTTGTATCAACTAGGATTTAAAAGTTCATCAGTGGATAGATGTGTTTACATTCTAGATAAAGGCAATATTTCAACAAATATCTATATTATACTTTATGTAGATGATTTAATAATTGCATCCAAACATATTACAGAATTGAATAAGATCAAAAATTTTTTGACAAATAAATTTCAAATGACAGATTTGAAAGACATTAAATTGTTTCTTGGAATAAGAATCTTAAGAGAAAATGGAATTATAAGTTTAGATCAAACTTCCTACATTAATAAAATTTTACGTAAATATAATATGTTTGAATGTAAACCAAATAAGACTCCAATCATAGAAAAGATAGAGTATGATAAGTTAGATTCTAATGAACATTATAATGCACCTTGTCAGAATCTACTAGGCTGCATCATGTATTTGACAGTTTGCACAAGGCCAGATTTAAGTTTTGCAATTAATGTATTAAGTAGATTCGTAAACAAAAATAATAAAACAGTTTGGCAATATTTGAAAAGTGTGTTGCGGTATTTAAAGGGAACTTCCGATTTAAAGCTAGTTTACAAAAGAAATTTAGGTCAAAATTTTGAAATTATAACGGGCTATGTGGATTCTGATTGGGCAGCTGATAAAATAACTAGGATAAGCACTACAGGTTTTTTATTTAAAATGTATAATAATTGTACTGTTTGCTGGAATACGAGAAAACAACGATCAGTTGCCGACTCATCTACGGCTGCTGAGTATATGGCTCTGTATGAGGCGGCAAAGGAGGCATTGTGGTTGAAGGTGTTGGCAGAAAGTGTGAATATGGTTATAGGCAAGGTTTTATTGCTCGAAGATAATAATGGATGTATTGCAATAGCAAATAATCCCGGCAGTCATAAATTAACTAAACATATAGATATTAAATACCACTATTCTAGGGAACAAGTAGAGAAAGGTAACATAAAATTACACCACATTTCAACGCAGGAACAAGTAGCTGATATGTTGACGAAATCTTTGGGACCAACCAAATTTTTAAGATGCCGAAAACAAATGGGCCTGGAGTGATCACTTTGTATAACATATCATAGTTTTAACATTTACTTATATATATATATATACAGAGTAATGCGAATGTAGAGATTTAAATTTTAAGTTTAATTTAATTGGTCTGATTAGGTTTTCCTGGGTTTCCCTAATCCTCGCAACAAATGTTGGGCCATGTAATTTTCCCAGAGCGACATCAAGAGGGCTAACTGAGATTAATTATATATTAGTTTTATATAATTTTGTTGAGAAATGATTTTTGAGGGAGCGTGTTGAATTATGCAAAAATCACATGTCTGGCAGCACTAAACTAATCTCTGTAGGTACGCATCCCAGAGATCAGTTCAACGCATAGCGTAGGGGAAATATTAGGGGCAAGTGCATCGGTCATTTACCCACGCGAGCATCTTATTTTTTCTCTTAACATTCTTCTTCAATTAGCCGCCTTGATGTGCACATTAATAAACCGTTCTAATTCGTAATTAAAAGTGTTCTTGTTTTATTTAAATTTCCAATAATAACTGAAACATTTATGACCATAGAGTCCAAAACTCCAAAATATATTTTTTGGTAGTTAAATCAAGAGCTTTGAGTTGCTAATGTTTAGTTTTATGATTTCCCAATAATCGCTCAATCAAAATTATTAGTGGCCGCATGCCTATAAGGTCATTAACACTACAAGCATGAAACATTTCACAATGATTCACAGTGTCACCACCCCGACAAGCGCGATCTGTTCAATTTTCGCCACGTTTTCATTTTACCACAGTAATATTAGGATGTGTAATACAAATAAAACCCGTCGTTATAACAGTATTTTTTTTATTATAGATTACAGATATTTTTGTTGTTCTTTTGGCTTACAATATAAGAACAACAAACAATTCAAGTTACTAGTGGAATGACTCCTCAAGCATTATAAGTGAATGGAACGTTTTTGAAGTGAAAACTTCTTCAGCACCGTTATGTTTTGAAACTCGATGAAACGAAAAAGCGACACTTAAAGGAGACAGACTGTCACGTGCGTAGTTTCGCGACGAGGGCCTTCGACTCCTTCGGAGGTTGGTGACTCACCCGGCCTGTTACCCGCGGAGACGGGTGTGGGTTGGGCGCCACTCATTTTGGCGAGTCACCTCACGATATCCGCGATAAAACGAGAAACTCGCGGACAAAGGTTCTCTCACTTCGATTTTGGTGGGAAGTTACAAAGAACTATCACTGTCATTCGAGTATTATTTCAATCAATATATTGGTTCGAAACATCCGCGTCTTACAATTTTGTATTACAATCGTGTATCTTAACTAAGAAAATCTAACCCCTGACTAATTCTTAAACTAAAAAAAAGAGGAAATACAAACAAAATAAGTAGAAACATATTACTAAACTTATCTTCTAGAGTTGCTCCGGCTCTCGCTTCGTTCCACTTTCGGACTTAACTCCACTGCTCCCTGCTCGCCTGGTGTTTTTATTATGTCTGTTAATTATAAACTTTTTATTTCCCATTATTGCATATACAGCAACAGGAGTCACTGAGCCCGTTTTGAAAATATGTTGTCCATATGTAACTAATGCTTATTCAAGAATGTTATTATTGTATGTTTGTGTTATATCTCTTTGTCATAAATTTCCTATTTTACACTATTGTATCTATTCCAATTTTCCAAGAGTCACTAAGCTCGTTTTGAAAATATATTGTCTATACGTAACCAATGCTTTAATTCTAACATCCGTTTAATACAAATTTTCTATCTTACACCATTATATATTTCAATTTTCCAAGAGTCACTGAGCACATTTTGAAAATGTATTATTTACTTGTAACTCATGCTCGTCCAGGAATGTTACTATTATATGTTTGTGTTATGCCTGTTTATTATAAGTTTTCTATTTTTCACTATCATATATTTCAACTTTCGCAAGAGTCACTGAATACGTTTTGAAAACATATTGTCTATATGCAACTAATGCTTTAGTTTTAGTATCTGTTTGATATAAATTTTCTATTTTACACTCTTATACATTTCAACTTTCCAAGAGTCACTGAGCACGTTTTGAAAATACATCGTCTACATGTAGCTAACTGTTTATCTTCTTAATTATATGTTTCACGTCACTGAGCACATTTTGAAAACCTGATGTCTCCATGTAACCAATGCTTATTCAAGAATGTTATTATCGCGTGTTTGCATTATATCTGTTTATCTTAAATTTTCAATTTTACACTATGATATAGTTCAATTTTCTACAAGCCACTGAACACGTTTTGAAAATACGTTACTCGAACTTCGTCGTACTTGATCGCGCATAAAATCACTAAAACTAATCAAGGGCCTGGCCTTTATTACATTCCCTGATCCGGCGGATGTTCCAACATAAACGCGTCATTATTTTTACCAGGATATTAATTTACTTCCTTTTATCATCAACTACCACTTTGGGAATATTGTATCTTCCCACCCAGAACTCGAAAGGACGTCCTTTGCCGCCACTAAAGTTCTCTCTCTCCGTACCGCCGCCCGATACAAATCATTCAAATCAACAAAGATTTTATTAACGCTTCACCGCGAGTCGCTTTATAACTCAACTTCACTTCCCGCGTAAATCCGACCTCACTGTTTCTAGACCCACCAAAAAACGAAGGACTTTCTCGTTGGATATTTTCACGCCCTGACGGGATGTCGAATGCAAGCGGCCCCGATGTTTCGCGTCGCGCGTGTCGTCGGCCATACGTGCCTTGAGTCACGTACACCATTTTCCTACGACACTATTTGCCGGTCATTCAATACCATGGCCAGTAAATGGCTGAATTTCCCCGACCGAGAAGCTCCCGACCGATTATTTAAAGAAAAACGAAAAAGGTAAATAAAAAAAATAACAAAAACTCAAAGCAATGTAAGAAATAAAAACTTAATAAAAAACAATAAAAAGAAACAAACAAGAAACTAAATAAATAAAGTAAATAACTTTCGAATTTGCTACCAAGTTTAGTATAAATAAACTATATATTTATCATACTCCTGATACTGCATTCGTCTCATTCTCTTACAGTTTAGTTTTTTCTGAAGGTTTCATTTCTATCGTATGTGAAATGCACCAATGCTTCTCTTTTTATAAGCTTGGCATTTCACACCCGATTTGTTGTCGATACAAGAAGACCTAACACCGAGTTCGTTTGTCTTGACGCCCAGGTATTTTAATTTGCATAATGATACGACTTATTGGCAATTTTCTGCTATTTGCGTATGCCTCAGGTATATAATTAGTTCCTCTCCTAACTGCAAGATAAATTATTTTCTGCTGATTGTTGTCCGTTTCGGTTACAATACAAAATCCAAGCATTTATTACTGATAAGTCCAACAAATACAAATAACACTCTAGTGATATAATACGTAGTGATTATTATTGGGAAGTGGAGAACCTTCAATAGAAATATAGCTGGAAGATAGTCCGATGCGATTTAATGTGTTGTTATACAACGTCATGCCCATCGTTTTAAAATCCCTCAAAACATATTTGTACACCTAATTACAAAAATGGGAGCTTGTCAGCCCCTAGATGGAGCTTTCAGAGAATATTTCCAGCCATTTGGTCCACAACGTCTGCCCCACACTGTGAACTGCTGTAAAATGATACTATATGTAGTTTCTTTTTTGCACCAGTTCCAACTTGTTCGTCTCTTTTTAATACCACCGTAGTGTACAATCCTTATTTTGCTTGTTTGACACAAGCAGGTATTTCCCTACGAGCTTTATTTACGGCACCAAAAATACTTGTTCCATTTGATTTGAAATATTCAACAAGGGACAGAAACTTAAAGAAGTTCTCACGAGTGATATTTCTACCTTTCTTTAGATATGGTTCCATAAATTTTCTTACAACACTATGCCCAAGGCGTTCGTCATTTGGCCATCCTTGTGGAATGGTTCCAGTCTTTATCAACAGCCAACCAAAGCTTTTGTCCATATTTGTCGGGGTTTGATGCCATAAACTGAGGTAATCTGCATCGCATTTGAAAGGGAAAAGCTGTTCACCAATTGTTATGTAGGGTCCTGACGTATAACACCTTTCAGCGTTGGAAATAAAATTGTACCACACTTCCGACATCAATGCAAACTTATCAATTGTCCGGTTTTGTGTTCTCGCAGGTCTCACATCGAATCTTCATAATCCCTCGAAATCTATCCGCACACATAATCGTTTTTACATAATCGTTATCTCATTCGACTGACCACAGTGAATCTAGATCTAAAGATATCGCGCCTGTCGCCCCAGGTAAAAAAATGATAGCCAAAAAAGCTTCGAGCTCTTCAATTCCTTGAACGCAGTAAGAAGAGCGGTTAAGCCGGGCTTCCACTATAGTGCAAGATAAAATTTTTTTCAAAATTATTCCATCAATCATAACGCACTAATGCATGTCTCATCCACTTAACGTTTTGCATATGACGTAGGACCAGCAAGATTTTGGAATCGATTTCATGGAACTCGCCTACCAAGTCGTGGGCAGTTCGTTGCTTCAACATACCAAGTGGTTCAATCAGGTGCAGTAATTTGTATTCCCAAATGAATTTCTTTCAAAGAATTATATGTGACTGACATCAACCTCGTCTTCGACTGGGTGATCCACTTCCGGTTTTTCCACGATTTGTGCATTACCCTTCACCTACAAAGAATTATTTGACAAAATAACAATAACAGAGGTCGATGGTACAAAGGCGACACTACCCAGCCTATCATGATAAAAAGGAACATTTTGACTGACTCCTGTATAATAATAATTCTGTTTATTGAATATGAGTTTTAACCTGGTCAATCATGAATTTGATTTGAAGAATTTTTATCTTCGGATGAAGATAAATCGCTATCTGTTGGTAATTGTTGCCACACCTCATCGGACGAATGCAACGCTTCGCCTTCCGAGTTGTTTTCGTCAATATCTTGAAGGACTTGAACTTTTTTCGCATTGGAAACGCGCCTTAAAGGTTCGCCATCCCTGCTCTACGGCAATTAACCCTTAAATCTTACCCTGGCACCTAGTAGCGCAGTAATCACCCTGTGCCAAAATGTTTAACAATATTTTTTGGCTTGCTTGAAAAAGTACGACTCAACTCTTATATGATCCTAAAAGTGACAATAAGGAAAACCCTAAAAAAAACGTTATTTAATAAAAAAAAAACTCAAATGGAAGCAAGATTAACATGATCAACTTTGCCTATATGGTATATCTCCGGGTAATCTTGGAAGGAATCTTGATAAAAATTGGAAATGTTGATATGTTTGGAAATGTGGTTCTGGAAATGAACTTGGTAAACAACCCACAACAGTGAAGAACCTGCGTTTGATTGGTAGCATTCGTCAAAAATGCGAGCATAATATATTGCTCAGATTGAGCCTAGTGTTCAAATCGATTGAAATTTCACTGCCTTTATTCAAATAATATAACGCAAAATGCTAGTAAACCCTACTTTTCCTTTTGCAACCGCTTACTGCATTTTCTTCGAGCAAAATTTGGAATCTCGGATATGGCAAATTTTTCGCGGTAAACTAAGCAGATACCAAATTCAAAGCGAATGGGAAAATGTTTTCTGTGAAATCACGTTGGTAGTAAATAAACAAGTGCGGCCTTACTAATTTTTCATAGCAGGCTCTTAGATGAAGCAGCGACAAATATTGTATAAAAAATTTGAAATACAAACCTTTACCATAGTATGGCACAAGAAAACATTACTCACATACGCTTTATTACTTCCATCTGTTACGACAAATGTGGACATCCATGCCTCATTTGGTTTGATGGTGATGCCGTGATTATTGTTATGGTTGTTAAACCAACTGGTAACAGTATGAGTAACATCTACTTTTGCCCATAATCCAACCCCACTTGGAATTGCTCGCCTTAAGTCGGTAACTTTTTGCATATGAGTCGCATTTGGATTACTTTGATGACGATATATTCGGTGAACCGTCAACGCAATATAACTGCCAACATCGTTCAGATTTACGTGCTTATGTTCCTTCAACCAATCTCTTCCTCGTATAAATATGTGCAATGTTGCTGCTGTTACGCTCGAATATCCGTTATTCTTCAAGGAGAAAAAATGAACGTCGGCTTTTCTGTGGCGAGCGTGTGTGGCTGAAACATAAGATTATAATAATAAAGCTGTGCAGTCAAAGTGTACAAATCAGTGCATATGTATTTTTTTAAGAAACCGTACGAAAACTCCGCTTTTCTCTTCGTTATCGAGGTCCGAAGTAGCTGATTTTTTTTCGAGTAACGTGAGTATTTTCAACGTATGAGTGTGTAAAAAGTACATTCACTCGCGACAGAGAATAGATAACATTTCCATCCGTGTTTGCGTCCCTCATCAGGATGGACACTATTTTCACACACCCATGCGTCGAAAATACGCATTATCAAACGAAAAAACTACTACTACGCTGCTCGATAGCGAAGCAAACCCGGAATTTATGGCAACAGGGTGTGTGGAAAACAAGTATGCTCACCTCGAGAGAACAAATACATTGAGAACAATACATATATAACATCTTCATTGAGTGTTTGTTTACAGTAGATGGAAATGTTATATTTTTGCCCCATGGTGAGCAATTTGCTACTTGTATCTATGTTGCAAATTTTTTTCCTGTTTACGTAAGCAGTAAAATCGACATTTCGAGAGCGGCCCATGTGGAAAAACAAATACGGTGGAAATCGTTTAACACGAAACTAAAGGAACCAAAATATTTCTTCGTTTTAAGAGAATTTCGTATTAAACTTCACACACAAGAACTACATTAATAAGAATAGGACATCATATAAGATACACTATTTGTATTCCAAATTATGAACCATTTTGTACATATGAATGTACAATCATACGGTATGTTTAAATGAATGTATGCACGGCCGTATTGACAATAAAATAATCTGACCTCTTTTTTGATTTATGATTATGGGCTAGATGTGAAATGTAATATTGTACCGCTAGAAAGTTTGACTGGCTATCAGTGTACTTAACAAGCGAAAAGACGTTTTAACGTCAAAAAACTTACAACAAAATTTTTGTACTTTATTTATCAAACCATTAATTACAATTGTTATGGAGAGTTGTACGGTTACAGAATAGATAAGTCACAAGTTAATTCTTTTCCGCCGTTTTCTTCTTTCTTCTTCGATGCCACCGTAGCTCTCACACTTGCTCGGCACTGAACATTTTAGATTTTTAATATTTATTTTGATGCGGGTTTTCTCCGATTTGAGTTTTTTATAATTCGGTGCATACAGGTTAACAATACGAGTATGTACCAAATGCAATTCTGAGAATTATTGCATTTGGTGCACCTGTTCAACCATGGGAACATTTGATTGCAGTTCCTAGAATTTTGTCGCTCGATCATTCGATGATCGATTCCAGGAGTATGCTTGGGAAACTTATTTTCCCAAGCATGAAAATGCGAGACCAGCAATATATTTTAGATATAAGCTGATCAATTAGAGTTTAAGTTAGTTAGTCGGTCGGAGACGCTGAAACAATTGTCAACCATAGAGTAAAAGAAACTTTCCAAATAAAGTCTTTTTTTTTAGTTCAATTCACAGTGTTTTTCATAATTTGCGCAGTCGGTAGGATTCTGACTATACTTGCAGAATCCAAACGAGAACGAACTATATTTACGCGATCGTTAAATAAAAAAAAAGTGTTTGTGCAAATTCAAAAAACTTAGAGGTGGATGTCAAGCCATAAGCCATCTTAAAAACCCTTCAGAGGCTGGAAGGGTATCTAAGTAATAATTGAATAAAAGTGCAAAAATCGAAGTGAACGAACTGGGAAATTGAAAGTGAAATAAACTTAAAAACTGAAATAAAAAGAACGTTAAAATTGGAAGTGTAAAATCCCTTTTGACATTTGAAAATACAGTGGAAAAAAAAATCAAGCAGTGACTTTAATAAACAAAGGGCTTAAAATCAGTTCAATGTTTTATTAGTTGCGAAAATTTTTTTTTTCTTTCGTGTCATCAAAAGCGATAATACAAGAACTTTCAAAGAAAAAAAGAGGACATTAAAAGTGAAACAATAGCAATAATTATAAAGCGTCATATCCTATAGTGTACTAGTTTTGGGTGAATCGTAGTAATACCAATACTAGACCCACCAACTAACTCGCAAAAATTCAAAATTTTTAAAATTAAGCGTAAAGACAGAACGTTGCTATTTTGGAAGGACGTGCTAAACGACCAAAAAATGGATGCAGCACTGGTTGAAAGATTAACTGCAGCTTTGGAAGCCATAGCTAACAACAACCAAACAAGGCACAGTCGAGCAGTGTGCCTCATAAAAGAAATAAACTACATCAAGGAATTTGAAGGAAGCCACCATCAGCTGACACAATTCATTAACGTCATCGACACACATCTTAATGCAGTGAGGGTAGAACAACGAGCAGAACTATGGCAAGTGATCTACAATTGCAAAATAACAGGACGAGCGAAGGAACTCCTTCTCAACAACCGACCACAGAACTGGGAAGAAGCAAGGTACCTACTAAAACAGCATTTCAGACCAACAGCAAACTATAAAGACATCGCAAAAAGAATAAGTTCAATTAAAGTAAGTTCAATCTCCGACCTTAATTATAAGATTGAAAACATAATTTGCGAAATAAATTCATTTTCAATTTACGAACCAAATCCAGATGATGTTAAAAACACATTTTATACTTTACTTATTTGCCAAATAAAGCAAATAGTAGCAGGAAATCTGCTTAGAGAAATAAAAGATTTGTTCGATCTCCATACCATTAAAGAAAAACTATATTCCTATGCCGGTTTTGACTATAATAACATAGATAAAGACTTTCTGACTTATGACAAAAGACATGACAGACAAAGACCACACAGACTAACTAATCACGGTCTCCCAAAATTTCCCCAAAACCTCAACCAAAATTATCCATCCCATCAAAATAACCAAAGACAGAACCCTAACCTACAGAACCTACATTACAGTAAACAGAATTCGAATCAAACGAGACGTTCAACTTTTAATCCGTCTGGTCAGCTAAGAAATGCTTTTCAAAATCCCCAACCAATGGAAATAGGTCAGATAGGGCACCAAAACGAAAATATTAGAGCTCAGGGAGAGGAGGTGCACAACATCGACCCCGAGTTTTTTCTGAATTAGGCCTCGGAAATAAAATCTTTATTGATATAACACTAAATAATAAAATATATAAATGTCTGGTGGATACGGGCTCCACCATGAGCATAATTAATTCAAGTAAAGTAGACTGTAGCAAATTTAAAACATACGAACAAGTCCAATTAAAATTACAAACTATTAACAATATTACGACGGAAACAGTTGGTAAAATCGTAACTTGTATACCAAAAGAATTTAATTACGATCCCAAAGGTGGAATAAGATGGTACAAGAGAGACTTAGGAAATAAGCCTTACGATGTTCTGATAGGCATGGATCTCCTAAGAAAAATTGTTAAAACCCTCGATTTCAACAATAAACTCTTGATACTAAATAATGGTACAAAAATTCCTATTTACTCTCAGGATCAAAATGCAACTCTAGATTGCTTTGAACTACAAGCTGATCGCGAAAAAATAGATCTAAGCCACTTAAATCAGGAAGAAAAGGACCATATTAATGTATTATTGAATAAATTCAAAAACTTAATTTATAAAGACGGGGATCAGTTAACAAATACAAACTCTATCACGCACGAAATAAAGACTACTACGGATCAACCAATTAATGCAAAATTATATCGATTACCCCCTAAACATGAGGAAGAAGTGAGAAGACAGGTAGAAGAAATGGAAGCACAGGGCATAATACGTAAATCCTGTAGCAAATACGCTTCACCAATCGTGGTGGTAGCAAAGAAAATCGACAATTCGGGACGACAAAAGTTTCGGCTTTGCGTTGATTACAGAAAACTTGATGAAATCACGGTAGACGATAGATATCCTTTACCCAATATTGATAGCATCTTAGATAAATTAGGTCGATCACAATATTTCTCTTCTCTCGATTTGGCTAAGGGCTATCATCAAATAAAAGTTCACCCAAATGATATTCCGAAAACCGCGTTCGTCACTCCTTTTGGATTATACGAGTATGTCCGGATGCCTTTTGGTCTCAAAAACGCTCCAGCGACATTCCAAAGGCTGATGAACGAAATATTAAGAGAATATATCAATAAGATATGCGTTGTCTATTTGGACGATATACTAATTTTTTCAACAAGCCTCCAGGAGCATATTCATTCCCTAACATTGATTTTCAAAAGACTGTCGGAACATAAATTAAAAGTACAATTCGATAAATGCTCTTTTATGAAAAAAGATACCGAGTTCTTAGGACATATTCTAACGGCGGAAGGGATGAAGCCAAATCCGAATAAAATACGTTGTATCAAAGATTACGCGCTTCCAACTACGGAAAAACAATTAAAAGGGTTTTTAGGCACTACAGGTTTCTACAGAAAATTTGTTAAAGATTACGCTAAAATCGCGAACCCCATGACCAAATATTTAAAAAAAGATAAGAAAATAAACGTCAACGACCCAGAATATATCCAAGCCTTTGAAACTCTTAAAATGAATATCATTAAACATCCAATCCTTAGATTTCCAAACTTTAACAAACCCTTCACGTTGTTCACTGACGCAAGTAATTTCGCACTAGGAGCCGTTTTGACACAGGATAACCAACCTGTCTGTTATGCCTCAAGGTCACTAAATGAACACGAGAGGAATTACTCAGTAACGGACAAAGAGTTTCTTGCCATCGTATGGGCTGTTGGGTATTTTAGGCCATACTTGTGGGGTAATAGATTCAAAATCATAACGGATCATTTACCCATAAAATATTTGAATAAAAAGTACTCTGGAAAGGAGTTTAGCCAAAGAAATCAGCGTTGGCTACTTAAACTCCAAGAATATAAATTCGACATTGAATATTTGAAGGGAAAAGAAAATAAAATAGCTGATTTCTTAAGTAGAATCCCGGACACAAAGAACAAGGACGAAGTTGAAGAAAATCAATCAATAAATGTTGTTTCTGATGGTGCAACGATCCACTCCCAAGAGGAGCAACTTCTGGATCACATTCCTATTAAAGAAACCATTATTAATAAATTTAAAACACAACTAATCCTAAGCTATGACTCTGAAAACGAAATTGAAACTCTTCACAATCGACGAATAATATCAGTAGATATGAGTAAAGGTGAAGAATATTGGATAGATCTATTACGAAGATATATAAAACCAGGAACTACGGGAATTTACACTGAACTATCATACCACGAATTTAACAAAATACAACAAATAATTATAAACTTATATAGCTATGATAAACAAACAAAATTTGTTAAAGCAACAATGAGGGCTAGAGAAATACGAACCCTAGAGGAACTTCACAAGCAAATATCTCTATACCATACCCAAGAAAGTATTCACAGTGGTATCATAGAGACTTACCACAATTTAAAAAATAAAATTTATTACCCCCATCTTGTAAAAGAAATTACAAAAATAATTAACAACTGTAAAACATGCTTGGAAACGAAATATGAGCGAAAACCGATTAAACTTAAATACAAAATTAGTGAAACTCCCTCAGAACCAAACCAAATTTTACATATGGATATATATTATTTTATGAAACAGCCTTTTCTCACGTTGTTAGACAAATTAACAAAGAAAGCATATGCTTACCAATTGCCCAATAGAAACTGGACAAAGAAAATAGAAGTATTAGAGGAACATTTTTCGAAATTCTCAAAACCCAAGAAAATTATAACGGATAATGAATTTAACACAGAAAATCTTAAGGAATTCTTTAGGGAACACGCTGTAGAAATGCATTTTTCTAAACCCAATACCCACACAGGAAACAGCGACATTGAGAGGTTCCACTCAACCCTCCAAGAAAAAATAGTCTCCATGAAAAACTTAGACCTGACATTGATTCAAAAGATACACAGGGCAGTAGATAATTATAACGAAAGAGTTCATTCCATTATAAAAATGACCCCAAAAGGAGCTATGCTAGCAAACCCCTTAATATTGAAAGAAAGGTTGGAAAAATATAAAGAGAAAACAATTGGCAAGTTAAACAAAAATAGGGAAATATATGAAGAAAAAAGGCACACTCTACCCGTTAAAGATTATAGAAGGAATTATTATAAAAATAAACCAAGATATAGACTTAAAAACTACAATAATGAACACCCAATGAATGTTAAAAGACCACGAAAATTTACAGGTAACGACCGTAGTACTCCTGATACTAACCTTACTCGCACGGAAAACCACAGCAACACTAACCGTAACCCCACTAACAACCAATAATGGTTACACTATTATAAACATGGGACTGACAGAAGTTATTAAGGACGCTAGAATAATCCTTCACATGATAAACACTGACAAAATAGGAAAGACTATGGACTTACTAGAACAGAACATTGACGAACTAAACATTAGACAAGACCCCTTAATTCAAAACGAAATAAAAAACATACATGCTAAGTTAAATGCTATCAAACCCAAAAAACATGTGAGATCAAAAAGAGGCTTAATTAACCTAGTAGGGACAGCTCAGAAATGGCTATTTGGTACCATGGACGAGACTGATCGAAATGAAATAACTAATCATTTAAAAATAGTAGATAGTAACATGGAAAATGCAGTAACAAATTTAAATAACCAAATCGAAATTAATTCAAACTTCAATAAAACAATCACCACCATTAAAAATATTATAGAATCTGATAGAAATGAAATTACAAAACAATATGAAAGCCTAACAGAAAATCAAAAACATATCATTTCACATCAATACAGAACAGATCAATTCCTTAAACTTAAAACATTCGAAGAAAAACTGAATCAAATAATCGACAATATAGCATTAACACAACATGGGTTAATCCACCCTAGCATGTTGACAACAACCGAACTAGAAAAAACACAACTAGACTTCTATAAATTGAAAAACATAAGAGTAGGCCTATTACAATACGAAAGTCACACGCTAATTATAGCAATAAAAATCCCAAATTCCTATAAAATGTTAAATTATAAATTTTTAACGGCAACCCCAACCAGAGATCATTTAGAAGTGATCCTAGAAGATCAATTCATGTTAGAAATAAATGGAACTAAATATAGGTATGAAAATAAAATTCAATATGAAAATGAATTAGAATTAATGAATAATTGTATCATTAGAGAGAATTGTATGTTAAGAGAAAACATTGTAACTGAAGTAAAACAGCTTGATGACAGTACTATTTTTTGTAAAAATATGAAAAATTCTCAAATAATCAACAGATGTGATGATAGGAATATTACTTTAAATGGTCATTATCTTATAACGATTAATAATTGTACAATTGAAATACTAAATCAAACTTTTGGAAATGAAAAGATAGAATTTGTAGAAAGATTTTACTATGAAGAAGCTAAAATTTATAATTTCACAAAAAAATTAGAATTAGAAGAGATTGTATTAAGAAATTTTGTGAACCTGAAACACATAAATCTGTTAAAATATCATAAAAATGTTCAATATGTTGCTGGTTCAGTAATTCTCATAATTTTATCTTTGATAATAATTTCATTTTTTGTCTTGCTGCAAAAGAATAAGAAAGTTAAAATTTACGTCAAAGAATTAAAAGATAAAAATTTAGATTGCCGAAAAATCCAGGAGGATTTCAAATTAAAGGCGGGAGAGGTTAACAATACGAGTATGTACCAAATGCAATTCTGAGAATTATTGCATTTGGTGCACCTGTTCAACCATGGGAACATTTGATTGCAGTTCCTAGAATTTTGTCGCTCGATCATTCGATGATCGATTCCAGGAATATGCTTGGGAAACTTATTTTCCCAAGCATGAAAATGCGAGACCAGCAATATATTTTAGATATAAGCTGATCAATTAGAGTTTAAGTTAGTTAGTCGGTCGGAGACGCTGAAACAATTGTCAACCATAGAGTAAAAGAAACTTTCCAAATAAAGTCTTTTTTTTTAGTTCAATTCACAGTGTTTTTCATAATTTACATACACCTCATTTGAGACGATATCTTCCATATTTTTTTAGATTTTAAGATTCCTAACGATTTTTTCCTATATTTCGCGGAATTTTCCATTGTTTTACTTTAGGTCCTGCTAGCTCTTTTCGTGCACTTAACATTGATACCCCAATCAATGTCATAGCTTAACGCGTTCTTACGCTACTTCCATCAACATCCTCACACAACGTTTAGTAACAACAATCACGCGTGGATGATAACACTAGCCCGATGACGTCACCGGAAAAATAAGTGCCACCCAAAACATACGTGTAAACATGTTCTATCCACTGTGACCTCAACCGTTCTTATCACCTTATCAGTCTCGTAGTTATTAGCGATTGTAAAGTGACGGTGTTTTGTAACACATGAATGTTAGACTGGCTACTAATGTACATACACAACGAGAAGAAAGACGTTTTCACGTTAAAAGGAAAAAACCACGCATTATTCAGGACACGACTTAAATGACTACAAGCGAGCGATGGTCTCTCTACATTTTCCATTTCGTAATGAAGACGCTGAAATACTAGCAGAATTTAAATTCATTACAATATATGATGAAAATGAGAATTTGATTTTGAATCATAGAAAAGAGTTTGAATCCAACCTCGACATTCAAAAGACAGTAGCAATTTGTCGAGATTTATGTCGAATAAATGAGAACCATGATGATGAATCACAAGATCAAGCCGTAGCTAACAGATTTCCTGACACCGATCCTGTCCAACAGTTATTCAATATTCCTTATGCAGACATGAATCCCGATATTCGCTTGGCGGTCTTGAATAAGGTTGGTGCTGTGGCAAAAAGAAGAGAAAACTTAATGCCAAACGCATACTTCTGTGAGCTCATGAGAATGGCGAACAAAAATAAAAGTGAACTATTGCGACATGTAATTTCGCATTTGTTATCTGTACCTCTCGAACCATTTCAAACATTTTTGACGGGTCCAGCTGGTTGCGGTAAGACATTTAGAATCGCTTCGCCAATAATGACGGTCATTGCAATGCATACATTACGTGCGCTTCAACTAATGTAATGTAATGTATGGTACTACAGTACACATGGCATTAAAAATCGCACTTTCAAAACTGCTTCCATTGAGTGTGGGGGTAGCACATCAATATCGAGCACTATTCAAGTATGTTAAAGTAATAATCATCGACGAACTAAGTATGATTTGCGCTTACACAAATTGATGAACGCTGAAAACAAATTACTGAACAGTACAACATCAACTTAGGTGCTTTGGATGCCATCTTTATAGGAGATTTGCGACAGTTACCGCCGGTGAAAGCTACACCAATCTACAAGCCAGTGAAACAGAAGATTGTAGGACCACTCTTGTGGAGAGGTCTTAAGTTTTTCGAATTAGAGCAAGTAATGAGGTAGGCCAAACGAGATTTTGCACAGTTGAAGAAGCAAACACTCGCTGTCCGCATGGAATACGCTTGTTCAACACGAACCAATCTGTTGCGGAACATACTGTAACGTTATAATATTTTGTATAAGGTAATTTAACAAGTATTCTAGGTTATTCTAAGTATTTCTATGTAGACTAGTATTTATTTTTTATAATGGTTGTAGGCCATTAAAATTAAGGTTAGGAGTTTAATGGCAGTTGTAAAGATATAATCGTTGAAGCTAGTTAATAATAAAATTTAAAAAAATAAATGTTAAATATCATATATGTATATTAAAATAAATTAAAAATTTAATTTTGTTTTTAACAATACGAACAAAATTTTAAATTCTGCTCAAGAAAAATTTGTCTCCATAGCCAAAGACATTTATATTGGATGCACATCTGCGGAATGTCACTTATTGATACTGCAGGAGTGCCATATGAAACTGTGTTTGCGACAGGTGTGTTTTATATGATAACAACAAATATGGATGTGACAGATGGTTTAGCAAACGGTGCAGTGGGAAAACTACTATATATTGATTGCGATGATACAGGTGAAGTCACGATCGCTTGGTTAGATTTTCCGGGTTCATCAAAATTTGGTGAAAAAATTAGAAAAAAAGTTGCAGGGTATGTAAATGCTAATCAAATTAGTAAACCAGCTGTACCAATCCTCAATAATAACAAAACAATCTATTGGGAATGCGCAGCTTCACCCTGTGCGCAGCTAAGTGTTCACTCTCTCCTCTACTGTAAATTAGATTACTGTAAATAATGATTGAATTTGAATTTAATATTGTACATCGCAGAATTAAATTTAGTCTGCGTTCATCCTCGAAGAAGTGAACGCTGTATAGTTTTTGAATCGTTATTCTTTTACTTACAACAAAAAATTTATGCGCCCAGTTCACGTGTGAGAAAAGAGAATTAAATAACAATATACATATTTAAATTCTATGAATAAAGTGAACTTAAAGGAAGTGAGAAAAATGAACTAAATACTCGTAACTATATACACATTCAAAGTCTTTGAATAAAGTGGACTTAAAAGAAATCAAAACTACTTATTTGCATTTTGAAAAAAAGAATATGGCTGAATACAAAACCATCGTTTTGTACCAATTCTTACCAATTCCATCGTTTTAATAGTGAAAATTATCAACTGTGGAAAATGCAGATGGAAATTTTCATGACGGAAAATATGTTAAAGCCTTTTATTCTGGGTACCACTTCTAGACCAGCAGCAAATCCAGAACAGTGGGATGAAAAAGATGCTGAAGCTAAAGCATTTATTATAAGAGGTCTGGAATTGAAGCAACTTAAGTACCTCACAAACTGCTCAACGGCTGCTGAGATGTGGAAAAGGCTCAAGACCGTTCATGCTGAACGAAGTGAGGAATCAGCACAGTTTGGCAATTAATGAAGAAGAAAACATGGCTGACTACGTGGCTACAGTAACTTCGCTTGCCCAACGCCTCAAGGATATGGACACGGACCAGAAGGAGCCAATGGTGATAGCAAAAATGTTTAGTAGTTTGCCGTCGCAATTTGATCATGTAAGAACAGCATGGTACGCAGTACCTCGAGGTGAACAGACCATAGATAGACTCACGTCAAATTCGAGAACTAAAAATTACAAAATTTAAAACATGTGGTTTGCTGATTCTGGTACTACAGATCACATGTCGTTCCAGAAAGAACTGTTTATGAACTTTGTTTCATTTTCAAATAATGAATGTCAATTGAGAGTTGGTGATGGTCGCAAATTGTCAGTACTTGGAAAGGGTGATATTGAAGTTCATGTTATAAACATCAGAAGTGACAACCCAGTGTATATCATCAGAGACGTATTGTATGATCCAGAACTTGGGCGAAACCTTATATCTGTTTCTAGATCGACTGAGAAAGGCATGAAGGTGATTTTTGAGGAAAGTGCACAGAAAGTTGTCACGGGATTGCACGTAGGTCGTACGTTCAACTCCAATCAAGCACGGTTTTGATTGATTTGTCAATCGAAGATTGTGCATGGCCGCTAACCATGCCCCGATCCTGACCTGCGGCAATGGAATCAAAGTAATTCCATCCTGGGGCAGGAACGATAAGAGAATTAATCAAAAACACAATTTTTGATTGACGAATCGATTAAAAGTCGTGCAAGGGCAATCCCGCCTCGACCGAATGAGGAAGGGTTATTGTCTCAATCGGACGATCGGACCGCAATCTCATCGGTGCCACACCTTTTTCTGGTCTATTGTGACCCAAATCCCTTACGGGATAATCTGGTCGGCGAAACTCATTGCACAATGCGATGGTAAGTTCGAGGTTGTTGAACCCGGAGAATTTGTGCAATGAGTTTCGAAAATTGAATTTTTTAGAGGTTTAGAGTTGAATGACCGAGGAAGAGACCAAGGACAAAAGGGGATCCAAGTATAAAGGATGGGACACGAACATGAGGGTCGGTTTTTGCTTCCTGGATTGCCAAGCGGTTGAAACGATTGAGACGGCGGAGATTGGAACGATCAAAGAGTTGGAGGATAGTTGATTTAATTCAATTGCGGATTTAATTCGACAGTGCAGTTTCTGTGGTTTCGATAGAAATAGAGTTTCTGTGATTTCGATAAAAATTTATTGAGTGATGATTGATAGTCGCGGATTTAATTTGGATAGTGTAGTTTCCGTCGATAGACTTTCTATGGTTTCGATGAAAGATTATGTTCCTTGATCTTTGAGGGAAGTGGGACGGTAGAACGGGCAAGTGCGGACATTAAATGCGAGGGGTACCAATCTCTAGAGCGAAAGGTGTAATAAATAAAAATATATAAGAAATACTTTGATAATATGATATATCATTCATTTAATAATAAATAGTTAATGATTGTATTTATTTTATTTTATAAGAAGATTTCATAAGAAGTAGGGTAAATATTGACTATTAATTGGTGTAGAGGGTTGTATGGACGTATGACTGGAAAAGTGTGAATACTGATTATCAATGACTATCGATGAGTATGGGAACATTGAAAATACCGCGCGTTGCAGAGTTTTTGAGAGAGGTTTGAATATGGACTATTGATGGGTGAAGATCGCTATTTCGAGAGTTTACGCGGGTTGCGTAGACAATGACGTTACGTATTGTTACGAAGTGAGTTATAAGTGAAAATATCAAAACAAACAAAAAAAAAAAGAGAAAAGCGTGAAGATTGACTGATTTATCGACCGATTATTGAAGCATCAAAAATTACCACGCGTAGAAAAGCACGAATATTGACCGAGTCATCGAGTGCAACGTCGCGAAGTCAGCGTGAGGACTCAACATCGAGGCGCGAGGGACAAAGAAGCGGCGCAGCGGCGGCGGAAGGGCCAATCCATTAGATAAGTTCTAGCATAAGCGTGAGCGTAAATTATATTAGATTGGATGAATTTTGTGCACAGTTTTAAATATATTAGGTTGGATACATTTTAGTTTTAAACATATTAGGATAATAGTAGTATCGCGATAGTCAGGAACACCAGGACTAAGCGTAGCTAGACGGAAGACAGGGTAGAGTAAGAAAATAAAAAAATTGTATCACGAGATTGAAGTTTGTGAAAGATTGGGACCGTCATTAAAGGTAGGAACGGCAGTAAATCACAACCATTGTTATTATTGCGCCGAGACATTCCCACTTGCACTCATTTTTGTTTGTTCGTCGGGCACGCCGCGGGGTTATCGTGTCGACCGCGAGTGGTGCCGGGTGACTCGTCCTAAAACGAGTGGCGCCCACCCACGACCTTTCTTCGCGGGCTATAGGCCGGGCTGAGTCACCCAACCTCCGAAGGTATCGGAGGCTTGTGTCGCTGCGGCGAATTCTATACGTGATAAAGTCAGTTTTCTGAAAGAATCCGTTGTGATAGTTGATGGAGTTTGAGACAATAGGCTCTACAGAATGAATTTAAAATCGATATCTTCAAGTGAATTAAGTGCAGTGTCATCATCATCATTAATGTTATGGCACGAGCATCTTCGTCATGTGAATTTCAAAACGCTTCGTGAAATGAAGTCCAAGCATGCAGTCGACAAGTTAGATTTCAATGAGACATCAGGAGAAAATCTGGTCTGTGAGGTCTGCACATACGGGAAAAAACATCGGCTGAGTTTTCCAAGATGAGGGGCAAAGTGAGCTGCAAAACCGGGTGTGATGTTTCATGTAGACTTGTGTGGTAAAAGGAGCACCACATCAATTGGTGTTGAATATTATTTCATGTTATTCAAAGATGATTTTTCCAGATGCTGCTTTGTCTACTTCTTTAAATCCAAGACTGATGTATTAACAAATCTCATGATGTTTTATGCACATGTAAGAGCTGATGGTCACGATACATATCAAGATATTAAGATCAAATGGAGGGCTGAAATTTTGCAACAGAGATGTAAACCGTTTTCTGTTGTGTAAGGGCATGAGGCATCAAGTATCTACTCCAAGAGCTCCTGAGCAAAACAGCTTGCTTGAAAGGCAAAATAGAAGAGTTGTGGAGTTTGCGAAGGCAATGTTGCATGGTAGAGAATCACCGTTGTATCTATGGGCGGATGCAACATACACAGCAATGTACTTGAAGAATAGGACGACTTCGGAAACAATTGGAGGAGCAACTCCATACGAGAAGTGGTTTGGAATGAAACCCTCAGTAGATCATCTCAGAGTTTTTGGTTGTGATGCATATATTCACATTCTTAAGTCACAAAGAACTCGGTGAAATGCCGGATGATAGGATATCATAACGAAAGCAAGCCATATAGAATATACGAACCGAGTGGGAAAAAAGTACTGATAAGCCGTGACGTTGTATTCAACGAAGACCGTGATTTAATTCAAGACTACCAATCTTACGCAGTCCGTATAATACCAGAAGCAGATCAGCGACGTCAAATTATGATGAAAGTGAACAAGAAATGACAATGGCTGAAATATGCATGGTGCAAACGAAGCCAACTTGCCTAGAAGAAGCTCTGGAAAGTGATGAATCAAGCGAATAGTTGGGAATCATTCATGAAGACCTGAATTCATTCAAGAAGAATAATTCCTGGCTTTTGGTACAGAGACACATAAACGTCATCACAAACTGTTGGGTATTTAAAGGACATATAGGGCCGATAAAAAAATTGCAAAATATAAAGCTAGACTTGCTGCCAAAGGATACCTTCGAAAATTTGGAATCGACTATGACGAGAGATTCTCACCTGTGGTTCGTCATGATTCAGTACAAATTCTGTTGTCAATCGCAGCAGCTAATAATTTCACACTGTTTCAATTTGATGTGAAGACAGCCTTTCTCCATGGTAACCTAGAAGAGGTGATATATATGGAACAGCCATATGATTTCAATAAAGATGATCAAGTCTGCTTATTGAAGAAAAGTTTGTACGTGTTGAAACAGGCATCCAGAAAATGGAACAAGAAAATTGTTCAGTACCTTATAAATTACGGGTTTCAACAATCAAAATCAGATACATGTATTTTTGTTTTAAAGTTAAAGGGATCTGCGATATACTTAGCCTTGTATGAAGACGATGATTTGGTCTGTGGCACCAACAAATCGCTAATACAAAAGTTGTTAGAAGAGTTGCACCAGGAATCTTACATAACAAGTGGATATGCTGAGTCCTTTGTCGGGTTATAAATTAAGCAAGATAAAGAGAAGAAGAAATTCGTAATACATTAAGGTGCTAACACTTGGAAGGTACTGGAGCGGTTTAATCATGCCAAATTTTATGATCTGCACGAGGCCAGATATAAGCTTCATAATAGATATATTAAGTCGATACCTGGACTGTCCAACAAGTACACGCGAACAAGGAGCCAAAAAAATCCTAAAATATTTGAAAGCAGACATCGATGTGCATATATTGTGACCCTGATTGAACGGGGGATCTCGACACCAGACGTAGTATAAGTGGATGGATCGCGTTTTTGAATGGAGATCCTATTGCGTGGCATTCCAAAAGGTAACGAATTGTCACTACGTCTACTACGGAAGCAGAGTTCGTTGCACTTTGTGCTGCAACAAGGACGATTATACCAATACGAAGACTAATGTCAGACTTAGACTACAATCACCGTCATCCTACATCAATAAGGTGTGATAACCAAAGGCGTATCACTTTAGTTCACAATCCTAAATCGTTAAAAAGGACCAAACACGTTGATACTCAATATTTCTTTACTAGTGACATGCAGCAGATAAAAGAAATAAATGTTGAGTATGTGTCAAAGAAAGAACAACTAGCTGATCCACTGACTAAGGCTCTACCAGGAGATACATTCAAGTCATCAATTGACAATTATGGAATGATTAACATGTAAAGGTTAAGCATGCGAGAGGGAGTATTGGGAATACGCAGCTTTATCCTGTGCTTAGTGTTCACTCTCTCCTCTACTGTAAATTATATTACTGGAAATAACGATTGAATTTGAATTGAATATTGTACATCTCAGAATTATATTTAGTCTGTGTTCATCCTGGTATCGAAGGATTATGAATAACTACAATAAATGACGATCTACGTATTTACACCTAGTCCCCGATTTACGTCGCACCCTATTTACGTTATTTCATACTTACGTCGAATTGAAATCATGACATAATACTCAATTTACGTCGTACTTGTTCCACACTTACGTCGTTAATTTCCAGAAAATTCTGTTTATCCCCGAAATGAGAAATTTTCTGTAGCCGATTTACGTATTAGTTATACGTTTTACGTTTCAGTTTCCGTATTAGGTATATATATTAGTTGCGTTCTATAAATGCGTTCTAAATTCCCAATTGCAGTTGATAAGGAGTACCAAAAGAACGCAACTCTGATAAAGTTCAGTTTTCGTAGTGATTTCATTGTGAAGGCACCGTGGTTCGCATTTTTCAGTACTCAGCAGAAAACCAATATATCCTTTTTTTAATTTTTAAATTTTTGGTGGTGTGCTACCGTTTGGTGTTTTGTTGTAAGCATTAATTGATTTATGATAGATTTAATTTTCAAGCACCAGTTTCGTATATCGAACGCCAATATCTTGACAGGTAAATTCAATATGCTGTTCAACAAATAAACTGGTGTTTGAAATTAGCTCAATCAATAAGTATAAAATCATCATTGTATATATTTTTAGTGAGCTTTCGTACATACAGTTCATTGTACGTTGGTACGAAATAATGAGTCAAAAGCGCAAAGTCTGCGATAAATCTTTGCCAAATAAAAAAACAGAAAAGCAATAACATTAAACACAAAATTTAAAATATTGCGAAAGTTTGATGAAGGAGCGAAAGCTGTTGAGATTCCTCGGGAAATGAGTTTACCTGCAACGACAATTCGGACAATTAGAAGTAATGCAGATAGGATTCGGCCAAGCGTGGAAGCAGGGTCCTCAAGTTCAGCCACCATAATTACTAAGGCGAGATGTTCTACACTTGAAAAAATGGAACGGTATTTAAATGTTTGGATCCAAAACTTAAATCAAAAAAATGTTCCCATCAGTATGATGGTAATTCAAGCCAAAGCCAAGAGTTTGTTTCAGGATTTACAGAAACAGGGAGATGAAGAGGCATCTAGAGTAACGTTTGTTGCTAGTCGTGGCTGGTTTCATCGCTTCCTAGCGAGATATAAATTGCGCAACATAAAATTTAAAGGTGAGTCTGCTGGTTCCGATTTGGAAGCAGCCAAAAAATATCCCGAAACACTCAAGAGGATGATTGAAGAAACTGGGTACACTGCTCATCAAGTTTTTAACGTTGACGAAACGGGGCTTTACTGGAAACGAATGCCTTCAAAAACATTTATATCTAAGGAAGAAGCTTCTGGTTTAAAAGCCGCAAAAGACAGAATAACATTTCTTCTTGGGGGAAATGCTTCTGGGGATTTTAGGTTAAAGCCGTTGTCGATTTATCATTCAGAAAGACCAAGATGTATGAAGGCTGTCTCCAAGAAAAATCTTCCTGTAATTTGAAAATCAAATAAAAAAGGCTGGATGACTGCGCACTTATTTAATGATTGGTTTAAGACATATTTTTGTCCAGCAGTCAAAGAATATTGTAGGAAAAAAAATTTATCACAAAAGGTCTTACTGCTTGTTGACAACGCGCCTAGCCATCAAATAGTAGATCTAAACGAACTTGATGATACACAGGTGGCTTTTTTACCACCAAATACTACTGCCGTGCTTCAACCTGCTGACCAAGGAATGATATCGAGTTTTAAGGCATAAAACTTACGTAAGACATTCGGTAACCTAATTGAGGGAATGGAAAAAGGCGTTGAATTAAAAACTTTCTGGAAAAACTATGATATTTTACAGGCAGTAAACAATATTAATAGTTCATGGTTAGAAGTAAAGTCTTCAACTTTGAATAAAGTTTGGAAAAAATTATGGCCAGAATGTGTCCATGCTGAAGAAGAGATTGGAGAGTCGATGCAAACTCAAAGAGATATTCTGGAACTTGCCAAGAAAATTGGATTCGGTGATGTGGATGAGAATGATATATCAGAATTGCGTAATTTGCCAGAAATGGATATATCTAATGAAGAATTGATCCAGTTCTTAGAAAAAGACGACAGAGGTGCGGAAGGTGAAATTTAAACAGACGTATCTACTTCTGGTTTGACAACGAATAAGCTTTCGGAAGCTTTAAATCCTATAAATAAAGCAATGGAGATATTCAACCAATGCGACCTAGATATCAAGCGAAGCGAACGGTGTAATCAAGGTTTATCTAACCATGTAAGGTGCTATTCAGGACCATATAACGAAAAATGAGGACTGCTTCTCAGAGCCGCATAACGACATTTTACAAAACTATCTCTCAAAGTTCTAGCAAAGAGCCAATTCTTTCAACTGTTGATAGCAGTAGTAACTCGAATGACACTTCTGAATCAGATTAAGTTTACATACACGTATATATATAACTAAAATTAATCGCTATACACATATAATTGGATTTTTCATTTTCATAAGCATAATTGAATTACATATTAATTTATATCAGTTTATATTACAATGGAATATTTGGAATAAAACATTTCCTTTTTCAAAATTCAATTGTCATTATTTCAATAATTACATACTATTATGAATCAGTTTAAGTATGAACAAACCTAAATGTAAATACTACATACATATGTTATTTTTAACTCCTCTATGATTCAGATTCGAATTACGTTGGTTACGATGTAAATCGAATCATACCTGATTTACGTTATTTCAAGTTACGTCGCAATTTTTCAGAACGCATGTACGACGTAAATCGGGGACTAGGTGTATCATGGTCGAAGACCTCCAACAGCAAAGATACATTTACAAGATGAATTCCGAAGACTTTCGTTAAATCGTTTGGAAACTGTTGATAAACAAATGCTTGATTTCATTCGTCAAAGGAAGGGATTATCAATATACACCCTAAATTGCCAAAGTCTTCGAGCTCATTTTCAGGATCTGACAGATGCAGTGATAGGAAAATCAACCATTGTGCAGTTAACCGAAACTTGGTTAGATAATGATGAGAACGTCAGCATACCAAACTTCACTTGTGTCGTCAAATATAATCGACCGAACATTCGAGCGGCGGAGTTCCGATCTATCATAATGAATGTGATGCATTAAACATTGAGATTCCACATTTTCATATGAGTGCAATAAATTCCACATACAGTGAGTTTGACCGAAATTGGCGATATCAGTTTGAGTAAAGGTAAATTATCCAATAAAAAAGAAACTGTCATCGCAGCGATTTACATATCTCCTAATCAAAAACTCGACGATATCATGTAATTCATACAAAGTTCGTTGCTTATGAACACTCATGGCGGTGCTGCTCTCCTTGGCAGGAGTGATGCTGAAATACACCTGATTTGCAGTGGTAACTTTAATGTAAATTTTGCGGAGGATGGGTTCTTGCCGCTACTTCATTTTCTTCATGAGAATTTCGGTTTAGATATGAATAACGACCGGAACATTGCCACGACTAACTCAGGAACAACGATTGATGCTATATTCTCGAGAAATCTACACAATTTAGAATCACGAACACATGTTTCATACTATAGTCACCATAAGGCCATACTATCCGCTACACCTTCACCTGCACCAATCGAAAATAATGTACAAATTGAAGATATAAATTAAATAATATATTTCATACCACATCTTATTATTTCGATATACCTGGAATATGTACAATAAAACTCTCTCTCTTTCTCTCTCCTGTCTTTCACACTCAACGTATTCACTTCTGTCACGTGTACTGTGCTGCACGCAAAGCACGTAAAGTATGAATTTATTTTGAAAATTATATTAATTTGATAAGGAAATTAAAGGACATAAAATAATATGTCTGTGACTTTTCATATTCATGAGAAAAGAATAAAAATTTTTTGTTAAAAAAATATATCCAGTGGGTGATCTGTTAACGAACATAATCCGTTCTAAGATTAGGATCGCTATCCGAGTTGTTCGTTAGCCGAACATCGATTTATCAAAGATTTTTTGTATGTAAAATTGCTTGGTACCTAAGTTTATTTATTGCAAATTGCTTTTCTTACTTCTTCAGGCAATTACCCGCCAGAAGGAGTCAATAGCATTGTCATTGAAGAAATCCGCAACCCTTTTGACTTCGGCTTTGTTTTGGTGCCATGATAGGCTTCTAATTCTCTCAACAAATCATTAATGGCAGATGACGTCCTCTTTCGTTTTCCTCTTTTTCCGAAGGAGACACATTTCGCTGAGTTTCGTAGTAGTCTTCATTCTAGATTCTACGAGTTCTTCTGTCGTCAGCTCATCTTCATGCTCCATTATGAGCTCTTGAATGACATCTTCGTCCACCTCCAATTCCAGATCTCTGGTATTTGTGACAATTTCATATATTTCTGTTTCCTTGAACGAAGGCTCGATATAGCTTTCACCGAGCGGAAATCAACTGTCATTGAGTGAAAGTCGCTTGGGTGTCCTGGTCTTTTTTCCAATAGCAGCAGTGCTTTCAATGGTAAGTCATGCTAATGATGGTAATCATTGATGCGCGGAGCACGAACTTATATCAGCCATTTTTTGAAAACAGCCTGCATTACCCATGCTCTCTGATGCAATCTCCACATCACTAGCAGTTTTCTCTTGTTTAATGTTTTTTTTTTTTGAATGCTCTAGCACATTCAAAGTGGTAAGAGAGAAGTGATTTAAGCTGATTCCTGTAATTAAATGAGCAATTGCTCAGTTTGTGATGTAGAACGCAACTATTTTCCCCAAAATTTTGTTTCTCAACCAGCACCAACTTCACGTTGGCAGAAGCCACTGGTTGAGCTAATTAAAAGGATAATGGGATCCCCGGAGATCATGATGAGGAAGCGAAGTTGATCTGTCTCTTTTTCTAATGAACGGTCGTGGCGATCCGACGCAGTTCGAAGTGGAACATAGTAGCCGTGTTCCTTTGGTCACTCTAACAGAACAGAGCTGTCAAATCAAATAAAATTAACAGAACAAGTTTAGTTCTCGATAATAACTGGAACTAATTTGCTGTTCTGAACAGAATAGTTAAGCTAGAAAACTCCAGATGGCGACATGGTTCATTTTCCTTGACGCGAAGCAAAATTTTTCCTTAAATTCCACAAACTTACAATTTCTTCAAAACTTTCAGTTGATTTCGTCTGAAAATTTAAATTCAAGTAAAATATGAGGAATTTATGCAACCGAGGGCTAACAATGTGGGAAAAAATCGAAGAAGGTTCATATAAATGTGAAGTTAAGTTGGTAAAAGTTTGCAATCTATCGAGAACAAGTCCGGTGCATTCTTTTGCTATTTTGGTTTTGTTCTCGATAGCGATGACCAAAAGAACACGGCTGGTGAATAAAGAAAATATTATGGTAACAACGTTGCAAGTATACATAAGGACGAAATCAAGAAGAGCGAAGTGTAAAAAAAAAGATAGCAAAATAAATAAAATCAAAACTAAGCCACGTGATAAAATAAAGACAAATACTCACAAAATAAATAAAAGATTTTTTAAGTCGGTTAAAAGATAAATCGAAATAGACTTGAAAACGATTAAGTGAGTTAAGTCACATTCTCTTGGGACATCGAATGGTGTAGAACTGTCAAACCCCATATAATTTTTTCGTGCAAATTTTACACCCGATAATACTTGAGTTAATATTTTACCACTCGATAGAAGTCCATTTAGTGTTATGTAGATGGCGCCACGCTGAATTTCCCTTCCCGCGGGTTTGAAATTTTTGGAAAATTTGGCAAAAATCAAAATTTAATTAAAACTCTTGCGTGGTTTGCACTTACAAAATTAAAATAAAGTGAAACAAAATTAAATTGTGTATTTACGAATCAAAAGAAACATAATAAAATCGATGAATGTTTACATATATGTACCGTGAAGTTAATCAAATTTGTCAGCTATCGAGTGCAAGCTGAAGTGGTTATTTTGAAACTTTGGATTCGCACTCGATAACGATTCCCAAAAGAACACGCCTTCAGATGATTTCAAACATGAAAAGGGATAACGTAAGTAAAGGCGAAAAGTAAATGAGTGTAAAGCAAATCTAAGAATTCTGTTATGGCAATTGTGTACAGATCTAAAATTGATATAGTAATCACATAAATAAACTTTGGACAAAAAATAAAACACTGTGGGTCGGTACGAATGTATGAATTAGGTTTTACTTTTCACCCAAATTAAAATGATATAAAGTAACTAAAAACGTGAAAAGGTGTAGGAGCAAACAAATACCCGTACCAAATTAAACGAAAAATCAGAGACTTATATGTTTGACACTATATACTTACGCCATCGATTCAAATGCCCTAATTTTTCATTAAAATTTAAGTGTGAAAATATCATTAAACAAAAAGAAAATGTCCAAAATATGGAAAATTAAAAAAATCGAGTTTTGTGAAATAGCTTTGGAAAAAATATTTTTTTTGTCCGCAAGAAAATGATAACCATTTTTATTCATTTTAAACTTTTTCATAAATATTCGAATATGATTAAAAATAGTATAAATGAGAAAAAGAAAATTTGGTATTTTTTGTCGATATTTTTTTTTCTTTAAATCAGAAATTACAAATGTTTGTACGTGTTGAAATAAAAAGTGCAATCCAAGTCTTAAGTTAATAGTTAGTAGTATTATTTCTATTTTGTTAAAGCAAAATAATCAATATAATTACTTAAAAGCATGAGATACTATGACATTTTGTCGTGTTCATCAATATTATTATTGTTCTATTAATTTTTTTATGTTAGTTATCATTTATTAGAAAGAATATAAAAAGAATGAAAGAACATGTAATTGTTGTGAGAAATATGTTGTGAAATTAAGAGCAAAATTATACAGATTTAAATAAAAATAGAGGAACTTTGTTTTTCTGAAAGTAATTCAGTTTATATATTCTTATTATAAATGATTTTTCTTGCCGATTTCAGTTAAAAAAAATGTTTGTTATTTCACTTAAATTGTAATATTATTACTATATTTGAATGATACGGAAATGGAATCAGAATTCACAACGGAATGTGCCTTCGACACCCTACGAGCGAATTCTCAATTTACTCTGTACCATCCAAACGTGAAACTGAACATGGGTTATATATAATAATTTTGTGCGGTACAAGAGAATTCCGAATGTTTCAGTCTTGTGTCACACATATCACCCAATAGGGAAATTATAATCGAAAGAATGGAATATTTCCGCGTATGCGTAGAATGGAAATATATTTTGTTAAATGTTTAATGCAAGTAGCTATGGGCTGGTAAGGGTACGAGTGTGGTAGGATTCCCCTTCCCATTTAATTCGTCCCCTCCTCGAAACCTAGCTCACTGGTCGCATGGGGGAAAGCAGAATCGTAGACCGGGATTACGGCTGCTTTGCACGGTTAGGTGGGCTACGAATGGGTCCACAACATCTGGATCCACCATAGAGACGGAGAGGGCCCCTTAATCTCGTGTGCCGTCACCCTTCTCCACCTTCTCTCTTATTTTTGGTTAACCCGTGATATTTCCTTCCTTCCCTTTACGCTTATCCCAGATCTCAGAGTCTTTCCTTCACTCTCCCCTGATCCCTTTATTCCTTACTTCCCGTCTAGGTATGCTCCTCCCCTTCTTGGCCACGTAGAGGATTTTCCCTGGTGCTTTCACTCCCTTCGTGCACTTCGGGGATATCGCTTCGTTATGTTCCCAACCCTAACCCTTCTCTCCGTTTTACCACCCCTGTTACACCCTTACTTTGGAAACAGCACGACTGCACGTCGTCACGGACTTAGAGGACGTGTTAATCTTTTTCTGTAGTCGATCCGGTGGACAGTATCGAGGAAAGAACCCACCCCAAATTATGCCGAACTAACTAGCATGGCCAGCCAGAACACGTCCGCTGCTCAATGCCTGATAGGAACTTTTCGCTGTAGACATTCAGGCCTGCATGGCCCTCCGGGGTTTCCCGATAGCTCGTCGCTCTACCTGCGTCGTCTCTGACGTCCACTTTATCACCAGACCGGATCCTATGAAGGAAAGAGGTTTGAATTCATCATCCTTTTTGCCTTCCCTCTTTGCCACTAAATGCCCCCTGGATAAAACCCTTTAAAAAACTTTTACTACACGTCAATCGGGCTTATGCCCAGGAACACTTTTCTAGTTCTTCGCGATAAAGGTTCGGTTTGGTATTTGCTTCCAAAAAAAACCCGTTTCAACACAATTCAACACTGGTTTTGGACAGTGCCATATTTTTGATGGGTTGCCGGAATTAAAATGATGTAATTGAATGTTATGTCTGTTTAATGAAAACTGAAAGGATATTCTTAAGAGACAAGAAATAAGATCGTGTATCCTGATGTGGAATCAGTAACTAAACCGTTCCATCATACTGATGACTCTCCAACACCGCTGCCTCCAATGAAGGAAATGGATGCAACGGACAAAGTTTGTGAAATAGAATCAAAAGCTTCAACACGGACCACATTTCAATCACTAGATTTTGTTCTAAAGAAAAACGAGACAGATTTTATATGTCAAAGAGATGATTTAGTTAGAGACCTAAATTTGTCTACAGCTCAAGCTGCACTTTTAAGTTCCAGATTTCCAGAATGTACGGGTACGAAAGTGTATCGATAACGCGTGCCGAATTTGTAGGCTTTTCTAAAGAAGAAAGTTGTCTAATGGTACATATTGCAGTGATTTGCAGGGGGTTTTTAATAAATTATGCCATGACTATTCACCAGGTCAATAAAGAGTATTCATTGATTTTTCAAAATTAAATATTAAAGCAGTCTTACTGCAAAATTCCCATGATCTTCCATCTGTACCTTTAGCACATGGCATCCAGATAAAAGAAACATAAGTAAATAAGTTTCTTATAGTTTCAGCTCCGAATATTCTGTTCCATTGCAATGCATCATAAAAAGTTGTTTTTTTCCTGCCTATGATGGTAATTTCCTCAACTTCCTCCTTTCATGAAAGATAAATTTTCAAAGCCGTATTTTTTTGGTCATCTTAATCGAGAGCAAATCCAAAGTAGTAAAAGAACAGCCCGGACTTGCTCTCGATAGATCACAAACTTCAACCAACTTCAGTTCACATTTGTATGAGTTTCCTTCGACTTTTTTGTATTTTGTTACGCCCTCGATTAAAAAATTTCCTCATATATTAAATGAATTTCAATTTTCAGATTAAATGACGTGAAAGCTTTGAAGATATTGTGATTTTGTGGAATTTAAGGAAAAATTTACGTTCACGGCAAGGAAAATGAACCATGCCACCATCTGGATATTACTAGCGCAATTATATTTATCTAGTGGATTATATTAAACCCAGTTATCATAGCGAGCGAATTTGTTCTGGATAAATGTCTGGAATTTGAAAGTTATGTTCTACTGGGCAAAAGAATACAGCTAAAGATGCACATAGAAAGCACATGTTCGTTATCTGGATATATGTTCGTTATCCGAACACAAAAATCTTCCGTAAAAGTGTTTGTTACTTTGCCTTCTTCATATTCGTCAAAAATATAAAACTTTAATAGAGAAAACAAGAAAACCGAAAGGCTCAGTCAACGTCCGCGCCGTAGATTTTCCGTGAAATATTCGGGGTAAAATTACAATAAGTGTTTCTTATTAGTATGTACTGAAATCAATGCCTCTTATACAATGGTTATATAGAGTAATGAGGTGACAGAAAAGATAAATCATAAGTTTATTTGTCCAATTTTTTCTTTAATGCTGCCGTAGCTCTCACATTTACTCGGCACTGGACACTTAAGTTTTTTTAGAATTTGTTTTGCTCTCTTTGATTTGCGTTTTGTTCAATTCGTCCCGTATTTGCGACGCATATGAGACGATATCTTTAATATTTTTTTTTTATTTTCAATTTAATACCGATTTTTACTTATATTTAGGGGAACATTTTTATTGTTTCACCGAGTTCCTGAAAACTCTTTTCAAACTCCATACAATTACACCCGAACGAACGTCCTATACGTGATCACGTTCTCATGCTACACTGATTTAAATTTTATACAACGCTCATTATACAACAATCATGCGTAAGTGCACTAGCTCGATGACGTCACGCGAAAAACGAACGCACGACGATAAACACGTGCAGACATGCTCCAAACATTGTGATTGGAACCGTTGTTGTCGCATTATTAGCCTCGTAGCTATTGGCGATTGAAGTCTAAAGGTATATTCCACCGCAAGAAAGTTTGACTGGCTATCAGTGTACCAAACGGCCAAAAAGACGGTTTCACGTCAAAAAAATTGCGACAGAATATTCTTACTAATTTGCACTTTAATTATCAATCTATTTATAACGATGATTATGGTGAATAGTACGGTTACGGTTACACTTGCTCGCTACTGAACATTTTCGGTATTCAATATTCGCTCTGATGCGGGTTTTCTCCCATTTGAATTTTCTACAATTCGGTGCATATTTACGCCTCATATGAGACGATATCTTCCACATTTTTTCCATTTTCCAATTCTTACCGATTTTAGCTTATATTACGGAAAATATTTTTATTGTTTTAGTTTAGGTCCTGGTAGCTCTTTTCATCCTTTTTACACTGATATCGTAATCAACGTCCTAGTTTAATGCGTTCTCACGCTACACTCATATATATCCTCACAATAACGCTAAAGAACAGCAATCACGCGTGGGGCCTTACACTAGCCCGATGACGTCACGGGAAACACAACGCCACAAAATAAATATGCGCAAATATGCTCCATCTACTGTGACCTTAACCGTTGTTATCGCATTATTAGTCTCGTAGTTATTAGCGATTGAAAAATGACGGCATTTTGTAACACAAGAAATTTAAACTGGCTACCAATGTACATATATACTCGACGAGAAGAAAGAAAGTTCTACTGGGCAAAAGAAATGACGGCATTTTGTAACACAAGAATTTAAACTGGCTACCAATGTACATATATACTCGACGAGAAGAAAGACGTTTTCACCTAAAAAAAAAATATATAAAATTATTCAGCTATTTTGAAACCAAACACAACGTTTTGCAGCATACACTAATCAACATAAAACTATTCTTTGTAGGAAGTACTTGGAATAAGAACGAAAGAATATACTCGTACAAAAGAATATTGAAATATATTGGGTAATATTGTACAGCGAGATGAACAGCTGTATTTTGATGTTTGAATCAAGGCGTTCATATGATCTATGGGCGACAACGGAGGGATTGAAGACCGATGAGTCCCAGCCGGTTGGAATAAAGAGGGAGGTGGGTCCATATCTGACCATATAGTGGCATAGTTCATTATTTGATGAACAAGACCCATATATAGTGTTTTATATTCACATAAAAGGGTCGTCAAACTTCCCTGATCCCCGGCCTTACGGATCACATAGTTGATATGATCGAGCAATGTAAGCTTCAAGTCAAGATGGGCAACTGGAACAAGGACGCATTCCACAAGTCCACTGGTCGATCCATTGATAACGAATGTGTGACATAGATACGTAATTATGTCTTAATTATGTCAGCGTTTGTTTTTCCTGTTACGTCATCGGTCTAGTGTAAGCGCTGGCGCGTGATTCATATTAATTAGCGTTGTGCAAAGATATTTATAAGTGTAGGGGGAGAATGCGTTTAGCATGGACGTTGATTTCGGTATCATTGTATAGAGCTTATAAGGAACTACCAGCACCTAAAATGGAACAATAAAAATATTCGCCGAAATATGAGTATAATTCGGTATTAATTTGAAAATTGAAAAAAAAATTAAAGATGTCTTCTCATACGTGCTATTAATATGCACGGAATTGAAAAACACTGAAATCAGATAAAGCTCGCATTAACGCGAACTTAGAAAACCTGAAATGTCCAGTGCCGAGAAAATGTCAGAGCAACGACAGCATCGATAAAGAAATGAAAAAACAACGTAAAATAATAAACTTGTGATTTATCTATTCTGTAACTGTACAACTCTATATAACCATTTTATTAAAGAGATTGATAAGTAAAGTACACATTAGTACGAAACAAGTATAATTGTTTTGACGTGATAACGTCGTTTCGGTCGTACCGATAGCCGGTCAAACTTTCTTGCGTTGAAAAATACCGTCAGATTTCAATCGCTCAAAACTAGGAGGCTAATAATGCGATAACAACGGTTGGGGTTACAATGGATAGAGTGTGCCTGTACGTGTCTATCGTGCAGCGTTTGTTTTGCCTGTTTCGTCTTCGGGCTAGTGTAAGCACCTACGCGCGATTGTTGTTAATTAGCTTTGTGTAAAATTAGAAATTAGTGTAGCGTGAGAACGCGTTTAGCTAGGATGTTCTTTCTGGCGTCTTTATAAAAAGCTTGAGAAGAGCTATTTAGTCTTTGAATAAATTTATTTCGATTCACAACTCAAAGTTAAGTGAACACGCGAGCTTGCGAACGTTAGCAAAAACTCTATATCGAGACCACCCTTCATTGAGTTTAATCATACGTGGACTCTTTTGGCGTGAAAACCTCTTTCCTCTCGTTAAGTATGTAGCCAGTCAAACTTTGTTGTGTTACATAATTTCGTCAGCGGTAAAAACGGTTGAACTTACAATGGAAGAGGCATGATCGTACGTGTTTTGCCGATGATGTCATCGGGGTAGAGTAAGCGCCTACGCGTGAGTGTTGTTGATTAGCGTTGGGTAAAAAGCCATTTTAACTTATAGTTAAAGCAATCTTAACTATATGGAATCCTGTAAAAAGCCTTATTCATATCAGTATATATGTCTTCAACGATTTTACCCAGGCTCGGATATAGGGAGGGGGGGGGGGTGGAAACGGGGCGCCTGCATCCAGCGCACTTTGTTCTATCGTTAACTTAAGCCGTATTCATCGTTATTTGATTTTAAAATGCTCAGTTGGGTTTTGGAACACATCCCCAGTTGATCTACGAACGGCTTCTTGTATGCTGTAAACTGCCGAAAGGCAATAAAGTACGATCTTCTTTAAGAAATAAGGATTCTAGGACAGTTGTCCTCAACAGCGAACTATATGATAACCCCTATTTAGTTAATTTAGGCTTAATTTTGTTCTCTGCGTATTTAATAAAGTAAAGGAATGTAGTTATCATTGTTTGTGTGTTTTAAAGACTGAAGGGAAGTTTTTTTATTTTGTTGAGGAATTTTTGTTCCTTTGACGATCGATGAGTCAGGATCACTTCGTACCGGACATCTAAATCGTCCTCACATAAGAAGAGTGAAATCGTAAAAATAAAATAATAGTGTAATTAAAATTGAGACTGGTAAGTTCTCTCACTAAGTTATAAGGTTAAGTGGTATTTCTTTTTCGTTCTACCCTGTATTCTTAAGTGTTTCTAAGCTTTAACTTATTGACTAATTTCTATTAATTGGGTGAGCAATGTTTACGTGTGATTGGCGTTTTAAATGTATAAGTTTAAAATATTATTTTTGTTCGTTTTTAAAACATTGTAATACTAAATTTTTATATTAATATTATACTTCGAGAATGTGTAACGAGCTGTTGTTACTAAACATTAAAATCGCGCCCGTGTTTTGCTTGGTGCCGTAATTCGGACATTAATCAGTGTTAAAATAGATTTATTTACATTTTAGGTTGCAGCGATGAGTGCACCAAAAAAAGCAGCAAATAAATCAGCTTCTAAGATGAGAAAATTGCTTCACGAAGCAGGCGCATTGTCAAGCACCACTGATGTTGCGGAAACGATTTCAGGTACTTCGAATAACTTTTCTAATTGGGAAATACTTATAGTTTGACGGAAAAGTTGTATCTTCAAGGCTCAGACGATGGTAAACAGTCTTCGGCGGTATTATCTCAGCAGGAGGATACCATTCAGATAACATCTAGTGACTGAGTGCAATCGAGTAGCAAAGACAAAATTCTAGATGCAATACATCCATGTACATGGCTGAGCCACGAGGAAATTACAGATCAACAAAGGTCATTCTTGAGCAAGCAAGCTGTATTACTAAATGATGAACATCCAAATAACATAAAGTTTAGGTCCATTGAACGTAATGGTAAGCATTTGACACTTAGCATGTGTTACGGGACAATGGCAAATAAGAAAAGTATTAAAAGATCCTGGGGTAATTGTGCAGATGATGGGACCCCAGGGGGGATGGGGTCGGGAATGGGTGAAGGGGGTAGAGGAAGGTTCAAAAATTCTATCCCAATTGATAAAAGTCGGAGGCGATAAGGTTGGGGGGCAGGGGAAACGTTTAAAAAATGGGATTTTTAGTCGATTTCAATTAGCATTATGATAGAACGCTCAGTGGGAGGGAGATGGGAGATGGTTGAATCGATAGAGCTGACCATGAAAAACTCCAAAAAAGTGAAAAAAGTCGGAAGCGATAAGATGGGGGGGGGCAGGGGATACGTTTAAAAATAGTATTTTTAGTCGATATAAATTAGTGGTTTTATGTAGAGCAGAGATGAGATAAAATATGTTGAGGGCAGGTTGGGACCATATCGATGAAAGAATGGGGAGGATTTGTGGTGTGGATAAGCGCAACTTTGAACCGCGCGAATTTTTAACGTAAAATAAACATTTTTACCTCTTAATAAGCGGTGCCTTGTTCCGCTGCAGCTTTCTTTATAAAGTCGTCATTGGCGAGCGGGTACATGGCTGCTATAGTTTTAAAAAATTCTTCGATTAGAACGTGATAATCGAAGTGACGTTTAAATAAAAATGTTGCTATGTAACCGGACCAATGGGATTTTTTCCGTCCAAATCGAGGCACACCACCACGTAAATCTCGCCAAAATCTTTCTATATTTTGGGTGTGAGCACAAGTTACAGGATCCACAAAATTTAATGAGTGGTTAACAGTAAGATGCCTGTAACCTGCCTGTTCGAGACAGTTATATGCACGCCAACAATCTGAATATATTGTCGTGCCATCAGCAATATTATCTTTAATAATAGCTAATAATGTTTCATTGTCTCGTTTTTCGACAGGAAAAACAAACACTTCCTTGGTTTCCCTACAAATTCCTCCAAAAACCCATTGGCCGGTTACAAAACGACCGCGATTATTCTTCCTCTTTCCTAATTTGCATTCGTCGATCTCGACAATAGTTCCGGGACCGCCGATTTTTTTCCGATTTGATGTTATCCAAAAATCGCATATTTCACGACAGAAATTGAGCCAATCAATAACTGTGTGTCTTGACAGCATTAGCTCCTTTTCCATCCTGATGACATATGGAGGAGGAGAGGTCACGAAATATGCTATCAATCTACAAGCGTCTTCTAAATTTATCCGTGTACCCGAAAACCATGCACCCGACGTCGCTGACACTTTAAATGAACAACAGTTTCTTTGACGTTTGTGATGTCCAACCTGCTTATAAGTTGATCCTGAACACCGCAGCATTGATGTATCCCGATTGACGTGTATGTCCTTGTGACATTTGGGGCATATCGCGCTTTCACGAAGAACTTTTAATCGAAATAAAAAATCTAAAAATTCCGTCCGGTGACGCGTAATGCACATAAAAACGTATAGTTGCATTTTTACACTTCGACAAAATGAAGAGAACTAATCCCTTTTCAATTCAAATTAAACTGACAAACAGATAACGGTTTTCTTTTTTTTGGTAATAAAAATTTTCGTAAATAACGGTATTTTTCTATTTAAACAAAATCGAAACAATTTCAAATTCAAATTCAAATTCTTCTTTCAATACAAGGAAATATGTTGTGCAAGTGGCTCGCAGCCGCACCCGCACCCGCGCCCGCACTCGCGCTCGCCCGTGTCCGGGAGTCATAACGAGCGCGTCATAATACTAATTGAAATCGACTAAAAATACCATTTTTTAAACCTTTCCCCTGCTTCCCCCACTCGTCGCCCCCAACATTTTTTACCTTTTTGGGATTGTCCAAGGTCAGCCCTACCCATTCCATCATCTCCCATCTCCTTCCCCTCGACGGTCCTATCATAATACTAATTGAAATCGACTGAAAATCCCATTTTTAAACGTTTCCCCTGTCCCCCCACCTTATCTCCCCCAACTTTTTTCACTTTTTTAGGGTTGTCCACGGTTAGCACTACCCATTCCACCCACTCCCAACCCCATCCCCCCGAGGGTCCCATCATCTGCACATTTACCAAAAACAGTAAACCATTTTTAGTTTGAACAATAAAAGTCTTACCGTTAATTAGATATCCGAAGTTTTAAGCTACCAACAAAGATTTCTTTAACTCAATACTTTATGCGGCATTCTGCGGAGCCCTTAGCTTGTGCGTGTCCAACACGCACTTGGTTTTTTTTTAATATTTGGTTTGGTGCGGGTTTTCTCCGATTTGAGTTTTTTTACAATTCGGTGCATATGTAAGCCTCATATGAGACGATATCTTCCATATTTTTTCGATTTTAAAATTCATACCGATATTTGCTTACGTTTCGGGCAATTCTTTGATTGTTTCGCTCTAGGTCCTGGTAGCTTTTTCATGTTTTTTACAATGATACCACAATCAATGTCCTAGCGTTCCTAACGCGTTCTTACGCTTCACTCATAAAAATCCTCACACAACGCTAAAAAACAACAATCACGCGTGGGCGCTTGCACTTGCCCGATGACGTCGCGGGGAAAACAGGCGCCGCATAATAAATACGTGCAAATAAGTTCTATCCACTGTGACATCAACCGTTGTTATCGCATTATTAGCCTCGTAGTTTTTAAGCGATTAAATAATGACTGTGTTTTGAGCGCAAAATTTCAAACAGGATCCAACCGAGGCCAATATTAGAAAACTGCTAAGCCTAGTAAATTTGGGTCATTTTTATACTGAAAAAGAGGAATGAAGTCTAGGTATCTGAAAAATTTCAATAGTATATCTATATCTATATATTTAAGAGAAAGTCGTGTTAGTTACACTATTTATAACTCGAAACGGCTAAACCGATTTGACTGAAAATTGGTGGGGAGGTAGCCTAGAGCCAGGAGAAGGACATAGTCTACTTCTTATCCCGTTTCCGTGGAACGTGATATAAAATAACAAAACGAATAACAAAACGAAACTGACAGTAAAACGTAATGTTGTCTATGGTTACGTATGGTTGAAAATTTGATATATGGTTACATAGGGTTGAAAATTTAACAAATTGAAATTTTGAAGTTGACTGGTTGATGTGTTTGTTTCGAGTTTCTATTAGCTTATTGTGCCGATATTATCATTGACAATACCATGCCGCGACCAAGACGATCAAATCTTTCACGACAAAGCCGTAATGCAACTAGGATTCAAAACATTGCGAATGAAAGGACTGAAGAGGAACAAGAAATATTACGTGAAGAGCGCCGCGTTAGTATAGCTCGACTCCGTGCTTCTCAATCACAAGAGCAATTTGAGGCAGTCCGTGAAACGGCTCGGTTGGCAATGCGAAATCGTCGAACAAACCTAAGAGATCAACAACTAGATAATTTTCGACGCAGAAGAAGAAATTTATCAAGTACTGATTTGAATCGAGCAGCGTTTCGATATGATTGCAGCACTGATTACTGCTTGCATACTAGCGTTCGCATTGGGCCAATGGACGTTGTTTGCGAGTATTGTGGCGCATTGAAGTTTTCCGGAGAAACGCCAGGATTGTGCTGCTTTAGTGGGAAAGTGAAATTGCCATTATTGACTCCGCCACCTGAGCCATTGCATTCATTGCTTTGTGGCGAAACACCCGAATCACGACATTTTCTACCAAACACTCAAAAATACAATAGTTGCTTCCAAATTACCTCATTTGGGGCAGAGATTATCGAAGAACGAGGATTTCATCCGACATTTAAGGTATTTATTTATTAATTTATGTAATTATACACAATACATTGAGAAGAATAACATACTGTACTTATTCCTATGCATTATGTATGCTAATTCTAAAAAAGTGTCTATAAATCAGTAATACTGACTTTGCTTTTGATTTTGTTGATACAAGAACAGATTCACCATCGAATTGGATCATTGCAACCTCTCGAAGATGCACAGCATACATTTTTACAAATATACTTCATGGGCAACATGGAGGAACAACTTGATCGACATCAAGAGATTAACGCAGCAATGAAAAGAGCAATTCTTGAAGATCTGCAGCAACTACTTCATGTACATCATGTGTTGGTCAGGCTGTTCAAGAGTGCTTTGGAGCGCATGCCAAATGATGACTACAAAGTGATCAGAGCGGATAAACGACCATCTGGAACACACGAACGCACATTTAACGCTCCAACAATAGATGAAGCAGCCATCCTGATTGTTGGCGAAAACTTGGAAACACGCGATATTGTGCTTACACGTCGCGATACTGGCCAACTGCAACAAATATCTGAAACACATCGTTCATATGACACGTTGCAATACCCGTTGATATTTTGGCAAGGAGAAGATGGATATTATTTTAATATCAAAATGAAAAATCCACTGAATAATATATAATAGTATCAATATCATAGTTTTGATTTCAACATGACATACATTTTACAGTGTTTGGTTTTGGTTTCCAATAACAGACAAATTACACTGCTTATTACCAGGAAATAGGAAGTCGTAGGAACAGACTTAAACATTAGCGGCTGTTTGTTTAGAGAAAATTGGACAAATGACTGCCAACCGATTCAAAATCATTTATTTTCGCCCTTTTATAATTTTGCTAAAAATATGGATGAAAGTTTTACATACAAAATAATAATTCTACTGTTTTAATTTCAGGTGAAGGAACTACCAAGAAGGTTAGCTCGATGAATTATTACGCATATCGTTTGATCATTTGTCAAAATGCTGACAACTATTTGCTGCGGTTTCGTCGATTGCTTCAGCAGTATTGCGTCGAAATGTACGTGAAAATAGAAACGGAGCGCTTAACTTTCATTCGGTTGAACCAAGCCAAACTGCGTTCTGAGGAGTATATCCATTTACGTGATGCAACTAGTATTGAAGGTTATGCAGCTAATATTGGTCGATTAACTATTCTGCCGGCGACGTCCATAGGTAGTCCGCGTCATATGCATGAATATACGCAAGATGTAATGACATATGTTCGTCATTACGGTCGGCCAGATCTCTTTATAACTTTTACCTGTAATCCAAAATGGATAGAATTGTTCAATTGCTGCTTCCCGGACAAACATCAAGTGATCGAAACGACATCACAGCACGTGTATTCAGGCAAAAATTCAGGCGGTCTCTGATGAACTACATTGTTAAACAACGCGTCTTTGGAGATACTTGATGCTGGATGTATTCAATCGATTGGCAAAAATGAGGCTTGCCGCACGCGCACATTCTTATTTGGTTAATGGAAAGAATTCAACCAGATCAAATAGATGATATCATATGTGCCGAGATTCCCGATCGCGAAGCCGAGCCAGACCTACATGATGTTGTAATTACAAATATGATTCATGGACCGCGTGGCGCCATTCATCCCCAATCACCTTGCATGGTCGACGGAAAGTGTTCTAAACGATATCCACGGAAATTGACGGCGGAGACCGTCACTGGCAACGATGGTTATCCACTGTATCCGCGTCGATCAACCGATGGCAACGGTCGAACTATCACAACAAAAGTGAAAAGAATGGATTTCGTGGTCGACAACAGTTGGATTGTTCCATATTCGCCACTTATTTCCAAAACGTTCAAAACACATTGTAACGTTTAGTATTTCAATTCAGTAAAGTCCATAATATACATCTGCAAATATGTCACAAAAGGCAGCGATATGGCAGTTTTTGGCATCCAAACCTCCAATACCAACGATGAAATTGCGCGCTATGAAGTTGGTCGGTATGTGAACTGCAATGAAGCGATTTGGCGTATATTCGCATTCCCTATTCACGAACGTCATCCTACTGTTGTGCATTTGGCGGTGCATCTGGAGAATGGTCAACGAGTATATTTCACGGCTTCGAATGTTGTTCAACGTGTTGAAACACCTCCAGCGACAACATTGACCAGTTTCTTTGCGATCTGCCAAAGCGATCCGTTTGCACGAACTTTGCTTTACTCGGAGATGATATGCTAATACACTTGGAATGCTTCATCGAAGAATTTTCAACGACGGAAGCCAGGCGATGCGGTTCCTGGTTATCCGGATGTGCGTTCTACTGATACTCTTGAGCGTATGTATACAGTTCATCCAAAGAATGATGAATGCTTCTATTTGCGGTTGTTGCTGGTAAATGTGCGTGGGCCAACGTCATTTGAGTCACTACGAACTGTTAATGGTACAATTTTCCCAACATATCGTGCTGCATGTGAAGAACTCAATTTACTAGAAAACGATACCCATTGGGATACGACAATGGTTGAATCAATTATCTCTGCATCTCCAAGTCAGATACGCACATTATTTGCTATCATCATTTCGACATGCTTTCCAAACACGTCTAACCTGTGGCACATTTACAAGAATAATATGTCAGAAGACATTTTACATCAAATTCGTGTCAGTTCAAGAAATCACGATCTTGAGATGAATGAGGAAATACATAATCGGGCTTTGCTCTTGATCGAAGACATGTGTTACCTCATGTGCGGTAGTTTATTAGTTAGGTTAAGAATGCCAGCGCCAAATCGTGAAATGAATGACGCATTTAATCGAGAATTGGAACGGGAACGTGAATATGATCATCAGGAATTAAATTTAGTAGTTCAAACGAATGTACCCCTGTTGAATCCCCAACAAAAGGAAGTTTATGATACATTAATGAAGGCAATTGATGATGGAAATGGTGGTTTGTATTTCCTGGATGCCCCTGGTGGAACTGGTAAGACATTCCTCATGTCAGTAGTTTTAGCCACTGTTCGTGCGAGATCCAACATTGCGGTTGCAGTTGCAGTTGGACGAATGCACAATGGCGCACAATGAAGCACTGAACCGAACATTGAAAGATCTACGCAATGACTCAAGATGTTTTGGAGGCGCAATGATTTTACTGTCTGGCGATTTTCGTCAAACACTGCCAGTAATTGCAAGATCAACTGCTGCCGAAGAAATAAACGCTTGGCTCAAATCATCGCATCTATGGCGCTGTGTGAAGAAACTTCAGCTGACAACAAATATGAGAGTTGCATTGCTGAACGATACGTCTGCTAAAGATTTCTCTGAGCAATTGCTGACTATCGGTAATGGACGAGTACCTGTCGACGAATCGAGCGGATTGATTTCTTTTCCTCATAAACTACATAATTCAGAATGAGATCATTGGTACACTGCATTCATTCAAATCTATTGACTGTGTAACAAATGAATATGAAGCCACCAACTATCCAATTGAATTTTTAAACTTCTTGGATATGCCTGGCTTACCACCGCACAATTTATGACTAAAGGTTGGCTCCGTAGTAATCATGCTCGAAACATAAACCAACCGAAACTGTGCAACGGAACGCGTTTGGTGGTAAGTAAATTGATGAACACTGTGATTTACTTCACGATACTCAAAGGAAAACTCGAAGGTGAGGAAGTTCTCATTTCAAGGATACCGATAATCCGATTGGCCAATCCTTGAAAGTTTGTGGTCTGAATCTAGAAAATTCATGTTTTTCCCATGGTCAATTATATGTGGCATGTTCACGGGTCGGAAGACCATCTGCGTTATTTGTTCTTCCGCCTGATAATAAAACGAAAAATAAAGAATTATTGAAATACTTATTATTAAAATTAAATACTTTTTTGCTAATAAAAATAAAATCAAAAATCTGCTCTTCTATTGCCTCTAAGGCGGAACAAAGTTCGCCGGGTAAGCTAGTTCTATATAAAAGAAGACATTTTGTCGTGTACCGATACAAAAACCCAAAATTGAGGTTAAAGCTTATCTTCTCCCTATACACACTAAGCTGTACCGATTGCCAGAGGCCAACTCTAAACAAGTGGACAACCAATCCCTAGAGGTGTTAATATCGGGCGGTATCAGAGCCGCTTATAGCACCAGAAATTCTTCTCTATTCCTGGTTTCTCACAAACCCTCCGAAAAATGAATTAAGAGATGGCGAGTAGTAGTGGACCAGCGGCACATTAAGGCGAATACACTGCAATGTGTTTCCTTTACCCAATAAAACTGACATACTGGACGAACTTGGGAAATCAAATATTTCACCACGCTCGTCTGGGGCTGTGGATTTCACCAAATAAAAATGAAAGACAGGGATCACGAAAAACAGTCTTCAGTACGCCAAATGGACACTTCGAATACAATCCAATGCCATTCGGCCTGGAAGGTGCCGCTGCGTCCTGCCACATTCCAAGGAATCATGAAAAATATCTTGTAGCCTAGAACCAATTCAATGCTCATTAGCATGGTTATATGAATGTCATCCATGGTTATAATTGACTGTGTGGTTATAAGTATATACATATTATGCACATATACTATATATATGTGTGTATGGGGCCTTACATGGTAATAAATCAAATCATAATTGTCTCCGATCTAAAGGTATATAACGAATCCAAAAAGTTGTAGGCGATCCAACCAGAAGTCCACCATCTCTAGCAATCTAAATTGAAAATTTTCTATTAATGTCTTAACTTGTTCTTACAAAATTTTTTATGTTAGCCTCAAGAGAAACTTTTCTCGAATCACGTCTAGCGGCCAAACAATTGAATACTGATATGTGCGAAATCAATTTCTCACACGAACCCAAAACATTTACGCCGAAGAGATCTGATATTGTACCCTTTACCATTGAGAGAAATTTAAAAACAATACACAGGTTAAGAATCCAAACGTGTACCAAATGCAATTCTAGAAATTATTGTATTTGGTTCAGGTGCAAACCGTGGGTGCATTCGATGCTCCATTCTAAGAAATTCTTGATGGACATAATTTGTTATGTTCTTCCCGGAATTTCGACTGTGAGAGCATTCGATTCTCCATTCTGGGAATATTCGCGGGACTTAATTTCCAAAGCCACAAAGTGCCTGACCAGCAGCATAGTTTTAAATAAATACCGTTAGGAAATTAAGACATTAGTTTTAGTTGGTCGGAGACGTTGTACGTAAACAAATTGTGAAAGTTTCTTTTCAATCAAGTTTTTTTTATTCCCATTCAAAGTGTTTTTCATAATTCACACAAGTATTTCGCAAGTGGAACTCCAGTGGCTTATTACATTAAAGGACAAAAATCGAAAGGCGTAGTCAAGATCCGCGCAGATTTTCCGTGAAAACGTCCTAATGAATTTTTAGTACGTGTTTGTTATTAGTATGTTCTTAATACCGCGTTAACACAGACCGACATCTAGTATATTTCGTGATATGATTTGATAAATCTCCTCGCTCGTTTACACCGCCAGTGAGGAGATTTAGTTTGACACTTCGACATTTTTCGTATGAAATTGTAGTGTTTTGTGGTTCTGTTGTGCTTCATATCTATTTCAAAACTATCTTGGACAATAGTTTATGCCTACCTTTGCCTCTTTTGAATTTTTTTTTCGTTAAACCTAAAATAAATTTTCAAAATCAAAAATCGCGCCATATAATGAAATTGAACATCGCGCACAACAACCAATTGAACTCACTTCGGATACGCCGAAAGAGTACTAAATTGTGCTAAAGGACATAAAATAGCACAAATGATCACCACTAGATGGTGCCACTGAGGTGATTTAGTGCAGATTTCGAATAAATCTACTCCCGAGAAGATTTTGAAAACATATGGCAAATCTTGGAGGTTTCAGCAAGATTGCGGGTTAAATCTTCTCAAGTCGCTTAATATACTAGATTTCGGTCGGTGTAAATGGTGTATAAGACAACCTCTTTAAGACAAAAATTATGAAGAGTAGGTCGGTTACAAGATAGATAAATAACAAGTTTATTGTTTTGCACTGTTTTTTCATTTCTTCTTCGATGCTGCCGCAGCTCTGACATTTGCTCGACACTGGACTTTTTTGCTTTTTTAAAAAACGAACTTTCTCGGATTTGTGTGTTATTGAATTCGGCATATATACGACCCATATGAGACCGGGAATATTTTGACTGGTTAGCTTTAGGTTCTGGTAGTTCTTTTCAAGTTATTTACAATGAAACCCAAACCGACGTCCTAGCTAAACCCGTTCTCACGCAACTCTAATTTATAGTTTCTTCCAACGCTAACTAATTATATTCACGCGTAGGCACTTCACTACTCCGATGACGCCAAGGATGCTCTATTCACCGTCACCTAAGTGGATGTTACCGCATTTTTAGTCTAGTGGTTATTAGCGATTGAAAGATGAAGGTATTTTGTAACACAAGAATGTTTGACTCGATATCAATGCACATACTTAACGAGAGGAATACGTTTTCACGTCAATGATTCTCCATACTGTGAAGATTAGATACTTGGACAACCTCAAGGTAAGGGAGCAAGTCATAGCGGACTTCTCTGTGTTGGGCATGATTTTTACCACTCAAGAACAAACAACGCACTGATACATACGTAGATACGCAATTCCATGAATTCCCAGACAAAATGTTCCTCTGTAATTCCCAGAAAGATATTCACCTTTACAAGCTCCTAGAAATATATTCCACGCCATTCCCCTCTGATTTCTTAGGAAAACGCTCGCCTCCATTGACCTTCAATTCCGAGATAATTAATGCATTGTGCACGTACCTTTTAATTCTGAAGAAAATTTACCGACCTTGTTGCCTAGACATGCAGTTTGCAGGTAACTGACCTGTGCAGTGGTTACCACCAAGCATTGGTGTAATAATAGTCTTTCTTATGGCCTGCATTATCGATTGCTCCAATCATTGGTGCAATAATGTTGTAAGTTCTGCAAAATTAAAGTTGATGAGTCCCATGGGAAATTATAAGTCAAGAAACCGAATTTTGAAAACCCCGGCAGGAAAATCTCATAAAAAAGGGAGCTTAGCCCACTAAACGAAGTTGGTCTTTGGAACGCAAACCGGACAGACTTCAGATATCTGCTGGATCAGAAGAGCTCCAAATAGTGGCTGGAGATCAACCAAGGAGTCAGATGAATCAAGCGAGGAACTTCCGGAGCTGAACCAGTGACCAGTCGATTCCCAGATTACTGTTGACGATAGCAGAGACAAATAATAAAGTAAAGTTTACGACTAACTTGCTCTAATCTTTCTCAAATCTGGCTTATCTTTGGCTACATAATATAAGACAAGGAAGAAAGGATAGCTGCTACCATCAAAATCTAAAGACAACGGAAGAAAATATCCAAACCATCAAAAACCAATAATAAGCAAGATATATGTAGGCTGTTTTAAAATTGAACCATGTTAGAGTACGTAATCGCCGATGAAAGCATCGATTTTTGTCTGAAGATTCAAATCTGATTCTCGCAATACCCCTAAAGCCAAGAACTTGTTTGAGAAACGTACTAAACGTTAAGATTTAAACTAAAAAAAGGTCCATAACACTTGCTATTGCACTCAAAAAGGTCCAATCTTACAGCATTCAAAATTTTTAATGACTTATATATACATATGTATGTACCTACATTCAAAGCTCAAGGACAAGTCTATCATAATGGAGGTAGTATTTATCCTCAGCAAGATAATCCCGAAAAATTTTTTCAAGTATATTTCATTGAAGATTTGAATCTCCGAGCTCAAACAAGAGTAATAATTATTATATCGATAACATTTAATAACAGCGCTGCAGTTCATGCTTCGTCAAACAATTTTGAAGTGTAGTCTCTTTCTTTCTTTAGCCTTTCGAGCGATTAATTAAATGGTAATCCGGACTGCGTGACGTTCGCATTATTGAACATCAAATGATTTAGAACATTAAACTAAATTTACAGGAATAGATACGAAGTAGATATAAAGTAGCTATCGCAAATTAAGCAGCTTACATGGTATAAGGGGAAGGGGAATAACTTAATATTTATTTTTATTTTTAATAAAGCGATCACAAAATCATTTTTTTATTAACATTATTAATTATTTTATTTGATAACTTAAACCAGTCTTATGTTTAATAACTGGAAGAGGGTATATAATGTATAAGTAAAAGAAGATTTCAATCATTGCAGTTCAAAGTCTTCTTTTATAAATGACTCCTTGCAAGGCCGACAAATTATCCCCCATCCATTTCTCTAACATCTCTTTCCACTTAATTTCTTTATCTCCTGTCACCCCGAATTCTTCAAAAACGTTCTTTAAATATTTCTTTCTTTGACGCACACTCCAAACATTTCCTCCTCCTCCTGCAACTAATGCTCACGCCCTTCAACGTCCTCGACCCATTTCTCAGTCTGAACCCAGTAATTCTGGCCATGTCTTCAATTCTTCTTTTCCTAGCGCCTCCTAAGTAATTAGGTATCACCTCTTCTGATTGCGTTCCATTTACACTGGCAAAGTACTTGGCTGTTAGCAATCTACCCTTGCTCACATTAAGTTTTTTTTTTAGAAAATTTAGATTAGGTTTTGCTATTGTAGCAAAAAGTGCACTCCATTTTCGGCAAAATGGAACGGAGCAAATAACAACGTACATGATTTTGTTTACATTTGATCATATGAGTCGTATAGAATCACAACTGTCTATATACAATTTTCGAAAAATTTAAGATTTTCTTAAAATTGGCGTTCCGTTGTCAGCCTTGAATCAAATGTAAAAGGTAAGTCCAAATAAAACCGAAAGGCCCAGTTAAGGTCCACACCGTACACTTTCCGTCAACTTTTCGGGAGAAAATTACAATATGTGTTTCTTATTTGTATGTACTTAAATCAATGCCTCTTATACAATGGTCATATAGAATGGTACGGCGACAAAAAAGATTAATCAAAAGTTTATTTTTAGCGTTATTTTTTGTTTTTAAATTCGTTTTGATCCAAGTTTTCTCTGATTTACGTTTTGTTCAATTCGGCGCATATTTACGACTCATATGCGACGATATCATTAATTTTTTTATCAGTTTTCAATTTAATACCGATTTTTACTTATATGCTGGCAAATATTTTTATTGTCTCACTTTAGGTCCTGGTAGTTCTTTTCAAAATCTCTACAATGACACCCGAACAAACGTCCTACCTGATCGCGTTTTCACGCGCAAAACAAATGCTTCACGATAAATACGTACAGGCATGCTCTATCCATTGTGACCTCAGCCGTGGTTATCGCATTATTGGCCTCGTAACTATTAGCAAATGAAATCTGACGGTATATTGTACCGCAAGAAAGTTTGTCTGGCTATCAGTGTACTTAACGAGTGAAAATACGTTTTTACGTCAAAAAATTACAACACGATTTTCGTACTAATTTGTACTTTAATTATCAAAATATTAATTACAAGGATTATGGAGAGTAGTACGGTAACAGAATAGATAAATCACAAGTTCATTGTTTTGCGCCGTTTTTTTATTTCTTCTTCAATGCCGCCGTAGCTCTCACACTTGCTCGGCACTGGACAGTTTTTGTTTTTAATATTGGTTTTGATGCGGGTTTTCTCCGATTTGAGGTTTTTGCATTTCGATATTTACGACTCATGTGAGACGATATCTTCCAGTATTTTCCTTTTTCTAATTCATACCGATTTTTGCTTATATTTCGGAGAACATTTTTATTGTTGAACTTAAGGTCCTGGTAGCTCTTTTCATGCTTTTCACAATGATACCAGAATCAACGTCTTATCTAAGCGCGTTCTCACGCTTCACTCAGAAATAACTTTATTCAACGCTAACAACAACAATCACGCGATTTTTGGTTTTTTTTATAAGAAGTAAAATTGATAAAGTGAAACTCAATCTTATAAGTGCAATTTTATTATTTTTATTCACTATTTTATTTTCTATGGATATTAATCGAACTTAAGACACCCGAGTAATACTAACTCTTCTCTAAGAGGACCGGACTTCGACTGACTTTTCTATTTCAATAATTTTGAATTCTCGATTTTATTAAATTAAGTACATTTCTGGGCAAGTAACTTATTTGCGATTTGTTACCAAGCAATAGGTTTTTAATTTGCCAACGTCCGGCGATGGAATCAACGTCCGGTTGAACATCGATCAATCTCAGTAGTACGCAGATTTGCTTAGCATTGAAATTGACATTTGTACCATGCCAATGGCTTTGGTTTTGACCTTATTTTGTATCCTTCTGGTAAATCTAGATTTGTAGGGAAAACATATGTAACTTCGGTTATAGCAGGCTTTTTAGAAAGTACATATGTAACCCCTCCCTGGTTTAAGTCTGAAGTCTTCACATTGTTAATTATTCTTATTCTTTTTGTTTTCTTTTCCAAACATAGGAAAGTAATTGCAATTAACAAACTCAATATCAGCAAGAATAATATGCTTATATTAGTTCCACACATAACGTTCTAATGGTATTTTAATTCTTGTGTCATCGATGTTATTTATATTCTCCAAAATAATGTCATTAAAGTTTATTGGTTTGAGCATTATTGCTTTTATAGCTTTCAATGGGTAATAGTGTCTATCATATATGTTGAAAATATATATATATATCTTTTTGTTGAAAAATTTCTTTTCTTTAATTCCTAGAGTACAATTATTAAAATTATTCATATAGTTTCCTTTCAAATTGAATAATCTTTTGTCACAATTTTGCCATAAAGGTTCATTATACATATTTTTTAACAAAATGGTTTCATCATCGATACTTTCTATACTTGATACATTATTATAAGTTAAAATACATATATCTTGAAAGATACAGTTTTTGCTTAGCTTAAGGTCTTTTAAAAGTGCTTATTCCTTATATTCATACTGTTGCCTTCTGTTTCTATAATCAGTTCCTCAGATTCATAAATTTCTAAGATTATGGAATTCGGCATTGGCTTTATTAATTTTAGGTCTGCCGTTTTATAGTTTTTTGGTTTTTTTATTGCAATAACTAAAAACTGATTTCTATATTCCATTACTCCTGCCTTTAACAGTTTTAACATAAAAAAATCTATATTACAAAAATCTAGTTTTAGTCCAATGTTAACAAACTTAGATAAATCATTTTGCGTTTTGTTGCCATAATGTTATCCAGAAATTTTACTTTATTTTCACAATATCTGTGCTTTATTTTTTGATCTAAAAACAATATTTTGTAATTTAATTCTTGTAAATTTTCAATGTTGAATTTATTGATTGTAAAATTTTGGATCTACTAGTTTCTATCAAAATCTTCAAGTCGGCAAGCGTTTTCTTGTACTGGTCATTAATTTTTATCTGTTTGTTAAAGTTTTGAATAATATTATGGTTATTTTTATCTGTTATCTCTTAATGTTCTAGTACTTCTTGCCTTACTGTATCGTCCATAGACCCAAATAATCATGTTTGAGCGCTGCCTACTATATCAACATAATCTTTTTTTTTTTGTTTTTGATTTTTGAATTGTTCGAAGTTTACTTTTTAGGGTTCCGTAGAAAAAACGGAACCCTTATAGTTTCGTCATGTGCGTCCGTCTGTCTGTCCGTCTGTCCGTATGTCACAGCCATTTTATTCGGAAACTATTGAAACTATATAAATGAAACTTAAAAGTAAGGTGTCTCCTGTGAACCACTAGAAAATGCTGTAGTAGCGCTTAAGACGTCAAAAGTGTGCCACCCCTTCCACTTTAACTTTTGAAAAACGGGCCAGAAAAGTCTCAAAAAATTTAAGGTAGTAGAACTATATAAGAACTGTAAACGATTTTTGGTTTGAACAATAACAGTCTTACCGTTAATTAGATATTCGAAGTTTCAAGCTACCAAAAAACTTATATATGCGGTTTTTCGATGTGGGACAATACAAAAATTTTTTTAACTGATCAGATTTAGTATCTTGTGAATGAATAAATTACAAATTTATTTATTTGTTTAATTTCTGTGAATCTGCTACGAAGCACAGCACAAAAAGGAGAACCTATCATTTCTATTTATTTACTTTGAGAAATAACATTGCTTTACTCTGTAATCGAATATTTTCCACAAAAGTTACCATACTTTGCACAAAAATGATCGAATAAAAATAACGAATCTTTCCGAATACGTATCCGCATCCACATTCGTTGCTCCGTAATCGAATATTTTCCATAGTCTGTTCAATATAAAAATTATCGAGTCGAGTCGAGCTCTTTAATAATCGAAAATCAAGTCTGGGCAACTAGACTGGCAGAATCGCCAGCAACTCGAAAATTTCGTCAGTACACAAGATTGTTCACCTTATGACCGTTGGTTGCACAATCTCGTGTACTTTAATTGACGTGTTGCTGATGATTCTGCTAGCCTGGTTGCTTATATTCGACTTGGAAATTTTAACTTTAGTTTGTTCAATTAATTATACTAGGAATGCCCGTGGCAGTCGGAAATCGACTGCATACTCTAGAAATTAAAAGACTCAAGTTTACTGGAAAATAGAAATTTCGTTTTTTTGTATATTTTTTTTTTTTATCACAACTATGATACGTAGAAGAAAGATACACATTTTCTACTATTTGGGAAGGTATATTCTTTCGAATGAGGTATTTAACATCATCATTGGAAAACAAATTGTTTTGCCCTAAAAAAATCATGGACTAACCATGGGCGAAATTGTTATGAACATGGGCGAAATTTTTATGAAAAATTTGTTTTTCTTCGCATCTTAACATTTTGTATCTCAAACAGAAGCCTGAAGCTTAACGAATCTAAAACAGTTAATTTCACGGTGATATACCAAATATTCCAAGATATATCAATTAAATTATAAATATTTTCGAAAATCAATTTGAACTCAGAACTTTCTTATCGCGCGGTCAATGCAATAAAAAATGCACTGATAATATTTTTATTAATTACGGGTAAATTGCTTGACCAATTTGAATTAAAAGTATATTCTGCACCTCTCCGATAAAATATCTTTTAAATTGTGAATTTTAATCAAAATATGACATGTAGTTTGCCCGTAGGAGAAGTCACAAAATTTATGTGCATTATTGCGTATCAGTATCAGTTATAGTATAGATGTATATTCCTTCTCTTTTTATCGAGATTCAACTCACAAGGGTGCTAAGGAATTTTGCACTTCAAAAAACGTGAAAGGTGAATAATTCTGATGAATATTTAGGAAGTAATGGGAATAAAGACCATGAAAACACTTTCAAGGAAATTGATAAGATATCTTACGCTTTTTTCACTAAATGAATATGTAATAACATTTAGGAATGCACGCCATTATGGCTCTGTAATTGGATTTAGCGACAGCAGAATAAATATGGTTTTTCATAATGTATTTGAGAAATATTATGAAATACAAATTTGTTTAACAATATAGTACGTGAACAGATATGTATATGAAATGTCCAATAACTCAATCTGACCATCGAAAGCGAGCGAAAATATCCTAAGACCAGAAAGGGCAGATTGTCACTTGTGTTGCGCTTGGATAATTTTCTGTTCTTTATTTAAATGTAGATCGAGTTACTATATTTGAATTACGAATAATATGGCTACCTTTGTTTGTCCATACTCAGAATTCACCGTCGTCGTTCCCGGACAGATATTTGAAATACTAAGTTAATATTTTATGTCCCAATTTTATGGTCAGGTAATTTTGACCCAATATAATATTAATTATAATTGCACTTGTTTAGTTATCACAAACCTATATGGGCACGAGTACATTGATAAAATTCCTGATTTATGTAAATCCATGTAATTGTATGTTGCGTTGCGTAATAAATACTAAAATTTCAAAATATCTAGTTTCGCATTTGCCAATTCGCACGAAGCTCGAGATAATGGAGGTGATCCAGCTCTATAAATACCTAAACAAATCAAAGAGGATGATTTTGAAGCAAAATGCTTACACGAGCTTATTAGATTAATCATTGCCCTTCGTAAAATGAATTTTAACTCAATTACATACCGGCATGCTTCGGAACCCTGAGCCTATGCGTGTCCGACATGCGCTTGGTTGCGTTTTATTATTTTTGTTTCGGTATACAAAGCCTACCTATCTTCAAACTTTAGATGTTCTATGTTTGATTCTAATTTGTCTAATATATGTTTCATTTCAACTGGGTTGCTTCCCTGGGACTCATTTCCAAAGTCGAATGGTATCTGTCGTTATTGTTTCCTATCGCTTTCTGTATCTTTTGTTCTATTGACATATCTTCTTCTATTGCATGTATTTTTTGGATTAATGTAGAATGTAATCGTTCTACGTCTGCATTTCCAGTATGCCTTTTTCTTGCAAATATCTTTTTACCTGTTCTAATTTTAATTCGTTGTCCAAAATGATTTTCTTTGGTTTATTAAATGTTGCTCATATTTCCTTCTAGTATAGCAATCTTTTTGACCCAATTCCTATTAAATACACTACAGAAAATTTAGTTAACTTGTCAACGATAGTTACGAAACATTGCTTTTTGTAGTGAAAAATATACAGGTGAATGACTTAATTTTCAATGGTTGATGTTTCAGTTAAATTAAATAATGGCTTTACAGGATTCCTGTCGTACTTTTTTTTTACATTTTTTGCAATTGTTTATTATTAATTGAACATGCTCTTGTAATTTCGGGTAATAGATCTTATTTTTCAATGTTTTATATGTTTCGTTTATACCGTATGTTTCTGTGTAACGTTTCTTTAGTATGATACATGGATAATTGTTTATGACATTCTGCTTCGGTTTCTATTTCTTGTGCCCTAATAGTGACTTTCCTGAATTTTAATCTTTTATCTCCTGAGAATAACTCAATTATGTATTGCTAAATTTTGTTATAATCTGTGTCTGTTACTTCTGAATATGTACCTAAATGTCCTACTTTTATGTGTTTTCTTAAAATTTCTTTAACATTCTCTTCGTTGTTTTGTGGATTTAGTCCTATTATTTGTGTTTTATATTTATTTATAATTTCTTCTTTTATGCCTGTATGATCTAGTAGCTGTTCATCTACTGAATACAAAGTACTAGACAAATCCATGTTGAATTTACTGTTATTGTCCTCATTTATCTGCGGACTGTTTTGAATTCTGCTAAGGATATTTGCAACTTTGTTATCTTTACCCTGAAGATATTCAACATCAAAATTAAATTCCAGTAGCTTTAAAATCCATCTTTGATTTTCTTGTGAAATCTCTTTTACCTCATATTTTGTATTTAAATATTTAATAGGTGCATTTTAAATTTCCTACCGTACAAGAAGGTTCTGTAATAATAAAATTAGTAAACAATGACTAAAACTTCCTTGACAGTGGCACTAGAACTCGTTTCGTGCTTGTTAAGTGTCCTGGAAACAAAGCATGTTGGGTGACCTTCTTGCGAAAGAACGGCTCCAATAGCGCAATAACTTGCATCGGTTGCGACTGGAAATTCGTTTTCATATTTAGGATATTTGAGAATTGGATGTGAGGATATTAGTACCTTTAGTTTCTCAAAAGCTGTTATATAATCTGGATCTTTCATATTAATTTTTGTGTCTATTTTCAAGTATTTTGTTAAAGCATAAGCCACATCATTCCTCAGAAGCCTTTTAACAGTTTTTTAGTTTTGGGAAGAGGAGTTTGTTTTGACGTGAAAACGTCTTTCTTCTCGTTGAGTACGTACTATGGTAGCCAGTCTCACATTCTTGTGCTACAAAACACAGTCATTTTTCAATCGCTAAGAACTACGATACACGACCAGGAACAAGTATTATAGACACAAGCTAGGGTTCCCAACCCTCCCAGATTGCCCGGGAGACTCCGGTAATAATGGTTAACTTCCAAACTGGCAATAATTTCTCTGGTTTTAGAAAATTATATGCATCCGTCACTCGCATGTCGTTACTCGTTCGCAATGCCGCGTGCAGCTGCCTTCAACGATGTTGATTCGGCGGTGTCTGTCTCTGTCTTGCATTCCCGTCCGCGGCATGCCGAGCGTCCAGCGTATGTGGCGCGTTTTCTCTTGTTCTCAGTGAGAAAAAAAGACAAACGCGCAGCCACTTCTCAGTCTAATTGAAATCATTCAGTGAAAAAAGTATTGCGCTAACGAGAGGCAATAAGTAATTTCAGAAAAATGGATCGTGAAAACTCGGGAGATGAGAGTGGTACAGTCACAAAGAAAAAAAACTACTATTGCTCTTTTCATGACCTGTGGTTGAAACAACATACATGATTATCGAAAAAAGACGAGTTCGCAGGTAAATGTATCATATGGCAGCATTTATTTTCGGTCAAGTTTGACGGTTTTCGATCTATGAAACAACATGCAAAATCTTCGAAGTATCGAACATTTATTAAGAATGCCAAAGAATATCAAGGTATCACGTCTTTTTTTCAGCTAAAAACAGTAAAGAACAGGATTCAATTATCATGGTATCAAACATCATCACAGTTATAATAGTCAAGACTCTGGGCACAAAGTGAACGCTGACGTCTTTTCTGACTCTGCTACTGCGAAAAATGTATCATGCGGAAATCAAAAAACACACGATCGGAGCTACACAAAATCCAATAACACGCCAATCGATACAAGATCAATATTCAACAAATAAAAGATTAACATAAATCGGGTACAAACCTAATCCAGTCGCGATCCGACCAATCAGTAAACGAACTGATGGATAATAATCAATGAATTTTAAACAAAAAAACGGAACAACACAAAACACGTCCACACCATGCGAAGACAACAGCAAGACTGACTACCAGGTGAACACTATGCCCCTCTCTCCCCATCTCTCCCCATCCATCTTTACAAAGCACTCTCTTGTGATAAGGCCGTTCCCACGGAATCGCGGAATCAGCAATTTCCACGTGTACAGAGGAAAGGCGACACCACCGCCGCGACGAAATTCTGAGCTTTCTCATGAAAACAGCAACATGAACATTAATGGATTTTCAGGTTGAGTCTAGGTCGACACATGGAGTACAATTCACCATGACTTGCAACAATCCCAATGCAATGCAACAACCTCGTTTTCAGGGTCAGGGTCATTGACTATGTTTTATGCCGGGACATTTTCAGGGCCATTGGTCGGGTTTTATGCCAGCACAGGAATTCGATCTCAGTTTCATGGTTATTGATTCAGTTCTATACCGGCACGTGGAACGAAAAATCCACTTTCGGATGCAGTGTCATCAATTGCGCCCCGATCGATAGGATTGCCAGAACAGCAAAAACATCCAATAAATAGCCTCCGATAGACCACATAGAGGCAGAGAAAACCTACCCGCCGACGGAAAAGGACCCCTGTAGACGATAGGCCCGACCAGCTCTTGCTCCAGAGAAGGAAGAACCTTTTGCTCCGGCTAAGGAAGACCCTTTTGCTCCAGATAAGGAAGACCCTCTTGCTCCAGAGAAGGAAGACCCTCTTGTTCCAGAGAAGGAAGACCATCTTGCTCCAGAGAAGGAAGACCCTCTTGCTCCAGAGAAGGAAGACTCCCGTGCCCCATTGAAAGAGGAACCCCCAGTCCATTCTTCCCCGTTTCAGATCCGAGAGCTCGCCTCCGTAAAAGGTTACCTGACCTAGTAGTCAGCTACCTAAAGACCGGAACGGCAGGCACTCATCACCACGCGTTTTCTTTCGATAGATGACGGAGCAAACCTCTGCTACCTTAACAGAAGCACTCCAGGACCCAACCGCGGGACCGCACCCAATCTCAATAGAGGAATACCTTCGACGTCGTACGGCTTCGAAGAAAAAGGACGAACCACGCAAACCCACACCGCCTGAGAAGCAGCGTTCGGGCTCAGAGGGATACTTTCAGAGGAGACTTCAGGAGGCTCAGCGGAAGCTCGTTCTAGCCAACACTAAGAGCGAAAAAAGGGCCGCCAGCCTGGAAATCAACAGGATTAAGATGGAGAGGAAGAACTACCGATAACACAAGAAGGCAGTGAAGTCATCGAAAAAGTGAGGGCCCAATTAACTGTAGTGTTGCTAGAAATTTGAGAGAGGTTTTTGTAATTAGGTGTTTAATTGAAAAGAAATTTTGTACTCTGAAATATTTTACCAAGTAAACGTATGGTCAATTGTAGAAGAAACTTTGTACTTTGAGAGAGATTTAACAAGTAAACGTATGGTCAATTGTAGAAGAAATTTTGTACTTGGAGAAGATTTAACAAGTAAACGTATGGTCAATTGTAGAAGAAATTTTGTACTTTGAGAGATTTAACAAGTAAAAGTATGGTCAATTGTAGAAGAAACTTTGTACTTTGAGAGAGATTTAACAAGTAAACGTATGGTCAATTGTAGAAGAAATTTTGTACTTAGAGAGATTTAACAAGTAAACGTATGATCAATTGTAAAAGAAATTTTTACCTCAAGAAAGGGTTTGTTAGGCAAATCATGTTCAATTGTAGAAGAACGTTTGTACTGTTGTTAGAATTTTGATTTGCTAGGAAAAGAGATATGAGTTTGTAAAGAGAATTCTGTACTAATGATAAGGGGTTCAAGAAAAGAAATAAACGATTGAAAATTGCTTATAAGTGTCATCCAAAACAGAAAGTTTCAACCGTAGGTTGCATAATTTGTGAAAATGTATACCATAAGACTGATTTTGAAAAATTAAACACCACAAGTAAAATTAGTGGTGTATTCGTAATATGTCCAGAACCTACTGGCTTAAAACTAACTTCAAATAAAGATGGTGATACTTAATGCTATTAAATGAAACAGCTAAATAAGTAATAGGGCAGATTAAACTTAAACATTAGAGAAGAGTATCTTAAGGACATCAACAATGATACAATTAATTTTAATCTAAACCCGTAATATGAACAAACAGAACTATAAGCATTGAAAATTTAAAATGCATCACTAAAACAATTAGTTACAGAAATTAAAGAGAAAAATCAATTATTAAACAAAGCTTTGAATACCAGAAATGTTCCAGAAAATACTGTTAGTGAACCAACTTACCCACAAATAATTAGAAGTGAAAACCCAAAGTCAAAAAGAATACCAAAGTTAAGTATTAAAAAGAAAAATCCTATTGATAATGACTTAATATTATGACGATATAAATGTAAGGCCATGTTTTAACTGTGGAAGATTCGGCCACAGTGGGAATCTACGAACTTACGACCTACTAAAAACCACAAATTAAAGATTTCAGAGGGAAAGAAAAAGAAAGCTATAGACTGTGGAAAGGAAAAATATATAAACATTGAAGGAATAAGACAATTGTTCACAGCAGGGGGTTATATGGAACAGTTGACGCCAAAGTTACCATTAAATACGAGATTAAGTGAATTAGCAGACAAAAAAGATTCTTTTACGTTTGAAAACCCAAGTCCTGAGTTCCCTAACACAGCTGAAGAAGAGAGTCCAGAAGATAAAGCAAACGCAAACGAAGGCGATAAGTCCGGAAACGAGCAAATACCCCAAACCCCCATGCAAACAGAAGGAAACGGGATTATTGGAGACACATCCTACTCAAACCCAGAAAGACGCGAAGCAGTCGAGCTCAGACACGGTAGAGGATACTATAGAGTTGATTCAGATCCAACAGGGTCAAAAAGAACGCTCAAGGATAGAAACGTCAAAACGCACAACGAGGTAAACACGGAAAAGATGGCGAATATAACGTTAGTTAATAATGTACTGTCCAACAACGTTCCAATCCTAACTGGAGAGGACAATCCAAAGAGAGAAAACGAAATCAATGAATTTGTGAATTGTGCACGCTTAGCATATGATACACTGGTAGAAGTACAGGATCAAATTTTGTTTGTAAAACTCCTCCCCACAAGATTAAGGGGACAAGCGTTGGAAGTAGTACAGGCGGGAAGGAAAGATTCACTGGAAAACATAATATCGACACTTAGATCAAACCTGTTGCAACGTACCTCATACATAACCTTGAATAACCAATTAAGGAACGTCCAACAGTTACCTACAGAGACGTTACTTAGCTATTTCAACCGCGTGAGAACGTTAATCAATGCATGTAAGAAGGCCGCAGAAACTCAGTATGCTAATGGCGGAGAAGGGCTTAAAGCCGAAATTGAAGAAGTAGGTATACACTGCTTTAAAATTGGAATTACCAATTCCAACTACAAATTCTACCTGTTACAAGAGATAGATAACACAATCGAGGCATTGGGAACAAAGATACTGAAATTAGAACAAACAGAACAGTGTATGCAGTTAAAGCCGAGTGTACACAGTTCGAACGAACCAATGCTACCAACGGGACAACAGGAACCGCGTCAGATCCATGGCAGGAATCAAACGGGGAACCACTGGCAGAATCAACGGGATCGGTCAAGATTCCCGTTCAGAGGAATCACGAGGAGCAGCCAGTGCCAGACGTACCAACCGAACCACTTTCCCCCGCGTAATTACCAAACACACTTAAATACAACAAATTATACCGTATGGGTCACATAATGGCCGAATGTCGAACCCGACAAATGACGCCGTTCTGTTCTACATGCAGAGCCTATGGCCAAACAAACCAAAACTGTCGGTCAAATAAGCCACACAACCAACAAAATAGAGGTGAATACCAGAGACGTCAGGTTTATCAAACCACGACAAGGGGAAACACACCTCAATGCAATTTTTGTCTCGCTGAAGACCACCCGGAGAATAGATGCTACCTAAAAGAAAGATGGGAGAGGTTGCAAATAGAAGAAAAACTGAAAAATACGGAAAACTCCATAGTGACGACCGACCGCACCGCGAGGCGTCAATAAAGGAAAGCAATAACAGGTGCGACAACATACCCCAATTACCCATAATAACAATACCCAGAAAACATAACCAAGCAAGAAGACCCCAAATTCATAATTGACATGGGGTCCGAAATAAGTCTAATAAAAGAAGCTGAATTAAAGACACGAAACCTAAAACAAATAAATCCTTGGGAGAAAGTTACGTTAAATACAATTTTCGGAGAGATAATATCTGAGGGCACAATAACAGGACAACTAGAAGCAGCGCAATCATACCCATGTAAGTTCCATGTAATAAAATCCAGGAATCCAGCATACGTAGCAGGGATAATTGGAAACGACTTCGTTGCGAAATTCTGCAACGTAGAGGGTCCAGCCCAGAGATTAGTATTCCCGTCACTAAATGGAAATAAAGTTGTAACTATTCCATTTGGGGACCACCAGGTTCCAAGGGAAAACGGAACCCGATTTGTGGATGTAATAGCAACAGGCAAGACAAGTACCCAGCGTGAAAATACTACTGAGGGACACATCAACAACCGCAGCTCGAAAACTACGGTGTGTATTTCATCTTCGGTAGAATTCAAGGAACGAAAGGAAGCCTTATTAACACCCACAAAACCTGACGAAATACTGCAGGATATGGGAGCACTCTTCAAACCCGGTACACAGCCTGTGAATACAGAAATCCCTACTGTGCAACCAGAACAGAGTGGCACCACTTGCAAACGACATACTCGCACGTATGGCGATCACCTAGTCACCCCAAACTCGCACGTTACGGGAGGTGAAAGTATTTCGGCATCAGAACAAGGAATTGGCGGAGAATTGGACCCACTACAAAAAACTATCGAAGAAAGTCTCATATTGGCGGAACGAAGGACAATCCAAATCCCCCCCAGAACGGTGAAGTTTATCGAAATAATAACAGACATTCAAGGAGAACACGTAATCATTGGAGAAGAGATCGAAAAAGGGGTATATGTTAGTAACGCCCTGGTACTACAAACAGAAGGAAAAATAAAATTTAGTATACTTAACGTAAACAATAACAAAGTAATCATAAATCAGTTAAATATCAAGCTAGAGAAAATCAAGAATGAACCTACTGAACTATTAGAGGAATATGAAATCCCAAGCAAAGAGAATTATAACATAAGTAAAACGGACTCAGGAGTCACTAAAGAAACTAATGAGAGCAGACTAACGAAATTAATGAAGATAATAAATATCGGGGAAAACCTAAACGAAGAAGAAAAGCAATCAATAAACCAACTCATAGGGCAATTCGAAGATGTTTTCCATTTGCCAGGGGAGCAATTGGGATATACCACAACCGTAAAACATGAAATAAAAATGAAAGCAGACCAGGTACCTATTAAGTGTAAAATGTACAGACTGCCCGAAACCCAGAAACAGATAATTAACGACGAGATAGCGAGGCTCTTAAAAGAAGATATCGTCGAACCTAGTTGGAGCCAGTGGAATGCTACACTACTGGTGGTACCTAAGAAACCTGGACCCGATGGCGCGAAACGATGGAGAATAGTCGTCGACTATAGAAAGCTTAATGAAGTAACGGAAGGGGATGCCTATCCGCTGCCTAGGATATTAAAGACCCCACTAGTCGAATAGTGCGTTTATGGCATAAATTGTCAGACTACACATTTGACATTCAATATAAAGAAGGGAAGAAGAACACCAACGCTGATGCCTTGAGCAGAATTCCATATGAAGTTTGGGCAATTACGAGAAGGCAAGCCAAAGAAATGGGCTCTAGTAGAAATGATCAAAACCGCACCATAGTCGCGGATGCAACACACAAGATAGAGGTCCCGAAAAACCCCGAGAAGCAGGAAGCTTCCGATACGGGCGTGAGAATACTGACGGATCCGAATGACATTAAAACAATATTGTCGGACTGTCACGACTCACCCCTCGGGGGACACCAAGGTATCCACAAGACTTATCAACGATTAAGACGCGAAAACTATTGGAAAGGGATGCTGAAAGATGTAGTTAACCACGTGAAACGCCAGTTAAGAAGAAATGCCAGTTAGAACAACAAAGTAAAGAACACAAAGAACCTATGGTTATCACGGATACCGCTAAACTACCTTTTGATAAGGTGTATATGGATATTGTAGGGCCGTTGTCGGAAACAACGTGCGGAAACAAATATATCTTGAGTTTTGAGGATGATCTCACCCGATTCATGGACGTGGTCCCCTTGACGAACACAGAGTCAAAAACGGTATCAAAAGCATTTGTGGACGAGATCATCAGTAGGTATAGGGTACCAAAGAAACTTATAACGGGTCGTGGAACCAACTTCACCTCCGACATGTTTCGTCAGGTATGCAAGTTATTTAAAATCCATAAGTTAGAGACCACCGCATACCACCCACAATCAAACAGAGCGTTGGAAAGGTCGCATAGACCCCTGGTAGACTATTTGAGGAGTTTTGTGGACGCAAATCAAACCGACTGGGATGATCACCTACGCGCGGCAATGTTTGTACGAAACAACAGCATTCACACAGCAACGAAACTAACTCCAATGGACTGCCTCTACGGATTTTCGGCAACATTACCAAACAATCTCAAAAGAGAGCCCCAACCGGTCTACGACCATGAAAATTATTATCTAAAATTAAGAAGCAAACTACAGAGGACATATCAGATAGCCAAACAAAATATAGAGGAGAACAAAGTTCAATCAAAGGAATACTACGATCGAAAGGTGAACCCGATAAAAATACACGTCGGCGACCAAGTGTTACTAAAAAACGCGGCAAGAAAAAATAATGTAGCGCAATACTGGTTGGGACCATTCAGAGTAGTATCGATTAACAGCTCTGTAAATACAACGATACAAATTGGCAGTAAAAAACGACGTGTACATAATAACCGACTAAAAATTTTCAATTAGTAATTTTTGTTAGTAGTTTAGTAATCCCTCTTTCTTTCTTCTCACGTCCCCAGGCTGAAAGTGTTAATTTTCGCTTGCCTTTTGACGACAATCTATGCAACGCAATCACCCGTCGATATACACACTCTCAAGCAACGCGGGGTGGTGTTCGAAACAATTGGAGAGGTTCAAATATATCAAGATTACTGGACAATAGTCACCCGAGTCAATAAGCCAGTATGGTAGTCATCATTAAGCTACCTGGAGGAAAGTAAGAAAGCCTTAGACCAACTATGCAACACACAGGAAGACGCTGTAGGAAATGAAATGTGCAGTCAATGAAACCAGGTGTTACACAAAAGGACGGCACAAATAAACGAACTTATCAACAACGTGGAGTTAACCATGAATAGCAAACCAAGAATCAAACGAGGTCTTATAAATCTGGGAGGACGAATTATAAAAAAAGTATTCGGTACAATGGACGATAACGACTCAACGCACATCTACCAAAAACTGGACGAGCTGGAGGAAAGTAATCGTCAGAGTCTCGTATTAACAAAACAACAGGTCACCATTATGCGTAACACGATCAACACCTTCAACGCAACGAATAAAGAAATGACCCAAAGCTATAACCAGTTGATTCAAAAACTCAACGAGATAAATCGTAAAAGACAAAACGAGACCCGAAGATATACTGAGGACTTAAGAAACCTTCACATAAGAACTGATATTAACGAAGTTATGCGTCTAATTATTGGGGAACTACAACATATTTACCTCGAAATCACCGATATATTTGTAATGACAGAAACAATATATAAACGGGAACTGAGTCCTTTATTGTTACCAGCTCATCAATTTCGAGAATTGTATGCCAACATCTCTAAATTTTATTACGGGAAAGAGTTAGACATAGATTTCCCCACTTTACAAAGGTTAGCCAAAGTCGATTGCGAACTTATAGAAGGTAAAATGCTCATACAGATAAGAGTCCCTTTAGTAAATCCCGTGAAGTACACCATCAATCGAGTATATACCACACCAATGTTGATAAACCAGAACCCACCATACATTTATGACCTGGAAGACTCGTATTTCTTGAATACTACTCGATCCCAGCTTAACTTCGGTATGACGGAGTTAGAGTACCACTCCGAGTGCACCAATATGAACGAGACATACCTTATTTGCCATTGGAAGCACCACGTTAAACTAGACCCAAAAAACCGGGACTGTCTAGCGGAGCTACTAAAACAAACCAACAGTAAAATTGAAGACTGTCCAATTCGAGTAATAAAACAAACCAGAAACTTAATTGTCCCCATGCACCAAGATAACGCGTGGTTATATTTGTTGCAACAAGACACAACGTTTGTAATCTTATGCGATAACACTGAGCATACCGAAACACTCCGAGGACTCGGAATAATAATATTGAAGTCACCATGTAGCTATCATTTGGCTAGTTACCTACTTCCGTACCAAACGACTGAAACGCGTCCGATACACATACACCAACCAGCACAGGATTCTCAACCAAAGATCGACCTCGCACGATAACAAAGTCAAATACCGGGAGGGAAAGACCAGAGTGATATTCAACTACTCCACCCCATGATGTTCAACGACAAGCTGAGAGATGAAAGCTACGCTATAAACAACCTTGAACGCGAGATCACCGAAAACGCACGCAAACAACATACACACATTCAACTCAACACCACGACCATAATAACCGGATGTCTGGCAATCATCGGCATAATCCTGTTATGCTTAAAACTAATGAAGAAGTGGAGATTAAGATGTACTCCTAACACCAAGAAAGTGAGGGACCCTAAAGTCCAGATCATACCAGTAAATTTTAATATTCGGAAGGAACAAATTATGGCATCAGACAACCAAATTACGCGGATCAGCACACTTTAAAAACCAAAAAAAATATTAGGATAAGACGTCCTGGGCAAGACGTTAAACTGCATCCACACGCAAGTCCAACCATCTGATCTTAAGAAACAAATTCTCTAAACCTAGGCGTCAAGACACCTTCGACACGAGTGAAGATGATATCCTCATGGAAGCACTGGTGGAAGCAGATGAATTATATAGGAAGTTGGGGCTCGACGAACCAGAAGATGATGTACCAGCGGAACCAATAGATGGCAGAATATCATTTGAAATCAGGGAAATGATCCGACAGTCTGAAATATGGTATAACGAGCAACAAGAAAAAACTCATAAAAGGCGGTTGGTGGAAGAACAAGCACACATTAGGCCCGAAAGCAGAACTCTTTTGGATGCCACGCATTTGAAATTGACACAAAATCGGGAAGAAGAGACGCACCTAACACCAAGAGTAGACAACGTATGCGACAACTTTCACCATGACAAAATATATAACAGAATACTTGACACTAAAACGGCAAAGAGGTCAGGAAGCAGTTAATGAGTTACATTCAAAAAAAAAAAAAATAAATAAATAAAAAATATATATATATACAACACCAATAGCCGTAGATATTAAAATTGCTTTGTATAACCATTAAATTCAGAATAACAGTAAGACATCGTTGCTTTCTATAAATAATATCGTAACATAGTATAAGCTTTGTTTTTGTAAAACCATCATTGTTTAGTAGGAAATTCATACAATCCAAATTATTCATACAATCCAAAAAATTAAGTTACGAAATATGAGAACTCTTGCAGATGCTTATATGTTCAATTAAAATTAAGAGTTAATGTAGTAACATATTATATACATAACTTGCTTAGAATCATAACGTAGTGCAAAACTTGTTCGTCCTAAAGTAATTCAAACAAAAGTGTAAGCCTATGAAAATCTTAATTTTTGCTATGTTCAACACTTAGTACCAATTGTAACAGACAAGGATGTACACTTCAAGACGAAATACTTCGTTACAAAAAAAAGGGGGATCTTTTCTAAAGAGGGGAGGAAATGTTGTGAATAAAATTCACATGTCGACAAACATCTAGATTTAAATCTATGGTCTAGCAAAGGTACGGACCAACACCAAATGCCAAGCAGCACCATCTATTGACCCAACCCACAACAAACCTTTCTAGCCCTCACCCATGGTTATGTCCATGCTAAACGTCCCCAAATCTAAACCCACGATCGTAGTTCCAGACACACTCTAAACCTAGACCCAACTCACCGTCTAGCCTAGACGCACTCACCTTTGACATTGTACCCGGAAACTAAACCAAGAATTAGAACTAGACCTTAGACACTAACCCATCACCGATCAGTAGCTGCAATAGAAAATTCAAGAAATGACTTACCCAGTGACCTAGTTTCATAAAGTGCAATAGCACTTTCGGTCAACTACTTTCCCTGGAAACATCTCGGTCACTTACCTCGTATATTCTACCTCTTGTGGGAACATTAATGGCCACAGATTATGCTACTCGAGCAGGAACATGTTCATTAACCTCTGTGACAGCAAATACAGGGAATTGTTGGTCAATTATTGAACCATTGATGGGAACTCACGAATTGGCAAATCCAGAGCAACAGGTGGGATAAACTAGAAGATCAGCAAGAAAATTACGGATAAATAGGGAAGAAATGGATCAGGCAGTCAGTCGAAGTCAAGCCCGAGAGGAAGCCAGGTCTCAGCCGCTGCCGAGTCGATGCCCAATCTTAAGACGTCCCGAAGTTCCTGTAGAAGACAACTCCAAGACGAAGCCAAGACGTTACAAAGTTCCTGAAGAAGACAACTCCAAAACGAAGCCAAGACGTTACAAAGTTCTTTAAGAAGACAACTCCAAGACGAAGCCAAGACGTTCCGAAGTTCCTGAAGAAGACAACTCCAAGACGAAGCCAAGAGGGTTTCCTGAAGAAACTAATAACGTAACACGGTAACCCGATCAAGTAATCGGCTACCACTCAAGTCCTGAACCGTCCAAGTAGACGACAGGCAGTAATACTCATAAATGAACCCCGCAACCAAAACCTCATTGGCGGAAGCTTTGAAAGATCCCACTGCGGGACCCCGACCAATCTCGTTGGAGAAATATCGCCGGCGTCAGGTTATAAAACAATCCGAACTATACCATTCTTCACGACAGCACAAGGAGATGAAACCAAGATCGGGAGTGCAAGAATACTTCAAACGCCGACTACAGGAACCTCAGAGAGAACTGGTCCTGGCATCAACCAAAGAAGAAAGACGCTTTGCCAGTCAAAAAATCAACGGTTTGAAGATGGAGCGCAAGAACTACAGACAGACAAAGAAGTACAACAAAGCAGCACCGAAAACGTATGAGTCAGGTCAATAGGACTATTAATATGTACAAATGTATCAAGATGTATCAAGGTGTATGAATAGAGTAAGATAGAGTATATAAAAAAAGTCCAACACATAACCTTCTAAAAGCGTTCTCACTCGTACTTCTACCAAAAACCCCAACACGTAGAAATGCAAAAATCTGTTTAAAGTGTTCAGGTCCACATTTTACAATAAATTGCAATGAAACAACGGATCTGTGCTGTCCAAATTTTTTATATCATAATGAACAATATAAAACAAGTTATAATGTGCAACACATGGTAAATGATACGCAGTGCCGCCAGGTGCTAAAGGTCACAATTAAAAAATATATTTAAACCACGGATTATCCGATGAGTCCATTTATACAAAGATATATCGGTAAAGCAATCACACCTATAAGAACACGAAACCCGGAATTAAGGACTCAGTTGGTAAGCAAAACAAATGCTAACTCGTCACTAGCCTCAACTCAGTCCCGCAATCCAGGTATTAAACAGAGGGCAAATAATGGACAAAATTGATAAATTGAACAACGAACTACCACGAGATATTATTAAAAAAGAAAAAGTGCGCCTTAATGTCAACACTGTCAACAAATATTTGAAAGATTACAGAGATAATATTTTATACATAACCATAAGAAGCCTTAATGCAAATTTTACAAATTTTACTGAAATAATAGAAATTGGAAGAATAAAGGTTATTAATACTTGTATCAAATTAGATTAAAAAGAAATGTTGAGATTTGAGCTTTATATAGATCTCATGACATAAAAAAGACAGAGTTTTTATCGAATATAAAAGAATTTTTAACAATAAAGAGAAATGTCAAAAATCACTTTATAATGGGAGATATCAACATAGACTTACTGGACCTCAATAACTTTAGCCAAGAATTTTTAACCAATTTTCTTGAAAAAGGATACCTACCTGGATTCTAAACAATCACTAGACCCCCAAACTCCCATACTAGCGGGTCATGTATTGACACCATCTTTATCAAAAGTAAACTAATAGATACAAAAACATGTAAACTAATACACACTCTTACTGATCATTACCCTCTATTTTTAATAATAAAAAAAACTCAACTTAAAAATTGGAAAGATAAAATATCGACCATACAGTACAATTAATTAAAAAAATTTCAATAGGGGAAAGCTGGATTGACATACTGCCGATACAAGACCCGCAGCGTGGAATAAATATTTTAATTGAAAAAATACTACCTTGTGTTACTTGCGCAACAGAAATTAAAAATAAAAACAAAAAATCAGATAAAACAAAACCCAGAAGGATCTGGATAACGAAAGGTATTATAAACTCGTGCAATCAAAAAGAAATAATGTATAAAATTTGAAAACTGGATCCAAGGAATGTCATAACTATACGTGAACACAAAAATTATGAAACAAGCTAAGATTAACCACGATAGGATACAAATAGAAATAAATAGTAAAAATCCTAGATATCTATGGAATACAAAACAAAATTAGGCAGAAGTTCAAATAAAAAACATGAAACAATTACAGAAAAACATGATCATAACATGCGAAAAATCATAGATCCTGAGGATATAGCTAATGTTATGAATTCATACTTCAGTAATATTGGCAAAGAAGTGACTGAGAAAATTAAGCAACCTGGAAATGAAAGAATTCAAATGCCTTCAACTAATACTAAAACAATTTATATATATCCAACTAATTATTATGAAATTGAAACTATCATTAATAAAATACCCCTTAAGAACGCAGGTGTAGATAATATAAATGGCAAAACCATTTAAATCATAACAAATTTTATTAAGCATTAAAATACGCAGCAATAATTCCAATATATAAAACTGACAACAAAACTTATGCAAAAAATTATAGACCGATATCACTAATATCGAACCAAGCAAAGACTTTTGGAAAAATTATACACAACAGAAATGTATAAATATGGTTTTATTGAAAACAAAGGCACTTAAGATGCCCTAAAACACATATCAACGACTATCATTTATGAACGACTGAATAAAAGTAAACCAGTAACACTCGCATTCTTAGACCTAGCAAAAGCATTCGACAAAGTGGATCACAAAATATTATTACGAAAATTCTACAAATATGCCAACCAAGGCAAGGTGCATTAACTAATAAAGAGTTATTTAAATTACAGACAACAAAGAGTAAGAAAATTTAACTGTTATGAAACTAAGCAGTTATAAAACTATAAATACGGGAGTACCCCAGGATACCATGCTGGAACCACTTTTATTTATACTGTATATGTTAACAGATAATATAATCTCATATGCTGACGACACAGCTGTTAGCGTAATAGATGATACATGGTCAGAAGTGCAACAAAAAATGAATTATGAATTAAATCGTATATCAAAATGGTTAGCTTTGAATAAATTGTCACTAAACATAGACAAAACGGCCTATGTAACTTTTGGTAATTACTGTTGTAGTGTACCAAACATAATTGATATCAGAATTAAAAATAAAATCCTTAAAAGGGTAAACAGTACAAAGTACTTAGGAGTAATCTTTGACTACAGAATGAGATGGGATAAACATATAGGATACATTATAGGAAAAACAAAGTTTTTGATCTTCATATTCTATAAACTATCCAAAGTAATGAACCAAAAATCGCTAAGAATGATTTACTATATCTTATTTCACAGTATTATAAGTAACGGAATTATAGATTTGGGGAGGCGCATATAATCGCTTAACCCGTAGATAACGCATAATTTTTCGTTAAACACTCAAAAAATTTGCTCGCCGAATAAATTTATTCGACGGATGGTTATCTATGGGATAATTTACTCTTCGTGAAGTCGGGCATTAATTATGTACGCCTATGATATCGAAATAATATTCCCACATCTATATATAAATAGGCGACATGTTTTTTTGTTATCCCTTTTATGAGAAACCAAATCGACTTACCAGGATAAAAATTATATCAGTCGAAAGTTTCTATCTTCCTCTACCTGCAGCAATTATTTTTTTTTTAATTTAATTAGAAATTAGTTTAATTAAGCTTTGAAATTTAAAAATGCAATGGGAGTGTATGTGTGAATTGAGCACACGTATAGCGTAGGTGACAACAATTGGTAGAATGTATGTGTTTGATTGTTTTGCTTCTGCCTAGAAGAATGCAATCATAAGTTGAATATTTTGGTTTGTGTCCCTAATATATGGAACGTGATAGGTTTGTCAAAAATCAAGGCAAATATTACAATAGAAATATGTGTTATTTAGCATTAAAATTAAAAAAAAAGCCGAGGAGAATGATTGCGTGCGTGTGAATGTATGTCTCTAATTGTCTTGCTTCTGCCTAGAAGCATGCAATCATATATTGATTGTTTTGGTTTGTGTAACTAATATACGGAAAGTGGTAGGTTTATCAATAATCAAGACAAAACGATTGTCTGTGATAAAACTAGCAATTTTTATTGGGGACACAAACCAAAAAATTTTATGATATCAATTATCAGATCAGGGGAGAAAATTGCATTCTGCGAGGAAAACCGCTGAGGAAACGTCTGAATAATTAAATTACCGTTGATACCAATTATGTACGTGCATTTTTTCTTTCAAACCTGTCATCTATCTCTAAGTTACAAGAAATTTAGCACAAAATTGCCCTTACACAACAAATAACGGTTCTTTGACAATTGTTAAGAGTTCCGTGGTTATTTTGGTTATTAGACAATTTTGGTTAAGTGATTTTCCTATTTTTAATCGTTTTTCAATTTTAATTGTGAGTTGAGTTTTTATTTTAATTGTTTTATATTAAAGTTTAGATTTGGGTTATTTAATTTTTGCTTATTTATATAAAAATATATATATATTTTGAGTAAATTTTGGTGTGTTCCGCTCTTTTGCTGATTGAGAGGATTTTGGTGAGTGAGATTTTTATTTTAATTGTGAGTGCAGTACTTATTTTATACCATAAGGGTATTAGCTTTTTTAAAATTAGATAATAATTATCCTGTTGAAATGCCGCGTCGCCAATTATTGCCAGAAAGTGCACGTAGAAAAAGGCGTAGAACCTCAGTAGGTGCAAATAGGGTTAGAAATATTGATGCAATTTATGAAAGCAATTCAGTTGAATTGCATGAATCATATAAATGTGCATTAAATATGCCTCCAGGTAATTTTAGTTCACACACTTTAGGAAATATGACCTTGCGGTGCAATTTTTGTTCTGCGAAGCATTTTAAGTTAGAAATTACAGGTCGTGAAAATAATGCTTTTGCTCTCTGTTGTCATAAGGGAAAGGTAGTTTTGCCGGTATTGACGCCCAATAGCTTTTTTGAAAATTTGTTGAAGGATGTGAATTCTACTAATATTGCGAACAAAAAACGTGCTCAGAACTATCTAGCAAATATTCGTTCTTATAACGCGTCATTTGCTATGGTTAGCTCAGAGGCACAGTTAGATGAGAATGTTTTAAACGGCGTCTATCATTTCAAAATACATAACGTATTTTATCATCGTATTAGCGCTGTGCAAAATTTGCCCAATCGTGTACCATGTTATGCGCAACTTTACTTTTATGATGTGGAGACTGCTCTTGAGTACAGAATGAGTGATAGAAGTAATGTTAGATGTGATTTAGGAATTATGCGTTCTTTAGCAGAGCAGTTACAACGGGTCAACCCTTTTATCCGCTCATTCAAAACAATGTCTGAATATTGTCAGCAACCTCAAAACAATGCTGCTGAAGTCAGTATGGTAATCAGAGTTAATCAGGATTTAGATATGCGGCGTTACAATGAAGCAATTCAAAGGGATGTTGCAACCATTTTCAAAAGTGTTGACGGGGAGCCTCCTTTTGAGCGAAATATGATTACTTTTTCAAAAAATTCAAATTCCGTTCACAGTGTTTCGGTCCTAGATCCTTCATTAGATCCATTAGCTTATCCCTTATTATTTCCCAATGGTGACACTGGATGGCACGTGAATTTGAAACATTCAATAAGATCTACTTCTGCTGCTCCTGCTCCACAAAACAAGATTACAATGCTGCAATATGCGTCATTTCGACTGGCCATTCGAGATGAATTCAGTATTCTTCATTCTTCACAGAAATTGTTTCTGCAATGGATTGTAGACATCTATGTCCGTATAGAAGGAAGCCGTTTGCACTATTCGACAAAATCAAGCCACTCTTCGAGCTGATGTCTATAATAATTTGACAGATTTCTTGCAACAGCACCCAAATGATTCTGTTAATTCGGTAGGTCATAGAATAGTTTTACCATCTTCTTTTATTGGTTCGCCAAGAAATATGTACCAGAACTATTTAGATGCTATGACAATAGTTCAACATAATGGAAAGCCTTCACTTTTTATCACAATGACATGCAACCCCAAATGGCCAGAAATTATTAATAACATTTCTCCTGGTGATAGTCCGAATTTTCAACCTCACATTGTCGTCCGTGCCTTTCGTTCCAAATTGAAAAAATCAATAGAATGTCTAGAAAAATCTAAAATTTTCGGAAAACTGAAGGCACTCATATACACGATTGAATTTCAAAAGCGTGGTTTGCCACACGCTCATATCCTACTTACTTTAGATTCTGCTGACAATATAACTGACATTGATAAATTTGTTTGTGCGGAAATTCCAGACATTTCAGTCAACCCTAAACTTCATGGTTTTGTCAAAAAACATATGATTCATGGTCCATGTGGTTTATTAAATCCTAATTCCGTCTGTATGAGAGCTGGTAAATGCAGCAAAAGTTTTCCTAAAGACTTTTGCTATTCAACTCAGTCCAATGTCAATGGCTATCCAATTTATATGCGTCGTGATAATGGCATAACAGTCGACGTTCGTGGCCATTCTGTTGATAATCGGTATGTTGTTCCTTACAATCCTTACCTCCTAGCGAAATTTGATTGCCACTTAAATGTAGAAGTTTGTAGCACAGTCAAGAGCGTAAAGTATACATACAAATATGTTTATAAGGGGTACGACTGTGCTTCTTTAGATTTTGGAAGAGTAAATGATGGAAATCAGGGTGAAGTTGTGTTAAATGAAATCGATAGCTTTTTGTCCGGTCGATATGTTGGTTCTACTGAAGCTAATTGGCGCATATATGAGTATCCAATGCATTACCAGTCACATGATATAGTTCGACTTGAATGTCACTTGCCTCAACGGCAAAACGTTATCTTTAGTGAGGGAAATATTCAACAAGCTCTTCAAAACCATAGAAAACCAAAATTGACTGCATTCTTCGAAATCAATCAAATTGATTCCACCGACCTTCTTTATACAGAAATTCCGAATCATTATATTTGGGTAGATAAGGAAAAGAAATGGAAAAAACGTCAGAGAGGAGGTAGTAAAGCTATTGCCAGATTATTTTATGTTTCTCCAAAAGATATTGAATTGTTTCATTTGAGACTACTTTTGCTTCATGTTCGAGGTCCCATTTGTTTTCAGGATTTGCGTACGGTTGATAATATTGTTTACCCCACATTTTCAGCTGCTGCACATGCACGAGGTATCGCATCAAACGATGGGGAGTGGCGTGAATGTTTATTAGAAGCAAAAGAGTGTAAGTCCCCTCAGCAGTTAAGGGAATTATTGGCAATCATTTGTGGTATGAACGTTCCTGCGAATGTTTTAGATTTATGGAATGAGTTCAAAACATTTATGTGTGAAGACTTTTTAGGAAATTTTTCAGAAAATTATGCATATAACCGTTGCTTATTAGTTATAGAGGAAATTTTGTTCACTCATAATTTGTCATGTGAGCAGCTAGGTCTTCCAATACCTCAGTCCTTATCGGGTCTTACAACCTCTGTCAATGCAGATCCAGAAAGAGAACAAGCAATTTTTGACGAAATGTTTCAAAGTGCCAACGCCGCGCAACGTTCCGCTATCGAATTAGTTTTACAGGAAGTTTTAAATTGTAATACTGGTTGCAATATTTTCTGTCTTACAGCTCATGCTGGTTGCGGTAAGACTTTTGTCCAAACCGCGATTATTCACAAATTGAATTCTTTGAACCTTCAACGTATTGCGTGCGCTTTCAGTGTATTGCATCCGCTCTTTTAATTCAAGGTCGGACTCTTCACAACGTTTTCAAGTTACCTATACCTATTTTAGAGAATTCCGTATCAAGCCTCTCTGCGAACAGTGCACAAGCACAGTTCATAAAGTCTGCATCTATCATTATCATAGATGAAATTTCAATGTGCCCGATTAATGCTCTCAAATTAATTGACTGTTTCTTAAGCGATTTGTGCGGTAATTCAACTAAACTTTTCGGAGGTAAAACTATTTTACTATGTGGAGATTTTCGACAAACTTTGCCAGTTGTACCTCACGGTACACGTGTATCACTTATTGAGAATTGCCTTACTTCATGGTCCGAATTTTCAAAATTCCACAAAATAACTTTGACCCAAAACATGAGAGCTTTGCCTCATGAAATTTAATTCATTGAATTCCTAAAATCTCTTGATATTGCAACATTACCCAAATTTCCAGATTTTGGGCAAGATGTTATTGAAATTCCTTCTCATTTAGTGAGCAGCAACTCCGTGATTGCAGATATTTATGGGAATATATCTGAAACCATTCAGTCTAACGGTATTCTCAATTCGGTTATATTAGCACCCAAATATAAAGACTGCACTTTCATTAATGCAGAAATTCTTAATAGCCTGTCCGGGGAGGAACGAATATATTTGAGTTCCGATAAAATTTTGAGTAATGATTATAGAGAGCAAAATAATTTTCCGGTAGAATTTTTAAACTCAGTTGATGTAAGTGGGCTCCCCCCCCCCCACAAATTAATTTTAAAAGCAAATTCCATACTTTTACTTATTCGTAATTTGAATACAGGACATGGCTTGGTCAATGGCACACGTTTGCGATTAGTTCAAATGCATAATAATTGCTTAGATTGTGAAATTTTAACAGGAGTTGCTCAAAACACACGTATTTTGATACCACGAATACATCTCAATTATTCAGGTACACTTCTACCTTTTTCCTTTCAAAGAACTCAGTTTCCCGTCATTTTGGCTTTTGCGATGACAATTAATAAATCCCAGGGGCAAACATTTCAAAAAGTAGGAATCTTACTCAGACAACCGGTATTTTCTCACGGACAATTATATGTTGCAGCCAGTAGAGTTGGATCATTTGGGGGATTGCGTTTCTATGTTTCTGAAACACCAGAGCAAGGTCATTTAGCAGGAGATGATAGAGTTTTTACAAAAAATGTTGTTTATGAGGAAATTTTACGAACTTTTTAAATCCGTATCCGCTAGGTTTTTAGTAGTTATGGGTGGGAGCTCATTCAATAAAGGTATTCCTTGACGTGGTGAATGAGCTTAAAGGATTGCAGCTGCAGTCTGAACTAAATCACCTTTGAAATTACAACGCTACCGTATACACAGCGCCGTACGCGAGCTATTCGAGTGAGCGTAGCGAACGACGGGGGTTGGCGAGCGTAGCGAGCAGGGGGCGTCCCCCTAGTATTTTTAAATTGCATAAACCTATAAAAACTTACCTGCTCAGAGGAATTGTTGTTGTTGGTGTAAAATACAATTCGCTTCGATATGTTAAAAAATTTGCATTTCAATTCAAAACCGATTTTCACCCGAACGAAAATGAATACTTCAGACTTGAAGAATAAGCTGTTCCAAGTTCCATATTCCCGTTTCATATTCGTTTTGTTTTCCAAACAATTTATATTTTGTATTTAATCAATTTGTAATGTGAAACAATTAAAACTCCTGTATTTAGAACTGTTATATTTTGTTTTTGAATTTTAAAAAGATTTTATTTTTACAATATTGGAGCTAAAAGTGAATTAAATATTTATATCATTTTCAATGTGAATCCTTTGGATTATTGTGATAGTGACAAATAATAATGAAAATTTATTGACAAAATTCAATTTCAATAATAAAAATATAAATTGTTATTTAATTTTTGTGTGAATAATTTTCACGTTGAGAAATTTCCGAAATGTTTCCACACAATTTCACCTCGAAATTATGTGGATTTTCGCACATTTTTATAAAAAAATATTAAATAAAGCGTATATGCTGTGTTTGCATAAGTTCACTTTGTCCTCAATATTCCCCTTGGAATGTGAAACATAAAGAACACGCGTTTAAAAAACTGTTTATTTCGTCAAATTGTATTTTTTGTAACAAAAAGAATAATATATCTTAAAATAATGACAAACAATAATATTATTATTCTTCTTGTTTATAAAAAAATAAAATTTGACGAAATAAAACAGTGTTTTGATCCTCCTGTAATATTTTACTTTTCCTACTTACGAGGTTACACTTCTTAACCGGCGATACACTGCGTCTAAAATTTAGCTTCTAAAATATTAGGGGCGATTCTGGCCACTTTCGTTAAGGTGACAGATTTCCGTTAAGAAAGTTAACAGATTTAGTTTCCTTTTCAAATATAAAAATTTCTCTTTGAATTGAAATAAAACGAACAAATATCGTGTAATTGAGTTAAGAACCAAACTTACTATATTAACGTTATATAAGTTAACGACAAAATTCTGTTTCCATAAGTTGCCTAAAAATTCCCATGCATTCCCAGACAGAACACGACACCTAGAAATACCGTTCCCATGAACGGGGTAGAATATTAAATTCTTGAGTGGAAGGTTTCCCACAGGTAAGTGATGATTTAACGAAACTTATCACATAAATACTGTAATTATAATTAAGTTTAGTTCAGTCAAAATTTGTATCTGGAAGCATTAAGTGCAAGATAAAATTTGTTCAGAATAAAAATTAGTTTTTTTAACAAATCAACCAAAAGAAAAATTAATTGGCGCCCGAGCAGGGATCATCGCAAGTTCGCTGTTAAAACTAAACCGAAGTGCTCTTAATTCGTGAAAAATTTATTGTTCCGAAAATTGAAATAAAAATTATTCATGAAAATTACTAGAAGGAGAATTCAAATAAAAATTCTTTGATAAACAATTATTAAAACAAAAATCAAATAAAGTAAGGGGTTTTCAACCACAAGTCTAATCGTTATTGTAGAAGCTCACATGGTGAATGAAAATAAAGTTAAAAATAAAAAGTGGATCAAAAACCAAAGTGAATAAAAATAAAGAAAATAATTAATGAAGATGTTTAATGAAAAAACTTTAAAATATTAATCGAAAGTGAATAAAATTCTTTTTAACGAAGTTAAAATTCACATAGTGAAACGAAACTTAAATAAACAAAAATATTAATCAATAGATAAATGTCACAAATTTAAAGAACCATAAAATAAAATTGAGGTAAAAACTGTGAAATAGGAAAACTTGTAAGGAAGTGTAAAAAAAAGTGAAATTGAAATCGAAAATACAAAAAATAATATAAATCATAATAATAATATTATAAACATAATATCATAAAACAACATATAAATAAACTATAAACGAATAAATAAAGGGAAAAAAGAAAAGAGCAATCGATTTATTATAAGTGCATCAGTGTGGTAACCAAACCGCCGACATCTCAAATCAATAAGGAACCGGCTTCCCCGGTACCGTCCAGGAAAAAGGATCCATGCCTCCAGTCTCCTTGATTCAGCGGATTAGCGATCGTCTCAAAGAAAATATCATGAAGATAATTATTGTATTGTAAGTTAACTAAATTTTTATAGATAGAAATAACTCTGTTTGTTTTACATCTTTTTGAAACGCTTGAACAACTTTGTACAAAACCTCGTTATTACATTGGCAAACTCGGTAGGAAAATTAGAAATCTTAAATTTTGTGAAAATCTTAAATCGTTATATCGAGCCTCAATTCATTTTGTTTGTCTAAAATATTCCTTTTTTTGAGCATAATGACTAACGACACTGTTCGCAGACCTCCAATTTTGGCACGTAGTTCATTTGCCCTAAATCAAAACATACAATCCAATTTAACAGCACAAGTAACACAAAATGTCACGGAAGTATTAAAACGAGAAGGTACACAATAAACTAGGTGGCGTTCGCGAAGTCGCACACAAAATTGAGCTGAGCGGTCGATATATAGACACTCTGCTTCATAGTCATCTGCGGTAATGTAATAATTGGTAGCAATTCGTTCAAGTCGATACCATGTGTGTTGACTTGGTTTTAATGTAAAAAATATGTGTATTACAATTCTAGCCTAAACACTGATTTATTGGCCATTTCTTGTTTGTTATTCTATCTCTTCATTACCTTCAGTGAGAGAAACTCAAGAGATAAAGGGTGGGCTATATACGATTTGGAATTTGAATCGGATATAAAAAAAACTAATGAATATTTGTCCAAAACTATAACTTTGTTAGAAAGATTGAACATTTCCATTTACGAGTGAAACACAACATCATTCAAATGACTGCCAAGGCTGGCCTTACAGTACCCCATCGGATCAATCCAATTTTTCAGTACAGTTCGATTGTTTGGGCTTCAATCTCATGAATGGCAGCTCCAATTTCGTGTTTCAAGGACTCAATCGTCTCTGGATGATAAGCGTAACATATATACTTAATAGAATCAGAATTCAGAATTTCGCTTTATTATTCGATGTTCAAAAGCGGTGCGCAAAAGATCGATTGTATCGTTGGCTGTGTCGCAGCCCCGTCCTGTTAGAACCAAATTCCGTCCATGTAACACTCTTCAATTTGTGGAAACTAAAATCCATTTAACATGGCTCTGTAACACTCACCATTGACCCTGAGGGCGGCTCTGAGGACGGCAATTTCGCTTATTGAAATAGCCTCCACGGTGGAAATGAGCTTCATCGGAAAAGATAATTTTTCGGTAAAAATGTTCATCTTCGACCAAACGATCTTCAGCCCATCCGATGCGACAGGCGAACATAAAACCCATCAGATGGTCATGAAGCTTCATTTCTTGCACTCTTGTTTGTAGCCAAAATTCTCATCAGCCAAGTGCGAGAAATGTTCAGTTACTGAGAACGATGACGAATTGATGTTGATGGATGTTCATGCACACTGTGCGAAACCGCAGCAATGTTTTCGGGTGTGCGCACTGGACGAAAACGGAAACGGGTTGTTTTTTCAAATAACGAGCTGGTTTCACAAACTCGCTTCACTGATTGATCAACTGATTGGAAGGCAAATTTTCTCCGTAAATTTCTTATGGTTTCCGTAGAAAACTCACCAGTGTTGAAGTTAGTTTCCAATAGTTTCCAACTTTGTTCAAACGTAAAGCGTCCCATTTTGTAAACGTCAAACATAAGACTAATTTTCTGTTGGCTCATGAAAGTCATTATGCCTATCAAACTCCAAATATACGGTAGTTCGTATTCAGAATGTTAGATGCCTCTCCCTGTATTTTCTATCTTAGTTCTAATCCTATTGTGAGCCCTATTTAATTATAGTTTATAAATTACTATTTCCTCTACACTGTTGAATTACTCAACTTCTCTAATTTATGTTAAATAATTTAGAAAAGATGTAATTTACGCTATTTATTGTTCTGAAAAATGCTAAACTTGAAATTCCTTGATTCCTGCTACTCTAATTATCATTTTTGAGGCTCCGTAGGAAAACGGAATCCTTATAGTTTTGTCATGTCCGTTTGTCCGTATGTCACAGCCATTTCATTCGGAAACTATTTAAACTATATAAATGAAATTTAGAAGTAAGGTGTCTCCTGTGAAGCACTAGAAAATACTGTAGTGAAAGTAAAGAAAAAAGTTTTATTAAGGGTGGCACTCCATACATGTGTCTGAGGGACAAGATTTTATTTTTCATTGCACATACCCGTGTGAGATATTTTTGGATATGGCTTTAAAGATGACAATGATATTGTAAGAAACTTTTTTCCTTCAAGCTAATTGTTCGCGAAATATACGCTTCAAAAAACGTTTAAAGTGTCTCCCTACTCTCTAACTTTTGAACGACGGGCCAGAAAAATCTGAAAAAATTAAAGGTAGTAGAACTATATAAAAGCAGTAAACGATTTTTGGTTTGAACAATAAGAGTCTTACCGTTAATTATGTAGATATTCGATGTTTTAAGCTACCAGCAAAGATTTCTTTAACTCAATAACTTATGGGGCATTCTACGGAACCCTTAGCTTATGTGTGTCCGACACGCACTTGGTTTCTTTTTATCTTATTAATCATGACTTTTTGTTGTTATGGGATTTCGAGTATTTTGTGCTTTATATTATTTATGAATCTATTTGTATATTTATATTGATTACGAGTGTATATATTGAAGAACTGAAACAATTTTCAGTAATTCATTCAACAATCGTTACTATCAGATTTCTTCAATAATTCATTCATCTTTACTATTAGATTTCAATGATTTACAAAATTATTAGCTAGAATCGTAATTTTGGATATGGACACATTTATAAAAGCTCACAGTAGAGGAAAATAATGTATGACAAAAATGCAGCAAATGTCAAAACAATGGGGGTCGCTCATACATATAAACACCGTGGGACCCTTCGTTTGGCCGCTACGGGCAAAAAACTGTTGAAAATTCAAAATTTGAATTTTATCACTTTCCCCATCTTTTGTATGCACATCTTTAAACTCAATTTAGAGAAAAATAATGTACGAAAAAGAAGTAGAAAATGTCAAAATAAGGGGGGTTGTTCATACATATGAAACCCCTTAAGTGCATAATTTAGCCGCTACGGGCAAAAAACTGTTAAAAATTCAAAATCTGAGTTTTATCAATTTTCCCATCTTTTGTATGTACACGTTAAAAACCTAATTTAGAGAAAAATCATGTATGACAGAAAGGTATCAAATGTCAAAGTAATGGGGGTCGTTCATACATATGAAACCCCTCAGTGCATAGTTTCGCCGCTACGGGCAAAAAACTGTTTCAAAATCTGAGTTTTATCAGTTTTCCGATCATTTGTATGTATATCTTTAAAAACTGAATTTAGAAAAAAATCATGTATGACAAAAAGGTAGAAAATGACAATATAATGGTGGTCGATCATACATACGAACACCCTAGGACGCTGCGTTTAGCCGCTACGGGCAAAAAAACCGTTGAAAATTCAAAATTTTACCGGAAAAGTACCCTCAAAACCTGAAGAATATTGTCCATTTTCTGATTCCCGGAATCTTTCTTGTCCCATGATTCAAAATTCATAAATTAAAATACTATTTTTCAAGAAACTGTAAAAATCTACTTGCTACGGTTTGAGTAAACCAAAATAAATTTTCTCTTCAAAGTTTCCGATTCCCCACAGCAAATTGGCGAAAGCCCCGGAAACAATCAGGTGCCTGTGCTAGGATCTGTATGTAAAAGCTAATTCTGGTTCGAGCACGCGAAAACTAATTACCTAAGATCAATACCATAGCTTCATTTATAAAAGAAAACTAACGTTTATTGTTACAAAGCCAGCGATTTTTTGTCAAGATTGTATTTTGTTTGAGGTATATTTTGGAATTCTTGGAAAAAAACGCAGTGATCGTTCTAAATACATAAAATCTAAATTTAGGTTTCCATGACGCAAACTTTCGTACTAATTTCGGTTCGTTCATCCGAAAAATTGTTAACTAAGAAGCCTACCCCTAGTGATTTTTTCGCGAATTTAGTAACAAAAAATAGATGTTAGCACTCACCGTCGAAAATACTATTAGTATGTAAAATTTCAGATCGATTGATCAAACGGTCTAGGAGGAGTTTGGTTACAAAGGTTTCATATTTCGTCGACGCATAAGAGCTTCGCTCGCTTCGCTCGCTCAGCTCAATAAATTCGCTCCTTAAGCCGGACGCTGATATCAACAATGACAGTGACCAGATAATCGACGCTACTCATAGGGACAACATCATAGAAATGGACAGAATTCGCGATGTGGTTAAATGCCTAAGGGAATATTCTGGCCTGCCAGGGGAGTTATCTTCCTGGAAAAATAGAATCGAATGCATTTTAAACGCGTACGAGCATTTGAAAGGAACACCAAAATATTTTGGCATATTAAATGTCATCCGTAATAAAATCACTGGACACGCTGATATCGCCCTCGAGTCCTATAACACTTCACTCAGTTGGCCGAAAATATGGAAATGTCTCACACTACATTATGCCGACAAAAGAGATTTGGGTACTCTTGAATACCAGATGACGGCATTAGTTCAAGGAAATAGATCGATCCCCGAATTCTACGAAACTGTCTATCATCATCTCTCGCTGATATTGAACAAAATCTCTTCTATGGATATTAGCTCAGACTCCCTTAACAACCGTACGCACGTTTATAGAAATAAAGCTTTGGACACCTTCATAAGAGTTCTTAGAGGGGATCTTCCTAAATTGCTAAGTATAAAGGAACCCATCGTTTTGCCACAAGCTTTGCATCTATGGCTAAGGTTAGAAAATGTTGATTTTCGCGTACAATACGCCAATAACCAAGAAAACTCACGTAGCATCCACCTCCATTGCCACCACGGCGTAACACACCCCAATCACCACAGATAAAGCCACAGTGACCCTGTCTATTCTAAATCATACCCCTACTCTTTGGCCCTAAAAAGCGAAGTCGAGAGTCAGATTAAAAAACTACTTGACGACGGAATAATTCGACCATCTAAGTCACCATACAATTCTCCAATTTGGATTGTCCCAAAAATATTGGATGCATCTGGAAAAAGGAAATATCGACTTGTTGTTGACTACTGCAAACTTAATACTGTCACTATACCGGACAGATACCCGATTCCTGAAATTTCGGAAGTTCTCACCAACTTAGGAATAAATCGATGGATTTCAGTTCTCGATCTGAAGACTTGTTTTCACCAAACACCCTTGAAAGAATGCGACATCGAAAAAACCGCTTTTTCTGTTAACAACGGTAAATATGAATTTACACGTCTTCCTTTCGGCCTGAAAAATGCACCTTCTATTTTTCAAAGAACTCATGATGACATCCTACGAGAACACATTGGCATTCGTTGCTATGTTTACATAGATGTTATTATCATCTATGGAAAAACTGAAGAAAAACGTCCTCAAAATTTAAACGTAATATTCAGAACTCTTGAAAAAGTGAGCATGAAAGTTCAACTCGATCAATGCGAGTTTCTACAATCGGAAATTGAGCTTCTAGGTTTCATCATCTCCCAAGATGGCCGAAGAAAGTAGAGACCATAATCAACATATCTCCACCAAAAACTTTAAGAGACTTAAAATCATTCCTTGGCATGTCAGGCTTTTACAGACGCTTCATTCGTGATTACGCTAAATTGGCAAAATCTCTGACCGCCCTTTTAAGAGGGTAGGATGAACATGTGTCCAAAAATCTGTCAAATAACAAAGAAATCCATCTAAATCTGACGCACTCGCAGCTTTCAAAAAAATTAAGGGTGCCAAACTTTGACAAACTAACTATCTATCCACCCAAACAACTATCCACCCAAACTTTGACAAAAATTTCGAATTGACTATGGATGCCTCGAACTATGCACTTGGTGCAGGCCTATCACCTTCATTTCAAGTACTCTCAGTAAGGCTGAAGGAAATTATGCAACCAACGAAAACAAAATGTTGGTTATAATTTGGGCATTGAACTCCGCACGAAACTTCCTTTACGGAGCAAAAAAAGAGAAAATCTTCAGAGACCACCAACCATTGACCTACGCGTTAAGCGACAAAAATACAAACGCCAAAATAAAAAAAGATGGAAAGCAATATTAGAAGAATACAATTACGAACTAAAGTCTGGTCTGGAAAAACAAACGTTAAAGATAACTTGCCTAGACCACCCTCAAACACTAACGTAAACTCGATGATCAGAACACAACACAGTGCCGAAAGTTCATCACAAAACCTTATCCCCAGTGTTGAAATCTCTATCAACGCCTTTTGCAACCAACTTTTTCGTAAATTGGGTTATAAAGATAGCTCCCAGCTACAAATTCCTTTCGAAGGAATAAACAGTCCTACACGGATGCCGATATTCTCAACATTTTCAAAAGATATCTAAATCCTCATACAATTAATGGTCTTTCGACTCCCGAAAATGTCATGGGTCAAATTCAAGAAATTTACGCATCATACTTTAAAAACTACCGAATTCGATTTAGCCAAAAATTCGTTGAAGACGTACCCAATGAAACCGATCAGGAAGAAAACGTTTAGAAAATCCATCGAAGAGCTCATCGTAATGCAGAAGAAACAGAATTCAACTTCTTGAAAACTTCTATTTTCCCAGGATGAGTGCCAAAATTAAGAGGCTCATCAAACAACGCAAAACGTGTGAATATTAATACGACTCCTATTCCTTCGTACCCGGGACATACAGTCCACATTGACATATTTTCTACAGAAAAGTATTTGGTTCTTATTGCAATCGACAAACTAACCAAATTAGCCTAAACGAGATTGATTCTCGATCAACAGAAGTTTTAAGGCAACCTTTGAGAGACATTCTTTTTTTCTTTTACGTTCCCGTAAATGTTGTGATCGACAATGAAAAATCCCTGAATTCTGCTTCCATAATCTCTATGATGGAAGATGAGTTAAGAATATCTGTATTCAAAATTCTTTACAAAAGCAAAGCGAATGGGCAAATTGAACGCTTTCATTCGACTTCTTCGGAAATTATGAGATGTTTAAAATCCGACACAAACTTTAAAGAAAAATCCTTTAAAGAACTGTTACAATCATACAGTGCATTCGACTGCAAAGAAAAAACCTGTCGAACTCTATTTTCGACGTTGTAGTAGAACTATCTCTGAAGAATTTGAAAAAAAGACTCGATAACATAGAGAAATTAAAACAAGAAAAAATATAGGAATTACCATAACCAAGAACGAAAACCTTCGAAGGAATACGCGACTGGAGAAACTATTTATGTTAAACACAATGAAAGAATTGGATCCAAATTAACTGTCAGATATGTTGAAGAATAAGTTAGAGAAATGAAGAACACCACTGTTGTCACAGAATCAGGGAAAAAAGTTCACAAAAGTAATAGGTATTAGAAACTTATTTTCAGGTTTATATTCCACGTTACAAGTGGATAGGTACAAATTTCGAACTATACCAACTCACAAATCATAACACTACAATCAGGACAAGCAACAATTCGAATTGGAAATTTTTAAATAATACATGACATTCACTTAGGACAATTTGACGAAATCCCCAAGGACATAACAAACACCCTCCAAAATGATGTCACTGACTCCCATGTCTTATTCCCATTCCTTAACCATGAGTGACTTCAAATCCAAGAACTTCTAGATGACCTAAAACCTAAATCAATCAGAAAACGATCTCTAAACTTTATAGCATCGGCCTGGAAATGGATTGCGGGCAATCCCGATCACGAAGACTTTGTCACTATCAACGAAAAGATAAATGATTCTTTGGGAAATAATAATAAACAAGTTATAATAAATAAAGCATTAAATGAAAGCATGAACAATTTAACACATGTAACTAATAACCTTCAAGCATTTATAAAAAACAATAAGAATTTCAAACACGATTTTATACTAAGTCTGCAGTACCGACGAAAATTCATTAAGGAAGAACTCATAAACATAAAATATGCCATACATTCGGCAAAATCGGGAATAGTGAATACCATGTTATTATCAAGGAATGAAATAAAATTAGCATTGCATATTTTGGACAAAGAAAATTTACCATACCATACTCCTGAGGAAGCATAAAGCATATCACCGTTACAGAAAATTATAATTTTGATAAATTTATTGTGAAACCCATAAGGAAAAATAATATTCTAACTGACATTCCGTACAAAGAAATACTTAGAAATAAAGAAAAATTGTATGCCATAAACGGAAATACCGATGTTTACAATAATCTTAAGGTTGCCAAGGAATGATCAAATTAATTTGATAGACTTAAGGAAATCATCTTGTATTGCTTATATTTTAAATAGTCTAGAATCAACTTGCAATACTGTAAACAATCAGCACATACCTAGAGTCGAAGAAATAGCTACGGGAATACTACTCCTAAACGATTTCAGTGGCACCATCAGTTTTGACAACAGTTCCCAAAACCTAATTGGCACGTTTTTAATAAAATTTCATAACACTACAATTACTATTGACTATTGACAAATCTTTCTCTTTAAACGAGTTGTCTAACATTAAACTTATCCCAGCAATTCTACAACCTACCCCCTATGCAAAGCGACTTCGAAAAATACTCTCACTAAAAATGATAACGATCTTCATATCAACAGCACCAAATATATTAAATTATTTGAAACAAGAAACAATGTTCAAGAATGGACCACATATGGACTAACCACAATAGGCATAGCTGCCCTCGTTATCCGTTCCATTATCAAAATTCTTCTTCGAAAACTAACCCGAATTGAAGTCAACCAATGAACCGAAAATGGGAACCCCACTGCACAACAACCTACCACAGTAACTGTACCATCTTTCTTCTAAAATCCTCCGCAAAGAAATGAATGTTTATGAAAGACCATGATCCTAACGACCGAGGACGCTCGTACCTAACAAGTGAGGAGTTAACGACAAAATTCTGCTTCCATAAGTTTTTTCAAAATTCCCTTGAATTTCCAGAAAGAACACGACACCTAGAAATACCGTTCCCATGAACGAGGTAAAATATTAAATTATTTCGAGGAAGTTTTCCCACAGGTAAGTGCTGATTGGGCGAAACTTATCAAATAAATTGCGTAATTAGAATTAAGTTTAGTTTAGTCAAAATTTGTATTTGGAAGTATTAAGTGCGAAATAAAATTTGTTCAGAATAAAAATTAGTTTTTTTAACAAATCAACCAAAAGAAAAATTAACTTATATTTATACAAGTATAATAATTATATATTTGATTTAACAATTGTTGATTACAATGTATGTTTCGAATTTCTATTAAATCCACTTAATAACATTCAGGATTCATGTTGTTTTCGTACCATAAAAAACTGAGAATTAGTTACTTTCAGCATTTTCGGCTTCTCTATTTCATTTCTACTGGAATAATTTTTATTTAAATTCTTGTAGACTACACATCACTTGACTAACAGTTTTTTCATTTTGTTTCAATTTTTATTTTCACACATTTTATTTTCCAACAATTGATCTATCTACCAATTAATCTACTTATCTTCGTTTTTCGCATTCGTTCGTTTTTGCAGTCTTTTGCATTTGCATTTTTTTTGACGTGAAAATGTCTTTCTTTTCGTTGAGTATGTCCATTGGTAGCCAGGCTAACATTCTTGTGTTACAAAGCACCGTTATTTTTCAATCGCTAATAACTACGAGACTAATAATACGATGACAACAGTTGATGCCACAGTGGATGGTGCACATTTGTACGTTTTTATTGTGCGGCGTTTGTTTTGCCAGTGACGTCATCGGGCAGTTCCCTACGCGTGATTGTTGTTTTAAGCGTTGCGTGAAGATATTTATGAGTGTAGCGTGAGAACACGTTACGCTAGTACGTTGATTGGGATATCGTTGTAAAAAGCATGAAAAAAGCTACCAGGACCTAAAGCCAAACAATGAAAATATTGAAATATGCACCGAATTGTAAGAAACTCAAATCGGAGAAACCCCGCATCAAATCGAATATTATAAACCAAAAATGTTCAGTGCCGAGCAAGTGTGATAGCTACGGCGGCAGCGAAGAAGAAATAAAAATACGGAAAGTTAGTCAAATTTTCTTGCGGTACAATATACCGTCAGATTTCAATCGCCAATTGCTACGAGGCTAATAATGCGATAACAACTGTTGCGGTCACAATGGATAGATTATTTCTGTATGTGTTTACCGCGTGGCATTGGCTTTGCGTGTGACGTTATCGGGTTAGTTCATTCACGCATGATTATTGTTAATAGCCGTTGCGTAAAATTATAAATCAGTGTAGTGTGAGAACGCGATCATGTAGGACGTTCGTTCGAATGTCATTGTAAGGAGTTTGAGAAGGTCTACCAGGATCTAAATTGAAAGAATAAAAATATTCGCTGGCGTATAAGTAAAAATCAGTATTAAATTGAAAATTGAAAAAAAAATTAGGAATATCTGCTCATATGAGTCATAAGTATGGGCTGAATTGAATAAAACGCAAACCAAAGTGAGCTTGCATCAAATCGAATTGAAAAAACCTAAAGTGTCCAGTGTCCAGTATATGGTAGAGCTACGGCAGCATTAAAGAAGAACTGAAAACCGGCGCGAAAAAACAAACTTGTGATTTATGTGTTCTGTCACCGTATTACTCTATATAAACACTGTATAAGAGACATTGATTTAAGAACATACCAATTAGAAACACTTGTTATAATTTTATCCCTAAATTTTCACGGAAAATCTGCGGCGCGGACCTTGAGTGGGCCTTTATTTTTTTTTCTATTTCTTTGTCCTATCTGTCCCTTTTCACTGCTTCGCTTTTCACTAGCCTTTGTTGTTTTCCTATTGTTTTTATAATTATAATAATGGCTAGCCATCCCCGAATTCATCCTTCCTTTTAATTCGTTTCGCCTATTACATGGCACATTTTTCTTGGCAGAAATGAAAAAGCCAATTAATTTGTGTAGGAAATGAAACTTATTCCTTCTGAGAAGTGAATTCCTCCGGTTTGTTGCAACCGTCCTATGCGGGTCGACAAGAACAACAGCTGCAAATTGGCATGGAATTGGCGATGTTCAACGAAAGAACGCAAAGTGAAAGGCGCTAAACTTTGTAGGAACACGGTTAGCCTTCTTCAAGGAAACTTATTCGATGGAACACAAAAGAAGATTGAGTTTTGTGAAATGGGAGCGATAATAGTTGGCTTCGCATTGAAAATTCCCGTAGAGCAGCAGATACGGAAATTCTAACTTGACCATCAACAGGCAAACTGTTTACGAATATTATCGTTATTTTTGTCAGTTAGTCGAGATCATCGTGTCTAATGATCATATTAAATTGGGTGGCGTTGGAAAACTCCTTGCAGGTTGATGAAACTTAAAATCACCGAGCAAATGACGATGACCATTCTGGGGATTTTTTCGCAAGAAAGACAAAAAATGCGTTTTTTTCCAGCTGAATTCTAAACGAAAAGATAGTATTTGGCCATATTTGTCACAGTTTATGGACAAGAATACATCGGTATTTTGTACAGACAGTGTAAAACCATACCATGGTGTAGAACGGATTTTTTCCAGTCATACTGTCCACTGACAAACGAACCACAGTAAAGGGGAGCATGTGGAAAAAGGATCCGCGTAACACAATTAACCACTTGGAAAATCAAAATCGTTTGCCGAAAAATGCGATAAGATGTCGAAGAACAATCAAATATATTCATGAATATACGGCCCTCCATTATGACCGGCAAAATTTTTTGGAATCGAGATACTCCAAGGACAACTCATCGCAATTGATGGCATTTTTAGAAGATATCAGGAGAGTTTTTTTGGCGTTTGTTGACGGAGAAAAGAAAGAGCCCCTGGTCCTTGCAGCGTTGGAAACTCCTACGGTAGAATCTGAACACTTGGAAAACATATTAGTTTCATCAAGAAATATAAAAGTTCCAACCGACGTTAATATTTTTCTGCCTAAATTTACTCTACTTTACATTGACTTTAGTGTTATTTGCTGTATTGTTTGTTTTTGCTTCATTTCTGTTTTTCCTTCGTTCGTAATTAATTTAAGATATTTTAATTTTAACATTACGATAACTTTACGAATAGATTTTTAGTTCGATTTAAATTAGTGGTTTCGCGTAAGGCAGAGAGGAATGACCTATAAACTGATATACATATGTTGTAGAGGTGATTATGCTGATTAATTTTGTGTATATATGTTGGGCGCCGAAAGCATAATTTATCATACGTTTTTTATGTTGAAAAAATTGAAAAAGTGAATGATTACCACGAAGCATATATACGCCTGATGACCTTCAAACCGAACAATGTTGTGCAGGTGATTATGGGTTCAATGTGCGTCCGGACCCTCGGAGGCTACCTACACAGACTAACCAAACAATATGCATAGCCTATGTCTGCCAATTAGTTATTCTTTGTCTGTTTATTACAAATTTTGACCAATTAGATACCTAGGTACGTCAGTGCTTATGTTAGCAATACAATATACCTCTAGGTCTAGGAGCACTCACTACCAGCATACAACTAGAACTTTCAATTTTAATTTTCAAATTATGAATGTGTACATATTGCTTACATCCTTTTAGTTCCTTTTTACAGTCAGTCGGGTTTTTTGGCTTTTTAAATAGACTATTTTTATTTTTAGCTTTTTAGTTTGATATGCAGTTGGAGAGTAAGTAGGTAACACATAGGCAAGTTTATAATGTTGTGAGGAGTTTTGTGCTGACTTCATATTAGCTATGCACACTCTGGAGATGAAAGTTTACGTCCCCCATATTGTAATTTAGAAATATTGTGAGTGTATTTCTCACTGAAGCGCATATGTAAGATCCGTTTGGTTAACGAGAATGATATTATTCCACGAGGAATTCGTCCAACGCAATTCTATCATTCGTAAAATCAAATCAGATGACATCAATTCAATCATTCTTTTCTGCCAAAATTTTTGGTGGTTAGCAATCGTGATCAGTTAATTAATTTTTTAATTGAACTTTAGGCTATAAGAGACGAAGTGATCTACCGAGAATGTGGCTCGATTTTCAAATTGAAATGCTTGTTTTCATCCCTACGGTGCCCTAACAGTTACTATAAAGTTGTGCGAAAACAAAGGCAGCGCAGATTTCAATGTCTTTTCGCACTGAGCGCTTTCACATGATCGTGGTTCAGTGGAATTAACAGTGATATACCAAAGACAAGCACAAAAATGACGTATTTTTTTATACCGGAGGCGCCACATCAGGTGAAATTAATGGCAGATTTTGGGATATGTATGCGGACAGCTGCCGATTGGGTGTCGTATTATAGAGAGGTATATATCATTATATTTTCCTTGTTCAAATTAAGAGAGGTTAACTGGAGCTTTATGTTGTGTTCCTTCTTCAGGTTTGCGAGTTTTGGGTCAACCAGACATAAAAACAAAACCGAAAGGCCCAGTCAAGGTCCGCGCCGTAGATTTTCCGTGAAAACTTTGGGATAAAAGTATAATAAGTGTTTCTTATTCATGTGTTCTTAAATCAATGTCTCTTATAGAATGGTTCCTCTATATAACGGTGACAGAAAACATAAACCACAAGATTATTTTTTCGCCCCTTTTTTAATTTCTTCTTTAATGCTGCCGTCGCTCTGACATTTACTCGACACGGGACACTTTAGGTTTTTTTTTATTTCGATTTGATGCAAGATCTATATGATTAACATTCAATTTGATTCGGCCCATATATACGACTCATATGAGCCGATATTTTTAATTTTTTTTTCAATTTCCACATTAATACCGATTTTTACTTATACTTCAGCAAATATTTTTATTGTTTCAATTTAGATCCTGATATCTCTTCTCAAACTCCTTACAATGATTTCCGAACGGACGTCCAATATGATCGCGTTCTCGCGCTACACTGATTTATAATTTTACGCAACGCTTATTAACAACAATCATACGTAAGTGAACTAGCCCGATGACGTCACGCGCAAAATGAATGCTGCACGATAAACACGTACAGAAATTCTCTATCCATTGACCGCAACTGTTGTTATCGCATTATTAGCCTCGTAGCTGTTGACGATTGAAATCAGACGGTGTATTGCAGCGCTAGAAAGTTTGACTGGCTATCAGTGTACTAAACGAGCGAAAAGACGTTTTAACGTTAAAAAAATTACAACAAAATTTTCGTACTAATATGTACTTACATTATCAAACTATTCATTACAATGGTTATGGAGATTAGTACGGTTGCAGAATAGATAAATCACAAGTTTATTTTTTTCCGCCGTTTTTTTATATATTTTTCGATGCCGCCGTAGCCCTCACACTTGCTCGACACCGAACATTTTTGCTTTATTCGGTTAGATCCTGGTTTTGTCCGATTTTTTACAATTCGGTGCATACTATCGCTCATATGAGACGATATCTTCCATATATTTTCGATTTTCAAATTCATGCCGATTTTTGCTTATATTTCGGAACATATTTTTATTGTTTCGCTTGAGGTCCTGGTAGGTCTTTTCATGATTTTGACAACGATCCCCCAATCAACATCCTATCGTAACGCGTTCTCACGCTACACTCATAAATATCCTCACCCAACGCTAAAAAACAACAATCACGCGTGGGCGCTTGCACAAGCCCGACGACGTCACAGGAAAATCAAATGCCACGCAATAAATACGTACAAATATGTTCTTTCCGCTGTGACCACAGCCATTGTTATCTCGTTTTTAGTCTCGTTGTAATTAGCGATTGAAAAATGACGGTGTTTTGTAACACAAGAATGTTGGATTGGCTACCATTGTACATACTCAACGAGAAGAAAGACGTTTTCACGTCAAAAGGGTGGTTTTGGACACGTGGTAAAAGATGATGAGGCGCTACTTGATCGACAGAAATATCACAGAGGCTGTATTATTCGCAGGCTGTGGGGATTTGGAGGTATCGTACCCGAGACCAAGGAATGTTTCATTGTGCCTGTTCAAAATGTGACAGCAATGGTTCTACAGGAAGCAATAACGTGTAGAATTGCTCCTGGCATAAAAATTATTTGGGATTGGTGGAAACGGTATGACAATCTGTCCGACGAGAACTAAAGGCACTCGACTGTTAGTCATAAATATAATTTTGCTGATTCGGAGACTAGAACGCATACGCAAAATATTGAGTGATTATGGAAGGATGTTCGAGATAACATTCCACGTTATGGAAGAAGGCCACGTGATTATCACCAATATATTGCGGAATTTCTTTTTAAAAGACACGTTGAATAGAAATATAGGATAAAGGGGCATTTTTCTAACAAATTTCGTTAATGTTTCCTTGAAAAATTGATGATTTGTTTTTTCTTTGCGAAAACAAAGGCAGCGCAGATTTCAATGTCTTTTCGCACTGAGCGCTTTCACATGATCGTGGTTCAGTGGAATTAACAGTGATATACCAAAGACAAGCACAAAAATTACGTATTTTTTATACCGGAGGCGCCACATCAGGTGAAATTAATGGCAGATTTTGGGATATGTATACGGACAGCTGCCGATTGGATGTCGTATTATAGAGAGGTATATATCATTAAATTTTCCTTGTTCAAATTAAGAGAGGTTAACTGGGGCTTTATGTTGTGTTCCTTCTTCAGGTTTGCGAGTTTTGGGTCAACCAGACATAAAAACAAAACCGAAAGGCCCAGTCAAGGTCCGCGCCATAGATTTTCCGTGAAAACTTTGGGATAAAAGTATAATAAGTGTTTCTTATTCATGTGTTCTTAAATCAATGTCTCTTATAGAATGGTTCCTCTACATAACGGTGACAGAAAACATAAACCACAAGATTATTTCTTCGCCCCTTTTTTAATTTCTTCTTTAATGCTGCCGTCGCTCTGACATTTACTCGACACGGGACACTTTAGGTTTTTTTGATTTCGATTTGATGCAAGATCTATATGATTAACATTCAATTTGATTCGGCCCATAAATACGACTCATATGAGCCGATATTTTAAATTTTTTTTGCAATTTCCACATTAATACCGATTTTTACTTATACTTCAGCAAATATTTTTATTGTTTCAATTTAGATCCTGATATCTCTTCTCAAACTCCTTACAATGATTTCCGAACGGACGTCCAATATGATCGCGTTCTCGCGCTACACTGATTTATAATTTTACGCAACGCTTATTAACAACAATCATACGTAAGTGAACTAGCCCGATGACGTTACGCGCAAAATGAATGCTGCACGATAAACACGTACAGAAATTCTCTATCCATTGTGACCGCAACTGTTGTTATCGCATTATTAGCCTCGTAGCTGTTGACGATTGAAATCAGACGGTGTATTGCAGCGCTAGAAAATTTGACTGGCTATCAGTGTACTAAACGAGCGAAAAGACGTTTTGACGTCAAAAAAATTACGACAAAATTTTCGTACTAATATGTACTTAAATTATCAAACTATTCATTACAATGGCTATGGAGATTAGTACGGTTACAGAATAGATAAATCACAACTTTATTTTTTTCCGCCGTTTTTTTAATATATTTTTCGATGCCGCCGTAGCTCTCACACTTGCTCGGCACCGAACATTTTTGCTTTATTCGGTTTGATCCTGGTTTCCTCCGATTTGAGTTTTTTACAATTCGGTGCATACTATCGCTCATATGAGACGATATCTTCCATATATTTTCGATTTTCAAATTCATGCCGATTTTTGCCTATATTTCGTCCTTATAGGTCTTTTCATGATTTTCACAACGATCCCCCAATCAACATCCTATCGTAACGCGTTCTCACGCTACACTCATAAATATCCTCACCCAACGCTAAAAAACAACAATAACGCGTGGGCGCTTGCACAAGCCCGACGACGTCACAGGAAAATCAAATGCCACGCAATAAATACGTACAAATATGTTTTCCGCTGTGACCACAGCCATTGTTATCTCGTTTTTAGTCTCGTTGTAATTAGCGATTGAAAAATGACGCTGTTTTGTAACACAAGAATGTTGGATTGGCTACCATTGTACATACTCAACGAGAAGAAAGACGTTTTCACGTCAAAAGGGTGGTTTTGGACACGTGGTAAAAGATGATGAGGCGCTACTTGATCGACAGAAATATCACAGAGGCTGTATTATTCGCAGGATGTGGGTATTTGGAGGTATCGTACCCGAGGCCAAGGAATGTTTCATTGCGCCTGGTCAAAATGTGACAGCAATGGTTCTACAGGAAGCAATAACGTGTAGAATTGCTCCTGGCACAAAAATTATTTGGGATTGGTGGAAAAGGTATGACAATCTGTCCGACGAGAACTAAAGGCACTCGACTGTTAGTTATAAATATAATTTTGCTGATCCGGAGACTAGAGCGCATACGCAAAATATTGGGTGATTATGGAAGGATGTTCGAGATAACATTCCACGTTATGGAAGAAGGCCAAGTGATTATCACCAATATATTGCGGAATTTCTTTTTAAAAGACACGTTGAAAAGAAATATAGGATAAAGGGGCATTTTTCCATCAAATTTCGTTAATGTTTCCTTGAGAAATTGATGATTTGTTTTTTCTTTTATTTTTCCAGAGATTTTTCCTGTTTATTATGTTTTTTAATTTATTTAATTTTTTTTTTGAGTTTTTTGATTTTTTCTTAACTCTCTTGATCATAGTTTCATTTAATAAAAGTAGTAGAAGTAACTCCAGAAATAAAAAGGTATAAGCATGAAATAGTATGTCAATTTATGCTTTCCGCGCCCAACATATATACATTAAATTAATCACCATAACCACCATATTTATGTTGCAAGGCCGTATGACGTATGTACGCCACGTGGAATTCATTCAAATTTTTCATTTACAACACCATTTGTCCTAATAGGGAAAAATGAAGATATAGTTGTATAATGTTGGGACGGGTCACGACGATGACTAAAAGCATTGAACACCATGTAACTCCTAAACGGTGCATAGTGCCGCACCCCTCCAATACAATATTTTACACCCCTTGCGTTCCCCCAATTTAATGTACTCAACTACAGGACACTCTGTTTATGTTATTTTGTGAAATCGTTCGTTTTTCCTAACATAAAAAGTATATTAATTTATGCTTTACGCGACCAAGATATAAATGCAGATCAAATCAATCAGCATAACAACTTGTACGACATATTTTTGTTTCAAGGTCGTATGACGTATATATGTTGAACAAGATAATTACCTTAGCAGGTACATATTAGCTATGCACGCTACGTATACATTTTTGGTGACGTCACAAAGATTATGAGACTCGGAAAATAAAGGCAAATCTAGTGGCACCACACCCTTCAAAAACGGTCAAGACGTTAAGGCTACAGGAGGTAAATATATAAGCGATGCACGCTCCGGGGATGAACGTTTACGTCCGCCATATTAATTTTTTGGTGATGTCACATAACCTCGGACACTCGGGACAAGAGTACGAATCTAATGATGCCTCTCACATCAAGATCGGTCAAGCCGTTAAGGCTACAGGACGGACATACACATAACAAAGGAACAGACATATGTACATACATACGCGCGAAGAACACCCTCCATTTGGGTCAGCCGGGTAAAAAAAGAAAATGGAGAACAAGTGATTTGATTTTCTTTTTCTTGACAAAATAGGAGAAAATTTTTCATTACTCCGAAGGGGATGAGTGATTTTACCCATAAAAACTTCTCGTGCCCATGTTACGAAAATAAGTAAAAATAATAACAAATTCGTAACAAAGCCGCCAAGATGGCTTTTGCTAAATCAGGATCAGACTACCAACTTCAAATGAGACAATTCCTGGATCTATAGAACACCAAGTAGTGGATGTATTGAGGGTGGATTTCACTTTCATGAAGAAAGACTAATGTGATCTTTATTCCAAAAGCCAGGAAACCCACGAAAAGCCTATTAGTATTTCATCATTCTTCCTCAAGAGAATGGAAACGATACTAGATCTCCACCTTAGAGACGGAAGCCTTAATAGACACTCCCTACGCAAAAAACAGTATGCCTAGCAAAAAGGCATTTCGAAAATTGACGCCCAAAGTGACCTCACGAACAGGACAGAAAAAGCCCTGGAATATAAGGATATTGCACTCTATGCGTTCCTGAACATTGAAGAAGCATTCGTCAACACCTCTTCCGAGGCCATTCATGGGACGTCAGAACAGAAAGATGTAGATCCCACTACTGTTAGTTAAATAAAATCCATGCTCAACTAAATGCTCCAATGCTTATGACTAAAAATCGCGAGTTTCCCGCGAGTTCCCATCAATGGAAACCCAGCATACATTTTCATTGATGAATATCCACCTCCACGATCAACTTTCATCAATGCAAATCAAACAGCTGATTTCCATTGATGGGAATCAAATTTTAGGTCAATTTAACCGTCCCATTTAATTGAAGGCCGCAGGGGAATTGCTTAGCCATACCCACGCACGATCATTCCGGAGAGTGACTAGGATAATTACGCACGAGTGAGGCAGGTCAGGGTAATGAAAGAAATAAGAGGGTCGATCGAGTGCGCATTAATTCTTGATCGAAGAGGATCGATTGTCCGAAACAAGAACGGAGTCGGACTATCGCTCATCTATTTCATGGATGCCGAGACTTTTTCCTTACCCATTGTGTTGATTTCCCAATTTGTCATTCGGGACTCGTTGCACAATGCAATCATGAATTTGAGGTTGTTGAACCCAAAAATTGTGCGGCGGGTTCCGAACGAAATACACTTATCGGGAAATTTTTAAAGTCGAAAATTCTAAATTTTGGGAGAATTCTGGTAATTTTGGTTCCCCGAGTTCCAATGTATCTTTTTCGGCCTTTCAACTCGAGGTTTAGAGTTGAATGACTGAGGAATAAACCAAGGACAAAGGGGATCCAGCTATCAAATTGTTGAAAAGCGGATTGTTGTATTGAAATCGTGCAAATTTAAAAATTGTTGAAACCGTCGAAAGTTGAGAATTGACCGGTGGATTATTGAAAGGTAGAAATGCTTAATTCATGTGTTTTTTTTGAGGATCGATATATAATCTACATCAATCGTTCGGTTACGTGAGCGCAATTCGAGCAAGTAAGTGTGCATTAAGGATCTTGATCGCGGATGTAAACTGCAAAAAAGAAGACAAAGCAAAAATCGACGTTAGTTAGGGTTAAGTCAAATAAAACTAAGTGGTTCTAAAAGCTATGGAACGAAATCGTCAAATTGTGAGAGTTGAATTAAAACCTAGTAAATGAAAGTTGGTTAAATAAAAGTTATAAGAAGTAAAGTGAGAATCAATTAACCCATTGAACTGAGTGAACTAAGTGGAAGCACAATCATGAAACACTAAGTGGAGAACTATTAACTATTGATTACGACCACAAAGTGAGAACATGGTGAAATCAATAAGGGTGAAATAAATAATTAAAAACGAAAGACAAGTGAAATCAGTCCGAGATTGGGCCGAAATTGAGTTGAATTAGGCTGGTTAGAGTTGAGCTATTGTGAACCAAGTGAGCTTGTTATTACCGGGAACTATTTATTGGTAGGAATATATATGAAGCGGAATTGATAAGGTGGCAAATGAACGATGAGAATGAATAACTGAAGGAAAACGATCGAATGCACACCAAGCGAAATCAATAAAAGCAAGGAGCCAGGTGCACGCTGAGCGTCGAGGATGAGCAATTGAGCCAAGCGGTGCGAGACCGAATACGTAGAGATAAGTAATAGAAGCTAAGCGAATTTGTCAAGCTTACAGTAAGCTCGGAGTAGGTTAGCAAGCTAGGATATTGCAAAGGGTAGGCCACTTCGAGGTAGGTAAGTACGTAAACAAGACCTTGTTACTTCAGGCGATAAAACTAGAATTGTCAATCGCCGTCCACCTATCCACGATCAAGCACCGAACCGTGGAATTTCTTCTTTTGACTGAGATCCTTGCAGGGTGACTCGTCCGGAAACGAGTGGCCCTCACCCACGACCTTCTTTGTGGGCTAAAGGCCGGGTGAGTTACGCAACCTCCGTATGAGACGAACGGTTATGTCGGGACGCAAAATTTTGCACGTGACGTTTTTAGCGCCCACCGTCGATTAAAAATCGGCGAACTAACACGAGAAGCTAGGTATATACAGTGGGTGGCCAAACTACTATGGACACTTTCGTTGCTTAGAATTTTTGTAGCTTTTAAGCTTTGGGTGGTGCTACGATTTCTGGCATTTTCATAAGGTAATTATGGCTCTCTCTTATACTATGTAAACCTTCACCCGATGTATTCCGACCAAAGTTATGTGATAAAAACATTGTACAATCATTGGGACATGGGGATGTACAAAATTGTATTCCGCGAGACACGGGTTTGCCTCCAAAAAGAGTCTCTTTTGTGGATATTTTTTAGTATATTAAAGAAAATAGGGTAACCGTATCCAAGTCATTTATGCATTTTCAAGGTTAAAAATCAATTATCATGATTTTGAACATCTAACAATGAGCTTATGTTTCTAGTTTAACTTTAGTTTATTAGATTTAGTTAAACTCACATATTAGCGAAAAAATATAGAAGCATTCAGTCAAAAAGCCTGTTTTAACTAGGGACGCGTATATCCCACAAGACATCTCCCCTATATTTAAGAAAGTGCAACTGTCCGTAATAATATGGCCTCCCACTGTATATTGTCATATGTCGGTGTACAATATGTTGTTAAACTAAAAGTTTTTTAAAATTTGTGAAATCAATTGTTTTTTTTTCTCAAAAGAGTATGAGTATGAGTATTCAAAGGAGAGACTCAATGAATTTAAAGATTTCGCACATTAATCAAACGGCGTAAATCGAATGAAATTACTCAATTGTCGGGAAATAGGGCCATAGTCGAGAAAATATTGTCTTAGTAGCATTATTATTATCGCGATAGTTATTAAATTTTCCTTTTAAGAGAACTAAACTCCTGGTCTAAACGAAACCTGGTCCTAATGTTATCCTCTTATTCTTATTGACTAGCACCATTAATATTAGGAGCCCCCGATATAGCATTCCCTGATATAGTTCACGCAGGAGCTTTAAATGGCCATGATCAAATTTATAATGTGATTGTAACTGCTCATGCATTTGTTATAATTTTCTTTATAGTTATACCTATTACCGGGCGAGCAAGTCAATACTCGGAGAGCGAGGATGGCAACAACTAAGAGACACAGTAGAGCTGCAAGACGCTGGGGAGAAAAGCCCTGTGTGGATGGGAAATGGGGAGCTATGCGGAGTACGAGGAAGAGCAAGGGTACCGATAAGAGGACACGACAAAACGTACGTCCTGGAGCTATTACTAATACCCTCGATACCTAACGAAATCATTCTAGGGATAGATTTCTAAAAGAGTTTCGGTCCGATCGTGGACATGAGGGGGCTACAATGGGAAACAGATGCATCGATAGAAGTAAAAGACGGGACAGCCCTGAATGGTCCAGCCGGATTAACACCGAAACAATTCGTAAGTCCGCATAGGGCAGTGGAGACAGAATTCGCTAAGATCGGTGAGTCGCTGGGGTACACGGCAGTAGTTGAACATGCGATAAAAACCAATACACCTATTAAACAACTATATTATCCGGTGTCACCACCAGTGCAGAAAGACATACACGAAGAGCTTGATGAAATGTTGCTTCTAGGAGTAGTAGATCCATCCAAGAGCCCGTGGGCATTACCTTTCCTGTGAGTACGCTAAAAGAATGGATACTTTCGCTTCTGCGTTGATTTACGCAACCTTAATGCAGTGTCAGGAGAAAATGCTTATCCGTTGCCATATGTGTCAACACCACTAGACCAACTACGACGAGCAAAGTACCTTTCCTCCCTTGACGTGAAGTCAGCCATTTGGTAGGTACCAATGGCCGAGAACTCATAGGCATACACTGCATTCACTATACCAGGACGTGGACCCTTCCAATTCCGAAGGATGAGTTTCGGCCTACACAATTCATCGGCGACGTGTCAGAGACTCAAGGACAACGTCCTTGGCTCAGATTAATAGCCATATGTCTTCACATACTTTGACGACATTATAATCATAACACCCACATTCGACAAACACTTGGATTTTCGACGATTACGCGAAGCACAACTCAAGGTATCTCTCGAGAGAAATACAAATTGTGCAGCGAAAGCCTACAGCACTAAGGATACATAGCGAACACTGAGGAGCTACAAGCAGACCCTGAGAATGTAGACAGCATACACCAGATACCACGTCCGACAACAGTGAAGCAGGTTAAGCAATTCTTGCCACGCGACCCTAGTGGCACCACTGAACACGTTACTGAAAAAAAGCACGATTTGAATCGACACCAGAATGCGTAACAGCATTCGAGAACTGCAAACGGAAACTCACATCATCACCAATTCTAGCATGCCCAGACTTTGAACGCCCATCAAGTGTCATGTGAAAATATGGCATGTCATAAAGTGTGATAATCATTAAAATCCCATTATGCCTTAAAGCTTGACGGAAATTTGTGCCAAATAAAATATTGCCATATATATGTTATCTTTAGTGATGTTACATAAGAAGATGGGAACCCGTTGCCAGATGGGTATCCATTGATATTCCGGTTCAGTAGTAGAAATCGGTGGACCGATTCGGGCATTATGCCGTTCGGTTTAAAAAGACCTCCGGCAGCTTTCTAACATCTGACGGCGCTTACAGAACGGGGTTACAGAAATTACTTTGCTTCGTGTAATTGGACGATAAAGTTACTTATGGTAGAAACCTCACTGATCATCAGAACATTTATGCGAAGTGTTACAGAGGCTAACAGAGCCAAAGTGGTCCTGCCTGATCCAAGCCTGATAACAAGCGTAAAAGGATTTCCGATTCCAAATACGGTCAGACAGGTTCAATTATTTTTGGGGTTGGTATATTACTATCAGAAATTTATTAAAGGGTTCTCAAAAATCTTGGCGCAATACAAAAAGTTGCTGAGAAAGGATGCAGGATTCAACTGGAATGAACTGTGTAAGCAAGTTTGAACAATTTCAAAGAACCCTTTAATAAAGAAAAGCTAATAACTCCTCATCCTGAATCAATAAGAAGAGTCGAAAAAACTTGTAGAGCATGCAGAGAACCTACTGGGCGATCAAATCGGATCACTAAGGATCCCCAATCCAAACCTTCCGCGCAGAAAATGCCTGCCAAAAATTCAAAAACCAGGACATGAGATGAGAGAAATTGTGTCAGACACCAACTCACCAACTCACAGGATAGCGCGCCGGCTGTTGAAATAGTTTAAGTCCATGGAAAAACACCTCTTCTAGAAGTGTCAAAAATTATAGGGAGGTGATCGAAGAGATAGAGGAAACAAGCACCATAGAAAATGATGAGCTGATGGTCTCGTTTGACATCAAAGCTCTCTTCCCCACCATACCTGTTAACACCACCTTAGTGCTGTTAGAAGAATGGCTTATGACTAAGAATGAAGGGAATGGCTGGAAAAAGAAAGACTATCACGGTCGCTATCAAGCAACGCGAGTACAAGCGAGGTCAAACCTCGTTTGGTGACACCTTGGTTCGAGGTCCGTTATCAAACCGCCAAGAGTTAGGTAATCGTAGGTCGAATTGAAATTACGACAAATCGGGCAATTTCCCACCTCAAGGCGTTTAACCGTAACTAGAATCTCCCAAGCGACTGATCGTGCCACCAACGATAAGTTAAGTACGGCCACCGATGATAAGATGACCCCTTTTCTTTGACCAGAGCTGAGAGTCACGCGATTCACAGGCGCCTCGGGTCAATGATCGCCTCGAAATTTCGATCATTGACTTCGCCCCGAATTTCCATCGGGACATACCGTGGGAAGAAATGCTGTCCCATACGGATCAATGGGGGGGAGAAGCCTTCCGTTCAGACAAATAGCACCATGGAGTTAAATGCCCGGGACGGCTGCATTCGCGCTTGACACGCGCGGCGCGAGAGATTAGTGCTGTGCAGTCCGATATCTCGTTGGGAAAATGGGAATATAAGGGTCCCGCGACCGAAAATGGGCCTTCTGTTTTTGGGTATGTATGTTTTCTGAGGTCTCTAGAGGTCGAGGCGTGGAGTGGCGGAAATAATTGGAAACGAGAGGAGTTTAAGCCCGAGTTGTTTGAGTATTAAGCATCAGGAAGGTCAAAAACGCGTGGTTGGAAAGTAACGAGTGCGGGTAACGACCGTTAAGGAAGAAATCAAAAGAGAAGTTGTAATAAGAGAAGACGTGGACAATTTACAAAAAGTGAGAAGAACTTAAAAGTGGTGAATTTGAGAAGACTCCACAGACATATTGAAAGATGAAGAAGGAACAGACGTTGTCAATTTATAAAAAGTGAAAAGAAGTTAAAAGTGGTGGATTTGAGAAAAGTGCACACAGAGATATACATATATATATACCAGTTATAGTTCAACTGCCGAAGATTGAACACAAAAATCGAAGCAAAAGTGAACGCAGGCGAACCTAAAATAAAACAATAATCGAACAATAGCCACAAAACAGATAAAATTGAAAACAACAGTAAACCACAAAATTCAAAAACAATTACGGACTGTTCAGACAGTCATGGCGACGATAACGATCCACCTGACAAGCCGGTCCCTAAACCTTATAAGTGTCATCCATCATCAAAAACTAATTTTATTATTTGTTTAATATGTGAAGAGGTTTATCACCTAAGTGACTTGAATATACTTAAAAACATTAAATTCCTAACTAATATTTTTGCTATTTGCAATGCTCATCCAAACCTAGCCTCTAACCTAGATAATGTATCAATCAATCAATCAATGAGAGAAGTTATAGCAGAGATTAAATTAAATGAAATTAACAGAGTTCAAGAGAAATAACGCCAGGATATAGAAAACAATCTTCTAGCACATAGAAACAACTCCCATAACAATACTATTATACAAGATGAGGATCCGGATTTCAGAGCAACATTAACAGAAAATCTCTTATTGAGACAATTAAATAACGAACTGAAAAGCAAAAATGAACTCTTGTTAAATAACTACAGCCTTCGTGGTCCTCATCTCCTCCGGTGGTACTACCCGAACTGCTTGGTCCCCTTGCCCAAGCTTCAGGTTCCCCGCCTTGCCTTCCAGCCATTCCCCGGATTCTTTATCCTCGCAGATAAAGACAGCGGTGCCTTTCCTGGGGAAGGATTCCAGAAATCGGGGTACAAAAGCACCCTCCTCGATCTAAATCACCTCGTCCACGACGGCCTTTTTGATCGCCTTGCAAACCGCGGTCGGCATTTCCCCTCCCAAGTATTCCTCACAAGTGAGGAATACCCTCGGTGCGTTGGAAGCCACCGCCGCGTAGCTTGCATCCAATTTTGGTCTTTTCAACATTTTGGCGTCCTGTTAACTGATCGCCTGCTCTGGGCTTGCAAAAGCATTCCTCTTCCCGGGCTTACTTCCTTGAGCAGAGGTTGAGAGGGTGATGTCGGTCCTCGCCCGTCTCTCGTCCCTCCGCCTATGCTTTTTGGCTTCGCCAAACTTGGGAAGTGGTTTGCCTTCCTCAAGCGCTTTTTGCTTAAAAAGTTTCCTCCTTCATGCTCCGCTCATGCCCCGGTGCAAGCCCGGTGCATTGTCGGTTTGAATGGGTTCTAGCCCCTGATTGCTGACGTTAGAGGTCCCAGGGGTCGGTTCAAAGCCCGACATTCCTGGTGCCTCCATTGCTTGTGCCGAAGAGATCCCAGGGGTCGGTTCAGAGCCCGAAATTCCTAGTACCTCCGTTGTTTTCGTGTGTTTTGTTTTGATTAAAGGCTCTTACATGTTTGGTCCCATGAGTAGTGCCGAAAAAAGGTCCACTCGCCATTGGCCGCATCTAGCGAGTAAGGCTTGGTTACGACGCGATTTAGCTTGATGTCCCGAAGGAACCGTTAATGACACAGCACCCCCTGTGCCACGCATCTTTCAGCACGGTATCTCACACTTTAGATTGGGCGGATCACTTCTTAGTTCCATAGATTTGTCAGCTCTCGTGTAAGGGAGAGCTCGTTTATAGAGATCCCGACACTCGCGAGACCGCTCCGATGGGTAAGCTTCCTCACCAACGACAAGGTCATGTAGTCCCTAGTGGAAGCATGCCGCGATAGTTTCCATCGAAATTGACATACACCAGAAGAGAGCTGTTATATGCGAAGCAAGAGGCATTGGTTTGAAATTGGAGCGTTTTGAAACCGCCCTCAGACCGTTTTTTGAGGATATTTACTGGATTGGATTAACGCCACAAGTAAAAAACTTCAGAGTGTGGTCAACGACATAACCATTGTCATTGAACTTTATGAAGTACTAATACATTTTATTGGCGATATAAGAGATAAATTCGATGATTTCCAGAACAAAGGAAAAGAACTGTCCTTTGTACAAGAATATGAAAGAGACTTTCGACGCATTCGAACGCGTAAGCTACTTCCTGGCGAGAACTATTCCGGTGAAGTGATGCAACAAAAGAGTGGTCGCGAAAATTTTAGAATAACAACTTTTTTAGTAATAATTGGTACACTGTCAGGAGAACTCAATAAACGGCGGAATGCTTATGAGCTTGTCTGTAATAAATTTAATTTTCTAACTCACCTGACGAAACTAACCGCGTCAGAAGTCGAAGAAAAGGCTAAAGCATTGCAAACGGTTTATTCTAAGGACTGAGAAAACAATTTTCCAGAAGGATGTATTCATTTTCTTGCGCACTGCTGTGTGAAAAATGGAGACCGGAACAACGCTGTCAGTTTGTTGAAATGGTTACGAACTGAAGATCTTCAAACCATTTACCCAAACGTGGATATTGCTCTTGGGATGTGTGTGTGTACTCCCGCCAGTAACTGTTTTGTTGTTTGCGGCGCGTGAAAAATTATTTGCGTACAACAATGACGGAACAAAGGTTAAATGATCTTGCTCGTGAAAAATTATTTGCGTACAACAATGACGGAACAAAGGTTAAATGATCTTGCTCTGGTTAACATAGAAGCTGAGTTTTTAAAGACATTGGATTGCGAGGAATTAATTAATGATTTTTCTGCGCTTAAATGCAGACGAGTTTTGTAACACATTGCACATCGCTGTGCACAATCTATGTTGTATCTTATATGAGAATAAACCTGTAGTTGAAATGTCGAATCTAGAAAACTTAAAAGTTTGAAAACAGTAATGGATTTAAATTTTAATATAATTGACTCTATTCAAAAATATCTAGTTAAGGAAAAAATTTTACATAAGCTCAACTTTCTTAATAATTATATTTCATTAAACTATGAGTATATCTTATTGGTTAATATTAGAAGTCTTAATGCAAATTTTTGTAATTTGAATGTCTTTATAGAGAGTCTTGCTGTGAAACCTTCCATAATTGTTTGTACTGAAACAAGAATGCTTTATACCCCAAACAGTTTTCAAATAACAGGATATAAAATCTACTACAATTATAGTAGTATAAATATAACAGATAGCGTAGTAATGTACATTAAAGATGACATTGTAGAAGAAACGGAACTCGTTAAAGTAGGTAGGCTCACAATTTTAAAATCTATAATCTATCATGATAAAAATAAAAAACTAACTATTTCGGCAATTTACAGAGCCCATGAAGCCCATGAACTAGCCCATGAACTAAAAACATATTTAAGTAACTGTAAAAATATTAAGAATCATCTTTTAATCGGTGACTTTAATATTGACCTAATCCTACTTGATGTTCTAGGGCATGAACATTTAAGCAATTTATTGGAAAATGTGTTCAACCCCAGTTTTCAAACCATTACTAGACCATCTGTTACCAATCCTAATAAAGGTTCTTGTATAGACAATATTTTTGTCAAATCTAATACCATAGATGCTATACCTTTCAAATATGAAAACTTATTTAATGATCACTATCCACTTATCCTATCTATAAGTAAAATGAAAATTAACTCAAATACTCAAACTTACACATCGATAAATTATTATAAATTATACAAAATCTCTGAGAAAAAAGATTGGTCTGTACTTTTATCTATACAAGATCCTAACGAAGCTACTAACTTTTTAGTAAACCAGATATATTATTGTATCAATCTATCAAAAAGTAAAAATAATAATTCCAAGGGTAAGAGTAAATGTAAGAATAAGCATAGAAGTAAATGGATTACTACAGGAATTATAACATCCTGCAATAATAAAGAACTGTTATACAAAGCATGGAAATCCGCACCAAATAGTATAATATTAAAGACTGAATATGCCACCTACACTAAAATATTGAACAAAGTTATTAGACATGCTAAACTATTGTATGATAGAGAAACTGTTAGATTAAATACTGATAACACGAGGAATTTATGAACAGTTAATAATAATATAATGGGTAATAGTAAAATTAAAAATGATAATATAACATACATATTTAATGATCAAAATAAAAAAATGTATGAGCCAACAATTATTGCAAATCAGATGAATACATATTTCTGTAATGTGGGATCTCATTTGAGATCAAAGATTTGTAAACCTCAGATTATTCCTCTTATTCTACCCAGTCATAATGCTAAAACTATTTTTATTGTACCAACTAATGCCGATGAAATCTCTGAAATAATTAAAAAAATGAATATGAAACACGGAGGTGTTGATGGCATTAACATGAAATCAATTAAACTATGGTATTATCTGATTTTATTGTCAACCCGTTAGTACATATTACTAATATAAGTATAGAAAAATCAATATGGCCTGATGCCTTTAAGTGCGCTGATATTAAACCTACATTTAAATCAAAAATTAGCAATCAGTTGAAATTAAAATTAATAATTACCTAAAATTAATTAGTAATTGCTTTGCATTAAATGAGCTTTCACTAAATGTCGCCAAAACAGTTATATGTCACTTAATCGGGTTGAATCAGTTAAGTATTTGGGAATCATTTTTGATTATAGAATGAGATGGGGGACCCATTTGCTGTAAATTGTCAATAAAACGAAATACTTGACTTTTCTTTTCTATGAATTCTCGAAAATCATGCTACCTAAAACACTCTTAATGATATACGTGCTACGCTTTTTTCCATAGTATAATTAGCTAAGGAATAATTGCGTTAGGAGGTTGTCTACCAATTCACAAGAGTATGTTACAAAAGTTACAAAATAAGTTACTTAATTTCATTTTCAAGGATTATTTTGTTATTAACAAACGACCTTTAAACTTAGATCAACTATTTGCATTTGAATCACTCTATTTCCATTACAACGACTTAATGAATTAGTACAAAAGCTCTTAAAGTATCACCAGAAACAAAAACCTTTTACTACCCCAAATATGTAAAAGCGTGAGTAGCAACAATAGTTCCATTTAAGCTATTTTGCTTTATAACCTTAAACACTAAGCTTTTCTAAATACAGCAAAGTCAAATTGAAAAATTGGATTGTAACTAATAATATAACCTAAATATGTTCCGAGCAATATATTTGTTACTAGCATTACTATCGATATTAATTTATTAACTAGCTTATATAATTATATTGTATTAATGCATTACAAGGAATTTGATATTTTCATATTGTTAAATTTGATATTTTTATATTGTTAATTTTTTTTTAAATTTTTTTAAATTTTAATAATTATGGATATTTCTTTGTATTTGCTTCATAATACTATTTTAGTTCTTAAGTTAATTTCTTATGTAACGAAGCCTCCAGACAGATATATCTATATCTCGGTAGGATCTACAAGAAATATACTTATGTATTTTCATGTACAGTAGGCGCTCGGTAATCCGGCGCTCGATAGTCCGGCACATCCAGTAGTCCGGCGTTTAGGGAACACATCCGCATTGTTCGTGACATATTTCTCAAATGTCGCACCGAATTAATATTACGTCGTATATTGTATGAATGTGCATTCTGATAAGCAAAACTGCGTAATAAGACGCATTGCTTATCTTAATTTTGGTTCGTGATGCACACTGTTCGAAGTAATTTCGCTTGGTTCGGCAGTCGAGGTCCTTACTTTGAGAGTGAACAACGTTATATTGTGAATTTTTAGAGTATTGTTTTGCGACGTTTAAACGAAATGGCAGATAAAAGACGAAAACATGAGACTTTAAGTGTTAGTAAAAAAATGGAGATTTTACGCAAATTGGACCGTGGAGAAGGCCAGACTAAGCTAGCTGGTGAATATGGCGTAGGCCGTGCGACAATCTACGATATTAAAAAGAATCGTGAGAAGATCGAAAGCTTCGCCAATACAGCTGATTCTGGGACGAGCTCACGACAAACAATTAAGACGGGAGAGTATCCTCTTATGGAGGATGCATTGTATACCTGGTTTCTTCAGGAACGGGGCCGTAACATGCCTCTCACAGGGGACATAATTCGCCAGAAAGCTGTTGTTTTTTATGAAAGGATATACAAAAACCAAAATTTCAAAGCAAGTGATGGATGGTTCCAAAAATTCAAATCAAGGCACGGAATACGTTTGTTAACTGTCACTGGAGAAAAATTATCTAGTGACAAAGCCGCCGTCGCTCCATTCGTCGATAAGTTCAAAAAAAATGTAAACGACCTTAATTTAACTCCACATCAGGTTTATAATGCTGATGAATGTGGCCTGTTTTGGAGAGTTTTGCCCAACAAAACTTATGTCTACAGAACAGAAAAAGAGGCTGCAGGTAGAAAAGTTTCCAAGGACAGGGTCACTATTATGCCTTGCGCGAATGCTAGTGGCACACATAAGCTCAAGCTTCTGTTTATTGGGAAAGCAAAAAACCCTAGAGCATTCAAAAATGTTAATCTTCCCCTTGTATATAAAAATCAAAACAAGGCGTGGGTAACTAAAGAGATATTTATAGACTGGTTTCACAATGATTTTGTGCCAGCGGTTCGTATATTTTTGAAAAGCAAGAATCTTCCACCTAAAGCTCTTCTTGTGTTAGATAATGCTCCTGCCCACGGACCGAATGATAAATTATCATCCAGGGATGGACTGATTCAAACTCTTTTTTTGCCACCTAATTGCACACCATTACTTCAGCCTATAGACCAGAATATAATACAGATGATCAAATGCAATTACAAAAAGAAGCTCTTGTTAAATGCTGTTATCCGGGAAGACGATGTTACTAAGACACTGAAGGACATGAACCTTAAGGTTGCGGTGTTTAACGTAACTGAAGCGTGGAATAACGTACCTGAGGAAGCAATTCAATCATCGTGGAGAAAATGGTGGCCTTCGCTAAAAACAAATCGTGAAAAAGAATACGAATGGAGTCCAGAGGATGATTTACCTATTGCAGAACTCAGACAGATTTTATTTCAAAATCAACAGACCGAGTTGACTGAAAAAGATATTGAAGAGTGGTTCGCAGAAGCTTCAGACTCGCAACCTGTGATGACGGATGACGAAATTATTGATGCTATTTCTAACCCTGAACAAGAAGATGATATGGAAGTTACCCTCACCACAAACAGCTCGGTGAAAGCCGAAGATGCTTTAAGGGCTATAGATACAAGTATCTGTTGGGCAGAGGAAAATGAAGCTTTGGAAAACACATTGCTAACTTTAAGGAACTTAAGAGAAAATATTTTTAAGAAAATATACTATAGCAAGAAGCAAGCCAAAATTGAACAATTTTTCGATAAAGCACCATCTTCCTCCTCCGCAATTGATGAAGAAGCTTTAAATGTTTAACATAAGATACAAAGTACATACTGTCAGTATTGATAAAACAATTGTTTCCTATTTTATGTACATACATATATGTTGAATTAAATTACCTATATTACCTACTTTTAAATTCTTTGAATGTGAGAATTTTTCGATAGAGTATTTTTCCCATATACATCCAGTAAACCGGCAGTTCCAGTAATCCGGCATAGGGGAAAAAATTTGGGTGCCGGATTATCGAGCGCCTACTGTATTATGTATTATATGTACTTGTATATAATTTTGGATGAAATAAATAAATAAATAAATAAATATTAGAGGATAAAGTAAGAAAAGAAATTGTGAATTTATAGAAAGTGAAAAGAAATTAAAAGTTATGAATTTGGGAAAAGTTAACAGATATTCTTAAGGATGAAGTAAGAAAAGACGATGTCAATTTATATAAAATGAGAAGAAATCAAAAGTGGTGAATCTGAGAAAAGTACAGAGCCATATTAAAGGATAAAGTAAGAAGAGACGTTGTCAATTTTTAAAAGAGATAAAGTTATAAAAGACGCTGGCAATCGGTCCCAAGTGAGAAGAAATTGAATGCGATGAATTGGAGAAAACTGCAGACAGAAGTGCGGAAGGTGCAGACAGAAGCGCGGAAGGAACCATGCAGCAGGATTTTAATAGATAACTTATTCTTAAATCATTAGGTCTGCTTGTTTTGAGTTCGGAACTGCTCCGGAATGCTAAATTGTACTTTTAGTACTAAGTTTTGTTTTGAAGTTTGGTGTAGTACCAAACTGTTCCATTTTATCCTGAGAAAGTATGAGAGTTTGACGATTTTGCTCTCACTTTACCCTGACGCGTTAGTTACAACGGAACAGAGTGGAACGCTGGAAGTGTCAAATTGCACTTTTAGTATAAAGTTCCACACTGTTCTGAACTCAAAACAAACAGACCTATTGCTGTTACCGTCTTGTGTGGTCAACCATTCGTTTGGCAGACGCAATTAGCAGAGATTGTTAACGATGTCTGATTTCGCCTGGTCTGCGGATTCCCAGGAAATAGTCAATAACGTCTTATCTGGTGGTCCGTTCGTAATCATACAAATACGTGTACCAGATAAGAAAATGCACAAACCCATGGGACTGCGTTCACCCAAAGAACGCAGTTATTGACAATTAATTTGATTAGAAAATCGTATAAAAGAATTCGAAAACCTTCCCATTCAGTCAGTGGGAGAGTAAAAATAATAATGGATAAACGTTTCAAGGGAAAAGTGTTGTCCTTAGATGCAAAGTTGGAAATTGTAAAACTTTTAGAAAAAGGAGAAAAAATATCGGTTATATCTAAGAGGCATAAGATGAATGAATCCAGCATAAGAAGAATCAAAACAAATGCAGAAAAAATTAAAAAAGTGGTTACCTTTACACAACTATCTGCAAAAACTCTAAAACAATAGAGAAATCCAATTATAGAAAAAACCGAAAAAGTACTAAGCTTTTGGATAGAAGATCAAAACCAAAAAGGAGTGTCACCTAGTACTGAAGTTATTTGGACTAAAGCGATAACTATATATAAAAGGTTGCAGAAGGAAGAACCTGGATCACCGAATTTAGCGGAAATTTAACTCCAAGCAAGTAAAAGATGGTTCGAAAGGTTTAAGCAACGTCAAAATCTTCACAACATAAAATTTACAGGCCACGCAGCTAGTGCTGATCCGGTAGCTGCATCTTCATATCCAAAAACTTTAAAGGATATTATTGATGCTGGAGGATATTTGACAAGTCAAGTCTTGAATGCTGATGAAACTGGCATATATTGGAAAAGGATACCCAAACAGGACATTTATTTCAAAAGAAGGGAAAACTGTTCCAGGCTTTAAGGTTACTAAAGAAAGGTTGACACTTCTGAACATACGGCCCTGCTGAATTACTGCAATTCACAATGGCTTTCACGTGGAAATGTCCTATTTCGTGTGTTCGAATTACACGAAGAAATACGCACTTTTTTACAACAAGAACGTCATGAGCACGCCAGATACTTTGCTGAAGCAGATTTTTTGCTAAAACTAGCGTATTTGTGCGATATATTTGATAAACTAAATAAATTGAATCTGTCTTTGCAAGGCAACAACACGCACATTCTGAAACTATTGGAGAAGATTGCCGCGTTTAGAAAGAAACTGCAGATGTGGATAAAAAAAATTAATGAAGGTGTCGGTCACGATTGCTTCTCGCAATTGTATAAATATTGATTGTAATTGTATTAACTGGTTGTTTCACTTGATCTGATGGAGACATTTTCAAGGAACACCTTTCGAAGCTTATAAAATGGTTTTCGAAATACTTTGCAGATGATGATGTCGAAAAATTTGCGTGAATCCAAGATCCTGTCCATGCACAAGCTCCGCCAGAATTTACATCACTGTCTATTGTTTGATCGACCATATTCAAGTGTCCTTCTACGTCTTTTCAGTCGTCGTCGTCTAGTGTGCCGAAAGCCCATTTCAAGACCTTTCCCCCTAAATTAATTAGACCTCTTCTAAATCTGTGTGGGATGCGTGTATTTACCTGTGTCCTGATGCTTTCTATTTGGTGAATTGCAAGGTGTTTCTTATTTCCAATTTTTATTGAATTTATTGTTTGCTCCAATGTGTCAATTATTTCCAAAATCTCCTTTGGATTTATAATGTGCAAAACTATGTCTAATTGGCTAGCCACTTCTATTTCTTCGAGTTGTATTTTTGCATAACCCGTTTCCGAAGATAGTTTTTCAACCAGCTTTGGTTTGGTTCGTGAGAGGTGCCATCAGGATCAAAATCCCAAATATCAGTGTTAGCTAAGAATTTAGAAGGTCTCTTTATATTGTTCTCATGAATACCTTGTTATTTATGCTTTCTTAATTTAGGTTGCTCCTTATGCCTAACTGACTTATAATTTTTAATAAATCCTTCTTCTCTTTTTTCAGTATAATCTTCCCTATCCCTATTTCTTTTATATATTGCCTTGGCTTTCGTATTTTCTAATCTTTCGCGAATAATCTCTTGATTTACCTTGCGCTCTTATACCTCTTAAGGTGTTGCCCTAATGGTTGAGTGGAAGGTGTTATTGTAAAACATAACAGCCCTCAGCATCTGTGTCCTAATTGGTAGTTTTTCTTCGATATTGAGAGTCCTAATTCTTTCTGTGATTGCATTATTGAACCGTTCTACATCAGAATTCCCAGTATGATTATTTGGTTTCGTTATATGATATTTAATGTTTTCTTGTTTGCAAAATTGTCCTATATTTTTAGTGTTAAATTCGTTGTCGAAGACAAATTTTTTTATTTTTCCTTTTATTGCCAAATATTTTCTAAGGTTTTCAATTATTGTTTGACTATTACGATCTTCAAGATAACAGCTGATTACATGTTTAGAGAATTTGTCGAGAAAATTTATAAAGGAGTGTTTACTATTTACATAAGTGTCGATGTGAATTATTTCGTTCGTAGTGGAAGGAGTCTCTGTTAAATAGAATTTCTTCCTTATTGGATAACGATCGTACTTTCCTGCTGCACAAATTTCGCAATTATTAATTATTTCGTGAATCGTGGTTTTAAGGGTTGGATTGTAAATTTTGTTTTTCATCCCCTCAAACGTTGCTCCAATCCCGGAGTGTCCTGACTCGCTTTTGTGGCAGAGTGATTTGTTACGTTTAAGCTGGTCCTCGTCTACAATATCCGTAGCGAAGTAGCTTCATCGCACAAATTTTATGTTCTCCTTTTTTGAAAATAGATTGATGATAATTTGTTGTAATTTATTGTATTCGTGATCATCAAGTTCCGAAAAATTACCTACTTTTCCTTTTAAAATATGTCTTCTTTGTACGTCATTGGCGTTTTGAGTGGCTACATCTTGTTGGTCTATGAGAATTCTCCTATTTTGGAAATGGTTCTTTTTCTTTTGATTCTTTTAGGATAATCTGTGTCTTAAACCTGTTGACTACAGTTTCTAAAATTGTAATATGGTCGTCCATATTTTCTTCCTGGGAGTGAATGGTTTGACTGCTTCCTTCCTCAATGTTATTTTGTAGGGAAATATTTGTTCTTTCTTCCGATTCTTCTGTATTTTGATTCCTGTTTTCTTCCGATGCATATTCTTCGAAATTTTCCGTGTCTTCAGCAAAGGCGTTTCCTTCCATTGTATAAATCGTCCTCAAATTTTCGGCTTCATTGCATTTTACATGATTGGAACTCAAATTTTCAGTTCCCGAGAAATGCTTTTCGTTTATATTATTTAATGAATTTATCTCATTAGTTTGTCCATTCAATCTGCTTAGAAAATCTGCTATTTTGTTGTCCATCCCCTTAATGTAATCAATTTTCATATTGTACTCTCCCAAAGAAATAAGCCAACGTTGTAATCTTGGATTAATGTCCTTTCCAGAGTGTTTTGCATGGAGCCATTTTATTGGTTCATGGTCTGTTTGCAAGTCAAATTCCTTTCCAAAAAGGTGGGGTCTAAAATATTTGGTACCCCAAACAATAGCTAATAACTCTTTCTCTATGGTAGAATAATTTATTTCGTGGTCGTTTAGGGTTCTAGATGCGTAGCAAATTGGGTGACCATCTTGTGTTAACAGGGCACCCAAAGCGAAACTGCTAGCATCTGTGACTAATTTGAATATTTTCTTGAAGTCGGGGTATTTAATTATTGGATGGTTAGTAATTATCTCCTTTAATTTTTCGAAGACGCTGATGTAGTTAGGGTCATTCTTATTTATAGTCACTGCTTTCTTTAAATATCTTGTCATTGGATACGCCACTTTGGCTTAATCCTTAATAAATTTCCCATAAAAACCAGTCATGCCTAAAAAAAGCCTTGATTTGTTTCTAAGTAGTCGGGAGTTTTATATCTTTTATAATTTTTATTTTATGAGGATTAGGCTTAACACTTTCTTGGGTCAATGCGTGCCCTAAATATTCTGTCTCTTTTTTGTGAAAATTGCATTTGTCAATTTGAATTTTAAGGCCTGCTTCTCGTAATCTATTGAATACCTTTCTGAGATTGTCAATATGTTCTTTTAAGAAGGTGCTGAAGATTAGTATATCGTCTAAATATACTACTTCTTGATCAGATCTCAAAGGACTGAATTCATCAGTCTCTGAAATGTTGCTGGGGCGTGTTTGAGCCCGAAAGGCATCCTCAGATATTCATAGTGCCCAAATGGTGTTGAGAATGCTGTTTTTCTTCTATCCTCTGGTCCTACTAGTATATGGTGGAATACCTTGGCTAAATCAAGTGTGGTCAAATATTGTCGAAAATACTTTCAATATTGGGAATCGGAAATTTATCGCTGACCGTAACTTCATTTAATTTTCTATAGTCTATCACGATTCTCCATTTTTGTTCACCTGAATTATCTAGCTTTTTGGGCACAATCCACAAAGGGCTATTGTGAGGGGAGTTACTGGGTTTTATTATATTTTGTTCCAACATCGCTTTAATTTGGGTTTCAATCTCCTGTTCATGGACATAGGGATATTGGTAGATTTTTGAATATATTGGATTGTCTGTATTAAATATTATTTCGTGAATAACCTCGTAAGTTGAGGTCAACTTGTCTCCTTCTTTATAAAATAATTCTTCATACTGTTCCAAAATCTTATTAATGTTATGTTTTTCTTCTTCAGATGATCGAGGTTTAATTTATCGAGGTGACTTTCTTCGAGATTACAAATTTCACCAATAATGAAGTACCGATCTTTATTTTCGAAACAAATTTTGTAACCGTTTATTTGAATATATTCGCATTCTAGATCTATTTTTGCTTTAAAGGGGATAAGAAAATTCTGACCAATTATAGCGTCATATTTGCGACAAGGCAACTCCATTACTTTTCACGATAACGTACCTGAGATACCAATTTCATTTGGGATAGAAGTGACGATTTTTGTTTCTATTTTAAAGCTAGAGAAAAAAATGGGTTTTTCCAATTTTTCTACGGGATAATTTGGAAATATATTTGGTTTTAAAATACTTGTCTCATAACCGATATCAATTAAGCAATCTATTTTGACGTTATCAATTGGGAATGATACTATTGGTAGTGGGCATTCCGAGGCTTGTTGGTAAAATTTACTTCGTTACGTTGAATGTTATCCACTTCCATGGGTTCTACACTACCTGAATCGTTATTATAATTTCTAAAAACTTGCCTACTTTGTCCTGATTTGTTATTCCCTGAATCAAAATATCTTCGATGTCTAAAATTTTGCGAAGATGTCTCATTTCGTCTGTACTGTTCAGATCTGTGATTGTCGAAAGTATTGTTTTTCGCGTTCAAAGTTTTCGTTTCTTCTAAATTGTCCCGAAGATTGTCCAAAATTATTTCGTTTACGGGCCGGATTCCGATTTTGAAATGCATGCAAATTGTTAAAATTTTGATAGTATTTGTCATTAACGTCACGTCTAGAATCTTTGTGTGGCGTCCCCTGATGTCGAAAGTCTCTCGTAAATTTTCTATAATCAGGGTGAATTGCATCTATTTCGTTTAGTTGATTTAAATCGTCAAAAGCATTATAAACTTCGTTTAGTGACATGTTAACTTTAATATTCACGCGATAACTTCCAGTAACCATATTTTTAACTATCTACTAAATTTCTATCATGGTTTTCTGGACTCTAGTTGGTTGGCTTATTACTATCAAATTAATATATTTCATTAAGGTCGATGTTTATTCTTCTTATAAAATTAAATAATTCTCTTATTGTTTTTACGTTTATGTTTCGGCACTCGTCCATTAACTTTTTGTAGTTTTTCTTGGCCTGAACTGCGTTGTCAATTCCCGTTTCACTTCGTCCCAAGTCAAATTTTGTCCACGTCGTTGAATGCACCTTTTTGCATCCCCTTGAATCTTCTCCGTGAAAATGATTTGGAAACCGTAAAGCAGAAGTTCTGCATTATTTCTGCATAAAAGTCCTACGTTTTCCACTGCACTGATGAACTCTTGGAGACTGAAGTCCTCTTTGCCACGAAATGTTTTCACATCTTGAAACTTATAACGGTGATAAGTCGATGGCTCTTGCTGCTTGGTCTATACGTTTCCTTAATTTGGCAATATCCTGTTGGTGTTGAGCTCTCATTTGTTGCAGCATTTCTTGCAACTGTTGTATGCTTGGCTGTACCATGTTAGCTTGATTGTCGTAAATTCCGCGATTTCTGTTAAATATTCTATTTCTAATTAGGTTCATAAATCTCACTATTAGACACTATTATACTTAGTTTCTCTGCTATTTGAAAATTTTATTTTATTATCCGAATTGAATAATTTATCCGTTTATTTAAGAAAGAGAAAACAAAATATGCATTTTATGATACCCAACTATTAATGTTTTAGTTCAAAGCACTGTTTTTAACTGTCATATATTATTATTTCATATAGTTCCACTTGGTCCTCATTGAATTATTTTTTCTTCATTTATTATTCAATATATATAGTATCTTCTCTTTTATTTGAAGAAATGTGAAAAAATTTATGAATTTTTGGTTTTTTGAAGAAAAAAAAATTTCACTTTTTGTTTTTGAATCACTTCATCACTTTTGTACAGTTACTTTTACTTCTTTTTAGTTAAATTTTTTCAGTAATTTCTTTTTATTTTTATTCACTTTTGGCAACACTTAAATGTTTCAATACGGTCAACTTTTTTTATTTTCTTTTTTTGTATTTGACTTAAGTTTTTTCCACAATTTATTTTTTTCAAATTATTTTCATTCACGAAGAATAACCCAATGCTAGCCTCAGCATCAGAAAAGGGATTAAGGCTTTTCCCGTTATTGCGAATGAAAATTCGCGAGAGCTAAATGCTCGTTCCACTGACTTTTACAAACGTCTTAACAGCGTAGTGTCGGTCTTAAGACTAAATTACATTAATCTTAAATCTAAAACATTAATTTTTAGTTATCATTCTACAAAAAAACAACAAGTCGTGGGAACTTCACAATTATTTTTTCGCGAAACTTAAATTACCAGATCCAGTGAATTTCTCTGGGAATACGACGATTATTTGACGCTTACTTTAATGTTTCCCATCGCCAGAGTATTTCGCTGGAACTGGTGCACATTCTCGGCCTCGTGACCGTATGTAACTCGCGTGGATTTTGTAGGACGAATAATCCGCGCAGTTGGAGGGATTGCTGTACTAGATGATAGGCTAATCAATTTGTAAGGCTTATGCAGCACGTAAGAGTATTATTAGTGGTCAGGCAGTAGCATAGATAATCAGATGAACTGTCCGATGGCACCTCCGATCTCATTAATAATATTATTATAAATGAACTACTGATAGTCATTTAATTGAACGCGTGTTCTTCTTCCATCCGCGAGCATTAGTATTTACTTTTACGCGTCGCGGGATTTTTCCGCGCCGGGTGACAAGTCTCGAAAACGAGTGACGCCCATTTTTCGCCCAACTTACGCCCATTTGCGCGGGTGTTGTCAAAGAGACGTGGAAGCCAAGATAATGAAACCACACGTAGTATGCCGAAGACCCGGTATCCGAATTCACTTCGACGCCAAGTATTTCAGATTCCAATACCCCCAAAACATGACAAACCTTCTAGGAGGTTTCGAGACGGCAGTTTGAAAAGTCGCTTATAGAAAACAACAATAAACTAGTACAACAAATACGAAAAAGAATAAGATACAATTATAAAACAGAAAACAAAACGGTACACGCTTAATACCTAAAAAATTATAAAAACTAGTGTAAAGATTAAAAAATGTTACCATATAAAAACGAGATAAAATATACTTCCATTTTAAAAAGAAAAATTTCGGAAAATTCTTTAAAGGATAGAACGTAAAATTAAGAAAGATAACTGTAATTTAAAAGAAAAATATGGGAAAAATTCAGTAAATGTGAGATCCGAAAATTTTTAAATGTTCGACTTCTAAAATTTTGATATTATCCATCTTCACGTTACGTATATTCCATAACTTTATTAAAATATTTTTTTTGGTAAATTCAACATGGCGGAAAGGATTAATGATTCAAATAGTGAAGCTGAGACGATTACCAACACAGGCTGTGTTATTACAGTGGATGCGGTAAGCAAGATACTTGAAGCTTCTCAACGAAAACAGTCTGGCGGGGTATCAGTAGGCTTTCCATGCTTTGATCCAGATCCCTCACGTATTGATGTGCATAAGTGGTGTGCAGACGTAGATGCAAGAGTACAGCGTGATGGTCTGGAAAACTTTGATATCATATCACGAATACAGTCGTCTTTGCTTGGCAGAGCCAAAATTTGGTATAATAAATATGGCTACCAGCATTATAGCTACGCGCTTCATTGATACATTCATTTGCTAGTGGCTTCGATATTGTTGAACAGCTACGGAAGGTAGCTAATGCAGAAATTTGTGAATTTGTGTCATATAGTGACTTCGTTATGGAGAAAGTGTCACAAATAAATAGACTACCTTTTGAAATACCAGAAGACAAAATCGTTAAAATAGTCGTCGGTTGTATTTCTGAGATAAGCTTGCAAAATTCTTTGACTTTTGTAATGCCTCCTACTATACAAAGTTTGAACAACCAAAGTGTAAAAGTCTTTTCAAATAGAACAAACAACTGGAGTGAAATAAACCTGTTTCTAGAGTATAAGAAGGGTAGAAAACCTGGTGTGGCCCAGAAAGAAATGAATGAGTTGTGGGCTGCTCCGAAGCAGAAATATTCTGTAAAAGAAGACTTTGTAAAATGGGCGAGTAATCTTTTAGTGGAGTACCGACAGAGAAACCAAGCCAAAAAGTCTGTCAATATCCTTTATTACTGCTCTAATTCTACAGAGGTTAGTCAAGACTATAGTATTAATCAAAAATTTATTATCCTGTCTGCCATATTATTACAGATCGGTAGCGAGAATGTTCGTAACAATATACAAACCATTGAACAAAATCCATGCATCCATATATGCACCTCTGAAGCACATTGTACAAAAACTATGACAGTGGAGAAATGCGATGATGATCCATGTGAAGGCAGCTCTACATTACGTGCTACTCCTGCACAGGACAAGTTTAGGAATAAGATCATTCTTCTTCAAGCAGAACTTGACTTAGCTCTCCGTCGTAGGGATTCTCTGCGCCGATGGAAATGAGCAGCGTCAAGTGAAAAAACTACGGGATGAGATTGATCAATGTAAAAGAGATACGTAAGAAGGAGCAACACATGCATCACTCCAAACCACACAGGCGTTCAATAAAATCAAAATCAGATTGAACGTGTTTGCCGTGACAGCCCTAATGTAGCTAATCTTCTCATGGCTCGTTCTGCCACAGGCCGTCTACGACAAGAGGAGCAACAACCGGAATTGCTAAGAACTATCGTCGATTTGGCAATATTTGGTGCTTCTGCGGAGGAACGACGCCGCTGTGAGGTCGTGCGCAGTTGTCGAACACTCAAAGATCTTCATGACAAACTAAAGGATCACGGGTGTCAAATTTCGAAAAGTGGTACATACCTTTGGCTGCTTCCAAGAAACTATAGCACGTTAGAGGGAAGGAGACATGTTGTCACGGTACCTGTCAAATTTAGCCGTCCGGAGGCAGATCATCATAAATCTTGCCCCGATCAGCATTTTTGCGTTGCCACCATAAGATCCTTGGAAACCGTGGCTTCTATTCTGGGGCCAGACCAAGTGTTCTTTTTATCACAGGATGATAAAGCCCGCGTACCTATAGCCTTGACGGCTGCGCATAAACAAGAATCCTCTACTGATGCATGTAGAATACCGCGTATCATTGCCTGATCATGATTGGGTAATTGCTGCGAAGCACAAATCGATCCCCAGTGAATATGCTGGGTGCATCATAAAAGCCAATCATATGGGTCGAGCCGAAGCAGTGACATATTAAGGACCAACATACGTGGCTGTTAGAAGCGCCAAACATTCTTCATCAACAGCTCCATCGCACGCCGTTGATTTAAACTGGAAGCTTTTGAGGAAAATGCGGACTAAAGAAGGACGACTTAAGCCAGTTGTATTGACTTCATCTGATGCAGAACCAGATGAAAACCCGAGATATACGAAGGCTATTGCGCATGCAGTACACCACTTAAGTTAGGTTAGGTTAGCAGGGTGGAGTGTTCACACCGATTGTGCGATCCACTCCCACTCGGTGTCCAAATGGCCCATTGTGATGCCCTTTATATTTTCGCTATCCCCCTCTTCTCCTATTTTTTGATCCTACTTTTTCCATTTCAAGTGGAATTTATTGAATTTAAGAAAGAAAATTGCATTTAAATGTCGCAGTGTTTGCAGTAAACTGAATATTTCATTTCTGAAATCAGCAACCTCTTTTGAATGTCAAATTAATTTGTAGCGAAAGCAAAGAATATCAAAGCATATTTCATATAAACTAATTTTATTAATTTTAAATAATTAAATAAAATTGAAACATAAACAACACAAGTAAAGATAAGTGAAGTAAAAAAAAAAAAAAATCCACACAATCGATAAAGGATCGAAAATTCTTGTTAATTCGCGTGATATTTTCATAAGTTTCCAATTAAACAAATGTTATTTGGTGAAATTTCAACTGACAGTGAAAATAGAGTTGTGCAGTAAGCACAAGAACAAGTACAACCAATTGTTATTACACAACAATCAACATCACTCAACTATCAACAACCAATCACTCAATAATCAACAATCAACATCAACTTACATTTTTCAGCAAGAATCTACATCAATATCAAATAGATAAGAAACTTCAAGGATTTTATTAAGCTTAAGATTTAAATTTTTTCATTTTAATTTTTGTTTTGTTCAAAATATCGTTTTTAGAAATTTCCTCATTCTTTCGCTTACGTTGAGATTGAGATCGAGATTGTTCCTTTTCTTCTTATACCTTTTTGATATCTCCATAATGGAGGGACAAGATAACTTAGGTACGGGAGATGTCCTTGCTAGTGATGAACGGAATGCTTCTGGTCATTCAATTGAAGCGACAAATTTTTCGCTTAAATTGCCAACCTTTTGGTCAAATGCACCAGAAGTTTGGTTTATACAGATTGAACAAATTTTTGCCCTAAAGAGAATTGTTTCGGATATGTCCAAATATAGGCATGTTATCGCCGTTCTTCCACAAGAACCAATGACCAATGTTCTTGATTTGCTGAAAGATCCTCCTGAAGATAACAAGTACTCAAAATTAAAAGAAGCTTTAATATCTCGACATTCTTTAAGTGAGAACAAACGCTTGGAAGAACTTCTTAGTTCTTCAGAGATGGGCGACCATTCTCCGTCTACCCTTTTCCGTGATATGGAAAACAGACTTGGTTCTTCTTCTTTTGTAAATAGGGATTTACTGAGACGTCTGTGGTTGAGGAAGTTACCGGAGGCTGTCAGGGTTTCCGTAACCTCTTCTAACCTAGAAGATATTTCAGCGATTCTCTCTATGGCTGATAAAGTATGGGAAGTTACCCATAACCAAAAAATTTATGCTGCTAGTTCGGCACCGCCTACTGGTTAGAAACAATTAAAGCTCTAACTTCTGAAGTGGCAGCACTTAGGTTAAATAATACAAGAGGAAGAACCAATTCACGATATTTCGGACGGAATCGCTCTCGGTCTCAATCACGAAGCTTTTCCAGAAGCGACTATTGCTGGTATCATTTAAACTTTTGGAGTAGAGCCAGCAAGTGTGTACAACCTTGCAAATACAATGAAAACAATCAGTTAAAAAACGAATCAAGACTGGTGTCGCAGCGACTGACTCTGGTACACTTACTTCACCTCGCTTAATAATTTTTATAATTTAACAAAATTGAATTTTTTGATTGATGCCGGCGCCGACACGTCTGTTTTACTCAAAAAATTATTCCATTCTTTAAAGCAAACAAATGACATTAACTTAACCGCGGCAGAATGGTACTCCTATTCGGACGTTTGGTGAGAAGCTACTTAAAGTTTCCCTGAATGTCCGGAGGGAGTACCCTTTCTTGTTTATCGTCGCGTCAGTTGACAGACCTATCATTGGAGCGGATTTTCCTTCCAAATACGGACTTCTTGTTGATATTAAAAACAAGGCACTAATCGATTCCTTGACTTCTTGCCAAGTTTCTGGAATTTCTCAAATTTCTGGGACACCCACTCCAAAGATTTCTTTATTGTCCAATAGATTTACAAACTAATTGAGAAAATTTCCGGAACTATTTACTTACAATAATTTCACTAGTGAACTTAAGCACTCTGTAGCCCACCACATATATACCACCGGTCCTTTGCCTTTTTCCAACGCAAGAAGATTGGATGTTAAACGTCACAGTCTAGCAAAAAAGGAGTTTGATTCCCTTTGCAAACTAGGCATTTGTAGACCATCAAGTTCTTCGGCTTCAAGCCCACTTCATATGGTTCCCAAACCTGATTGAGAATGGATACCTTGTGGAGATTACAGGCGTCTTAACAATATTACACAACCGGATCGATATCCTCTACCACATCTGCAGAATTTCAATCTGCCTTTACATGGATGTGCAATATTTACCAAAATCGATCTGTGCTGAGCATACAATCAGATTCCTGTTGCTCCTGAAGACGTGCATAAAACGGCCATAATTACTCCTCTCGGGATGTTTGAGTTTTTGCGGATGCCTTTCGGTTTAAGAAACGCAGCTCAAACATTCCAACGTTTTATAAATAAAGTTTTAGGAGATCTCAACTTCGTTTCCGTCTACACTGACGACATCTTAATCGCTAGCAAAGATGAAGAAGAACACCGAGCGCATTTAAATATGGTCTTTACAAGATTAAAGGACATTGGACTTAACATTAAACCTTCGAAATGCATTTTCGGAGTTTCAGAACTCACCTTTTTGGGACATCACATCTCTAGCAAAGGTATTCTTCCCGCAAAGGATCGGGTGGCAGCTATTAATAATTACTCAACCTTAAGACAGTCAAAGAATTACAGAGATTCATAGGTATGATAAATTTTTGTCACCGTTTTATCCCTCATTTGGCAGAATACTTAATCCCTTTAAACGAACTGATTGTTTCTAGTAAAAAACCAGCTTCTTTTGACTGATCGTCATACAAATTCCTTTCAACATGTCAAACAACTCCTTGGTGAAGCAACTCTTTTGGTACATCCAGCTATTGATGACGATTTCAATATAACTTCGGATGCGTCAGAGGATGTTATTAGTGCGGTTTTGCACAGATTGAACAAGTCTGGAGATAGGGTTCCTTTGGCATTCTTCTCCCGTAAGATGAATTCAGCTCAGAAGAATTATTCGCTTCGACATTGGCTTGAACACTTTCGACATTGGCTTGAAGGCAGGGAGTTCACTGTGTTTACTGACCACAAACCGTTGGTCACTGTTTTAAGCACAAAAACTGAGCGTAGTCCAAGACAGATTCGTCAACTTGGATTTATTTCTCAATTTACCAATAATATTCAACACATTCGTGGCAGTTCTGACATAGTTACCGATGCTCTATCAAGAATGATTGATCAAATTGACAATCCAAATAAAATTAATTTTGATCTTAAATCTTTTTTTAACGCTCAGTCTATTGATAAAGAAATTCAAGCTCTTCTTTCTAGCGAAAATTCTTCTACGAAATACAAACTGGTAACATTCCCCTTTACCAACGATAAGGTTTGGTGTAATATTACCACGAATGTTATGCGCCCATTAGTGCCTTTTTCTTTTCGTAAAGAACTTTTCAAGAGATTTCATTTTTTATCTCATCCTGGTATTAGAGCTACCAGAAAACTGGTTATTGACCGGTACTTTTGGCCAAAAATGAATTCAGACATCAACGAATAGACCAAAGAATGTATCGTTTGTCAACGAAATAAAGTTTCAAGGCATACCAAGTCTGAATTAGGCCCTTTTCCCCTTCCAAGGACACGTTTCGAACATGTCCACATGGATATTGTTGGGCCTCTACCAGTTTCCCGCACCTATACATACATATTAACTATAGTTGATAAATTTTCCCGATGGCCAGATGCATATCCTTTACACGACATAACTGCCGAAATGATTGCCGGAACCTTTGTCAAAGAATATGTTTCGAAGTTTGGAGTTCCTTTTACTCTAACAACGGATCAAGGCACAAACTTCGAATCGAAATTTTTTAATTCTTTAACGAAGCTTCTTGGTATAAACAGAGTACGAACGACTGCTTACCACCCACAAAGTAACGGAATGGTGGAGCGTTTCCACAGACAACTAAAGGCGGTTTTAAAATCTGATACTACTAGTAATTGGACTGAGAAGTTCCCTCTGGTTTTGTTAGGATTCCGCACCGCCATTAAAGATGATTTAAAATGTTCTTCTGCTGAGTTAGTTTATGGACAAAATTTAAGAATTCCAGGGGATCCTTCTTTTATGAGGACGTTGGTTTGTCTGTCCAGAGCCAATTCACACTAAAAAATTTATGACAAATATTTGCCGACACTATTCCCATAGCCCCAAAAAGCCGGGTTAGTAATAGTTGTTTCATTCCTTCTTCTCTTGAGACTTGTTCTCATGTTTTTGTCAGGTCAGAAAAAAAAATCTAGTTTGTCCCCTCAGTATGAAGGTCCTTTTAAAGTTATCAACAGGAAAACGAAATTTATGACTCTTGATATGGGGAGAAGAACAGGAACGATCTCTGTCGATAGATTAAAGCCGGCTTTCCTCGAAAGACGGATCTCGGTCAATAAGATTTAAAATATACATATTATCTTGACTCCGTTTCTTCAGGGAGGAGTATTGTTACGGAGCTTTTTAAAATAGATATTTTATTTACTTAATCTAACCCACTTGCGTATACTGTACTAAAATATCACTATAATCTACAATAGTTAACTTAAAGTAATTAAAAATAATAATCTAGTTAACATGTAAATTGGACTTGAGACAGGGTTTTTGAAAGGCAAGCCAGTATAGTATCAACACAAGTGGTATCAACATTAAAATTAACAATTGGAATTTGATTATAAAAATTAATTAACATAATAAAAGATATATAAATTTATTTAATCCATTCTTTTAATAATGAAGTGACAATACAGGCTCCATATGTGATTATGGGTCTGACAATCGTTGTGTAGATCCAGTGTATGATCTTTGGTTGCAGACCCCAGTTCCTACCGAACATTTTCCTACATATGTAGAAAGTGTTTAACCTTTTTTCATCCTTTCCTCCACGTTACTCCTCCAAGTGAGTTTAGAGTCCAGGATGACTCCTAAGTACTTCGCCTCTCTAGAGAGGTCTAGTACCCGTCCTTTCACCTATGGTAGTCTGACCTTCGGAGAGAAGAGAACTAGTTTCGTCTTTTCCGGGTTAATCCGTAGGACATTTCTCTCCGCCCAGCTGCTCGTTTCTCTTAAAGCTGCACCCATGGTGTCGCAGATCGTTTGTAGATCTTTGCCTGTTGTTAGTATTGCTACGTCATCTGCGTAGGCGGTGACCCTAACTCTCCTACCCCTGAGTTCACGATCGTGTTGATTACGATCAACCACAAAAGTGGGGATATTACCCCTCCCTGTGGTGTACCCCTGGTCGCCAGTCTTCTGATTTTGTGTTCCCCCGTCTCTGTACTGATAATTCTGCTTTTTAGCATTTTATTATCCAGTACGTGATGGTGGGCTCCACTTTCAGCTCCATTAATGCCTCCTTTATTGCATTGGTCTTGACGTTGTTGAACGCTCCCTCTACGTCCAGAAACGCCCCTAGGGCATATTCCTTTTGCAGTAGGGATTTTTCAATCGTTCCGATCGTTCCGATTTACCTCAATCGCTCCGATTTACCTTTAAGGTAGGCGTGCTGTGCTATAAACTCCTCCTCTATTTTGATGTTCTTCCTAATGTTAAGGTCCAAAAGTCTCTCCATTGTCTTTAATAGGAACGAGGAGAGGCTAATTTGCCTAAAGTCCTTTGGTGAAGTGTTGCTCGACTTCCCCGATTTGGGTATGAAAGCAACCCTTACCTCTCTCCCTGTTTCAGGGATGAATCCTCATGATAAACAACCGCTGCTATGCTGCCTATCGAATTTTGCAGCATGGCTGGTGTGATTCCATCCGGCCCCGCAGATTTGTATGGCTCGAATGTTTTCACCGCCCATATTACCTTCTCCTTGGTGATGGCGTCCCTTGTAGTTACCTACTTTCGACTAATCCTGATCGTTGGGCTCTCTTCTTCGCCCCATGTTGTCAGGCAGCCCGGGAAGTGAGTCTCCATCAGCAGCTCAAGTGTCTCCCTGCTCGACTCCGTCCAAGAACCATTTGGTCTCTTCAGATTTCCCGTGAATTGAACCTTGAGGCCTCGTTCACGTCCTCTATAGAGTTGAGGAAGTCGACCAAAGAGTCCCATTTCGTCTTTCTTATCTTAACAAAAAGTACACCACTTTGTCGACAATGATCTAGATGCAATATTCATCTTCACTAATGCGCCCGGAAGAAGCGCGTTCAACCGTGTCGAGAGGAGAATGGCACCTGTGCGACGGGAGTTGTCTTGCCTCATACTACCTCAGGATTCGTATTGAAGCCATCTAGATGAGCAAGGAAGAACGACAGATTTGGAAATTGGAAAAAAAACTTTCAGAAAGCTGGAGAAGTCCTTGTTGAAATATGGAATTCAATGATGATAGACCAATATCAAGTTGTAGTTGTGGTAGAGTTCGTGCCTGATGAGACTACTGAAAAATTATTTCCAGATCTGCCGTCCCCACAGTGGTATAGCGAGCATTTATGCGAGAGCCAGTATTTACTTCAGGTACAATAGTATGTTTTTATCTATTGTACAATTAACCTAACGCCATATCATCTAGCAGGTGGTGAAGTGTGACAACCGCGCTTGCTGCAGAAACATGCGGAGTTCTCTTCGTCTTGTTCTTCCTGAACGCTTCCTGACACCACCATATCCGATTAACCAGTCACCCACTGGCTTACATATTCCAAAACCTGAAGACCATGATGGCAAGACGTTTGCATCGTTCCTTTCGCAGCGGTCTTCAGGCATAACTCCTGCACATGAAGGTTTTGTAAACATTCCTTTCGATTTTTATTGTCCCAGCCTAAAGAATGAATGTCACACGCTTGTCCACTTGTTACCATTGAAAAAAGTCAAATTAATCCATGGTCTAAGGACACTGCTTTTTAAATTATTTTTAAAAATCAAATATTATTGTGTAAATCAATAAAAATTCTTCTTCAATGAAATGCGTTTTAGATTTTTACGTCACACTTGCCAGTCCTGAAATTAACTATCCGGACCAGAATTTTTAGAGAATTCGACATAGCAAACGAAAGAGAAGAACAGAAAACGAAAAACAGTTGACCAGCTCCACTGATGAAATAATATTTTGAAAAAGGATTGAATGGATGATAACTTAAGGCTTGTCAAAAAAAAATTGTCAAAATGTTGCTCATTTCAGTGTATTAGAACCTTAAGTTTTTTTCAAAAAATAAAATGCACGTGATGTTTAAAAGGGGTGGGAGGGGTAGCTTAGAACATCATCACGCATCACCAGGGGGGAGGGGGGGGTGTAAAAAGGTGGCCTAAAAACCTCACGTGATTAATGGACATCCCCTTATGATTTTCGTAAACTTGAAAATTTAGTGCATTAGTATCCAAATTTATGATGTAGTTGCATTCTCTAGCAGATAATTAATGTTCCCTGCTAGATTTAAATTCATAAAAATGGTTAAAACTCAAAAAATAAGAGATGTTACTCGTTCAACATCCACGACCAGAATGATGAATGTGACACTCCGAATAATTCGGACACACACACACTAAGAAAACGAAATCTCGGAATCCAATCTCGGAATCCTCTCTTTCACTCACCTTACCCTCACTTTCCTGGATTTCGCGATTCCATTCACAGATGTGAACCCTCGCTTACAGTTCGACGTGATCGATCGTGTGCAGATTTGCTCTATCATATATATATATTCTAAAATATTCCAAGAAATTGTAAAACATTAAACTGAGAATATTCAATTCTAAATGCTAACTTATATTTACATAAAAAGCAAACAGGATAAAGTAAAATTGCAAGATTAAAGTTAAAGTCAACTACATTAAATTGTTAATATTAGGACTGTAAGGCAAATCAAGGGTAACTAAATTGAAAAATTCTTTGTTACATCATTCTTTAAGCTATTCGTGTAGCCCAAATAGAAATATTATGTAAAGTTTAAGTTATACTACTAACAGGTTAGCATCTAGCTGCCAATAGAAACTAGTTAGGAAAAACATAGATGCTAAAGCGGTAAAGTAAAGTATCAAATAAACATTAACAATTAATTCCGTTAAATCGTTAAATATTAAAATAATCGAGGGTAATTAGGGTTCAAACTTCTTTGTTATATCTTGTTTTAGGTATTGATGTAACCCAAACGAAAATAAGTAAAGTTTAATGTACACTATTGCTACGAACAGGTTTACATCTAATTACAAATCGAAATTAGTTAAGAGCATTACCTCAGGTTAGACTCATATTAAAAAAACAAAAAAAAACTTTCTGAGCTTTTCTAAAGAGAATGTTTTTAATCAAAATATCGATGAGTTTAAACATCTAAACGACAAACTGTGGTTTATCAAAGTGATCATATAATTCATTTTAAATTATCCCAACCCCAAACCTACAACTGACAGTCTGTGGGCTATGAAACTGACGATGAACGCCAACTAAAATTTCACCAACTAAATCCAAGAGCTCAACGCACCCAAAATCCCTTTATCGATAACACCCCTCACCTTTTGTTAACTCGAAATCAAAACCTAAATTGATGATCGCAATCAAGCGCCTAACCCAAGACAACTCAGACACCTCATCCGAGACCCTCATCAGGTAAACTGAATCCTGAGTTATAACCTAACCAACCTAATGAACACACGATGGACAGTTTACCACGAAACAAATGACAATTAGTCACCTAGTGACCTAATTCCATATAGGACGAAAGTGCTACCAAGGCCACTTCCCTTTGGTAGAATTTTCTGGGAGTAAGATCATAGCCGGAAGCGGTTTTGCTGAAAAAGGGTGAAAAAGAATATTCTCGGCCACTTACCTTTAGTTTTTCTGAAAAAGATAGACTTGGGATTTGGAGATTTAAAAAGGGAATATTAGCGGAAACAAATTTTGCTACTCCTGCATTATGCCCCATGTTCATTAACCTCATTCGGATTTATTGATTGGAATTCACCAATTCTCAATTTAAAATCAGTAAGTGGGGCAAAGTAGAAGTTGTTTATAGTGAGTATGAAAGCACATTAGAGGCAGTTGAAGACCTAGACAATATCCAAACGAAAAGCAGAGTCCTGCAGACAGCATCCGAGATGACATCAACAGCCGAGAACACGAAAAGCTGAGTTCTGAAGAAAACACCCCAGACGACGTAAAGCAGAATTTTTAAGACATCATCCAGAGAGTTTTGAAGACACAATTCAAGAAGACGAAAAGCAGAGTTCTGAAGACCAATATACAAGAAGACGAACAGTAGAGTAGTGAGTAGAGTTTTTACCTTACAACCACCAATCTAAAAGCACACTTATAGGTAAACATATCACTGAATCGAATACCTTGAAGACCTTAACAGTAGTGAATGCAATCTCGTTCTCGCGAGATCTCGGCCTTTTTTAGCGAGATTGATCTCGGCCGAAAAATGGGCGAGATCTCGCGAGTTTAATGAGAATGCACTCGAGCATACAAACGTCTTGCATTGCGTGCGATTGGTCGAAAATTTAACCCGCGATTCGCTGCGTGCTTTTGTTTACTAGTAATAACTTGTAATAACTAGTAATAGTTGTTAACAATCCGTGGTTGAGTTGATTGCATTCGAGTATTTTTGTTTCAGTTTCTTATGTGATTTACGAGTGGAACAACGAACGATGTCCGCGAATATAGTTTATAACGACTATGTGAGTGTGTCGGAAGTATGGAAACACTTTTTAAGAGCTGAAAATGGACTGAGTGCTAAGTGCAAACTTTGTAAGAAGATTCTTAAAACCAAAGATCGATCTCCTCGTGGCTCACATGTGCATTTAAAATCCATTCACAAAATTGACACAAAAAAGAATAATGTGGTAGAAGTGAGCGAGATGCAAATCATATCACCGCCGCTGTTGCCGCCACCATCATCAAATACTGGGGCTTCTAATCAAAACATGGAATTAGTAACCGCCTCCGCATCTACGTCGGATGTTAGTCCAGAATCACCAGAATCGTCGGCACCAGCACCACCAGTAAGAAAGAAGAGGCAAAAAATTACTGATCACTTCCTCGCGGCTGAAGATACTTCTATGGAGAAAAAACTATCAAGAATGGTAGCTAAAGATGGACTACCTTTCCGTGTTTTCTGTACCTCCAAAGATATGAGAGATCTCTTCAGTTCTTCGGGACACAAACTGCCTTAGTCCCCAAACACAATAAAACTTATTGTTATGAATTATGGTATGATATTGAAAATGAAAATAATGCGTGAACTGGCTCAGCTGAAGGAGAATGATCACAGATTTACGCTAACATTTGATGGGTGGACTTCTTCTATGAACAAGCGATACATGAATGTAAATGTACACACATTTTTGAACGGTAATGCTTTGTTTTGGAACTTGGGGCTGATTCGCGTCTTTGGAAGTATGCCTGCTGAAAGTGGTGTATTAGTATTTTGAAAACAAAATTAACCGAATTTGGCCTTGTTCTGGAAAAAGATATTATCAATATTACTACAGATGGGGCAAGTGTGATGAAAAAGTCGGGTCGATTGATATCACCTACACATCAGCTCTGCTATGCCCATGGAGTTCAACTTGGCATAATAGATACTATTTATAAAAAACACACTGATGTTGAGAAACCTGTGATAGAATCTGAAAACGAGGAAAACGACGATGAGATTTCTTATGAAATGGACGAAATATGTAGCACAGGCTCAGAAGATGATGTTTTTCATTGCTCTATCCCCAGAATAGAAGTAGACCTAAATGCAGAATATGCGGGTATTATTGAGAAAGTTAGGAAATTGGTGACACTTTTTAAGAGATCATCTACTAAAACTGATACTCTGCAAATATACGTAAAGCAAGAATTTGGAAAAGATAAAAAGTTACAACTTGATTGTAAAACTCGATGGTCGAGCCTAGCCGACATGATTTCTACATTTAATAGAATCAAGCTGTGTGTCAGCAAAGCTTTGATCGACCTCTGTCTGGAAGCTGATCCGAACTACTCTTTGAGTGCGGAAGAGCATGCGGTTTTATTGAGCTTAGACAAGGCATTTCAACCTGTAAAACTGGCTGTGGAGGTGTTATGTCGTCGAGATACTGACTTGGCTATCGCAGAAACAACACTTAGGTTTATGATTCGTAAACTGGCAGAGCTTAAAACTCCATTGGCAGAAAAACTAGCTGTCTCCTTGAGAAAGCGCATTGTTGAGCGTCGGACGAATTTGACAGCATGCTTGTTATATATGAGAGATCCAGCTAAATACCAAGCAGATAAAGAAGAGTTTGCGAGAGACGAAACCTTTAAATTGCCTCCAAAAATGTGGTTCGAACTGAAATTAAATCACTTATAGAGCGCTTGCATTCGCAACACAGTCTGATTAATTCAGAGACACAGACAAATTCAGATCCATCTCGGTCGATCGCATCAACATCAGCTGCCACCGCTAGTGATATTGCTGAATTTGCTGATAACTGTAACGATAACGAACCACTTTCATCTCTTTCTGGGACATGTAAGCGTAAAAGTATTTCATTGCAAGAAGAACTTCAGGAAACCTTGACTGCGTTCAAAGAACCTAGAGACAGAAAACTAATTACGAATTCGCTGGAGTCATTAATCAAAAAGGAAATGAATTTATATGAGTCCGGGGGGTCAAAAGGCGAACTTTTACAGTTCGCGGATGACTGCCTGAGATCTGTGGTTCCAACTAGTGTTGAATCCGAAAGGGCCTTCTCAGCGGCTGGTTATCTGGCCAGCAAAATAAGAAGCCGTTTAGCAGACGATTCATTAGACATTTTGTGCTTCTTAAGGAGCTACTTTAAAAATATTTCATAAGAATGGAGTGTAAGGTGAACTGAACAAGACTTTAATTTGATTCGTATATTTTGTTAATTAATCTGTAATTTCTAATAGATCTCTGAGTAGGTATAGTTTTCTTTAATTGATGATAATATCTCAGTTTAATAGTCAACTCAACTTAGTTAATGAATTTCATTTTAGTCTTTGACTTCTTGTTGCTTTGTTATAAAAGAACTGTTATATTAGTAAAAGACTTTTGTTTGATATTAGAAGAGAAGACTGGTTGTTTATTTCATTTCTTATTTGATTAAATACGTCAAAGTTTACTACTTAAAAGTTTATGAAAAACATGATAGATAGATACGTCACACAATGTTAAATACATAAAAGTTTATTGAAAAAATTCGTAAAAATAAATGAATAAATTTCTCTTTCTTTCATAATACCTATAATTCTTATTATTTTTTTCCTAATTTATTCAAATATTATGATTATTTGCAAGAATAAACACACACAAAACTGCCAATCACGCGTGATCACGTAATTGGCGAGATCTCGCAGCATTGATATTCATAAACTCGCGAGATCTCGCCTGAGCCCCAATCTCGCGAGATTGCATTCCCTACTTAACAGTTCAGTTAACAGCAGGCATTAATGCAATCGATGCAGGAAGCAGAGAAGCCAAATCTAAAGGGGGCACTCACAGATACTGCCGCTGGACGAAGTCCGACTACATTGGACGAGCACCGTCTATCGCAAGCTACAAGGACATCACGACAATAGCGCTGCCCAAGACAAAAAGAAGAAGGTGAGATCAGAGGCGTATTTCCAGGGGCAATTGAAGGAGGCTCAGAGGAAGCTGGTTCTCGTAACCAATCAAGAAGGGGGAGACGCCTAACCAGCCAGAAACTTATCCAGCTTAAGATGAACCGGAAGAATTATCGGCACCTGAAGAGGGTAAACAGGAGAGCATAGCAAAAGTAAGGGCGTTAAGTTGGGTCTAAGTTAAATTGTATGTTGATAATAAACCAAGAGGCTATATATAATAAATATATGTTGGGTTTAGGACAAATTGTATGAATAATAAAATATGAAAAATTGAAACAATAGTCTAACTTTATGAGGAAAAGAACCCGAAAATCCCAACACGGGAAACAGGCCGGGTAGATCATCGGCCTCCAAGAAGTTGGAGGCCCTGACAAATGCTCGTGACATTTTGGTGACCACCGTGGGGCGAACTAGGGTAGAGGAAGTAAAAGTAGTGCACATTTACATAAGGGATTTGAAACCCAAGGTATTATTTAGGAAAAAAGTCGGACTAACCAAGTGCAAATTAATATAGGAACAGGTCCAGGGTAAAATTGCGCTAGTGTTTGGAACGACCAGTTTATAATTTTGTGTCCTCTCAAATTTCCGACTGCCTATATCACCTTCAGAACAAGGATTTGTACCCGTCTTGGATATTCAACTTTCCTCAATATTATTCCATTTTTCTTTTTCGCTACGTCGGACAACCTTTCACTTGTTTTTCTTTTTCTTATTGTTACGGAAATTACCGATGACCGCGCGAAATGCTCGATATCCTTGAGTAACCTCGTTATGTTGAGCCTTCATTTTATTCTCCGCGTTGCGCTACAATCCTAGATTCTGCTATATGGCTGGAAGGACGAAGATAAACATTGATAGACTCTCTCAAAAGTTTTCTTTATCGTCATCCTCTGCAAGCTCAATTGGCCAAAAGACGCCTTTATTAAAGGTTTGCTTCCAAGGAGGCACAAGCTTGGAAGCTCTAGTGTAGTGGCGGCTTATCCCACGGCTACTAATGCTGCCTCATCCTCTTTTTTAAAAAAAAAAGAACTTCCTGCCCTCTCCATCTATTAGGAAAACGTGAGAGGGCTTAGGACAAAAACACACTCTACATTTCTCTCATCTCATACCTTACCCCACAATGTTATCTGCCCTACAGTAACCTTGCGGTACTCTGACATCAGTGACCTTGATCAGATCTAGATCGACCACTACTAACCTTGTACAATTCAACTCTTTCGCCTTAAATGCTCTTGAGCGTGGGGAAGACGTCGAAGCCATTTTCACCGGCATTCGACATTTTCCATTTTCAGCCATTTTTGGCATGAGAAAGGCTTTCGACAGGATCCCTCAAAGTCATATCATCTTAAAGCTAAAACTGGCTGGTTGTCCCGATCCCTTCCTACTGTGAATCAGTTCCTACCTGTGCAATAGAACATATCGCGTTTGGTTTGGATCTTCGCTCTCTCATAGCATAACTGCTACTTCCGGGGTTCCTCAAAGCAGTCAAATCGCTTCACTGCTATTTGTTGCTACTAACGACATATCCAATGTCATTCCGAATTCCGCTTTACTCTCGTATGCTGATGACACCAAGTTATTCAAAACGTATTGAGTCCGTCCGTCCATCAGACAATCGAGATCTTCAACTTGATCTCGATCGTCTATCGATTTAGTGTTCCAAATGTAACCTGGTTCCAAGCGTCTCTTAGTGTGAGCACGTTGGCTTAAACCGCAAACGCTATCATATCCCTCCCACCTTTACTATCGACGGCTCCAGGGTGAGGTCGGGGCGTACGCCCTGATTCCAAACTATCCTTCATTGATCACGTAAAACACGTCATTCGAAGAGCGGATGTACTGTTGGGGTTTATTACAAGGTAGTCCAGGGAGTTCTCCGTCCCATACGTACATAAAGTCTTTCCACTATGTTTAAAAGCAATATATGCATGTTTTCTTTAATTTCTAAATTACCAGTTAGAAAGACAATATATAGTTGTCGAAAAAAATTTTTATAACATATATGTATATAAAAATTTAGGGCAAAAAAGTTTGTATCCCTCTAGCAGTCGTAATTTTAAGCCGATTTGCTTAATTTTCTTTAAATTGTGGGGAATTGATGCGAGACCAACAAAGATTTAAAATTTTCTTAATTATATTAACCAAAAGTAGAGGAAAATTATAAAAACTCCGAACTTCACCATATGAGAAAATGGTTTAATGTTGTTGTACAAGTTTTTATGTTTTTTATGCCTAGCAAAGTAGGCCGGGTACAAGCTAGATGACAAGACAACATTTTTTGTTTATTGGTTGAATCATTTTAAATTTTGATTTATTTTGGTGCGAATAACAAAGTACTTCAGCGGGATTTTCAGTTAACTGCTAATTCGAGTGGGTTCGTTCGAAAATTGCTTAATTTTGCACTCATCTAATTGAAGTGAGCATTTTTGTGCAGCTATTTCCCAACGTATTCAAATGTTAGTATTCTCCGCACGTGGTTTTTTCAGAAGAGAAAAAAAAATTTGTCAAAGGAGAAACAATTGACAATTGTTGAAGATTTTGTTAAATTTTGAATGATAAATGAAAATCTTCCACTTTTCTACAGTTAAGTATGCCGCGTCGTGCAGGTTTAGGTTATCGAACAGCTATTGCGAGAGCTAATGCTTCTAGCGGATCAAATGAAAACGATTATCAACGCACTCAACGACTTAAGGAACAAAGAGGTCGATCAGCAAGGTCACGCTCTCGATTAAGAACTGTCAATAATGTTCAAAGGCGGATGAGTTTTAAATGTTCAAAGGCGAATGAGTGCTGCATTTAATTACGATCCACAAATTGTATGTTGTTAGAATTGGCAATATGAGTAAAGTATTGCAACGCACTCAAATTTAATAATGAAACACCTGGATTATGTTGTGCTAATGGAAAAGTTAGATTAGCGGCATTAAACTGTCTACCTGAGCCTTTGCGATCATTACTGCTTGGAATGCATAATTATTCGAATCATTTTTTAAATAAAATACATGCATATAATTCATGCTGTCAAATGACTTCGTTTGGAGCACATAATATTATTAGGGACAGATTCATGCCGACCTTCCACAGGTAATCCACAGTGCGTACGATGAAAGCAATGTATGGTTTGAATGTGATTTCTCTTATTTAAAGATTCAAGACCAAGTATAGTATAAGCAAATCAGATCGTTGTTGCCATATCCTTATGGTGATCAAAAATCCTTACAAATTTATTTTCTTGGAAACTCTGATCTGGAAGTGAATCGAAGAATAAACATTGGAAGGAATTTACAACGGGATGTAATTGTAGAACTGCAAAATATATTCCATCAGCATAATGCTATGGTGCTTATATTTAAAACTTCTTTGGATCAAATGTCTACAGACAATCATTAAATTGTGATAAGAGCTGATAAAGTGCCTGGCGGTCAACATGCTGGAAGATTTAATGCGCCAACAATGAAAGAAGTTGATGTTGTAATCGTTGGAGAACAATTCCTTCCACGTGATATTGTTATTCAACGTAGAAGCCTGAACTACAGGGAATATAGGAACTGCACCGCTCATATGATGCTATGCAGTATCCAATTTTGTTCTGGCAAGGAGAGGACGGTTATCATACTGGCATTAAAATGATCAATCCAGAAAATGGTTAAATAGAATAATTATATTCACAAGAATAAATTATGTTATATTTAGAATTGGTTGAATGTATTTTTAGGTGAGGAAGTTCAAAAACTGTAAGTGCAATGAATTTTTATGCGTACAGATTAATGATTCGCCAAAATGAAGAAAACTACATATTGAGAGGGAAGAAATTATTTCATCAGTATGCTGTTGACATGTACGCTAAAATCGAATCTGAACCTTTGAATTACATACGGTTCAAGTAAAGGAAATTACGAGCCGAAGAATATATTCATTTGCGCGATGCCATTAATAACGATGGTAATCGAAATTTTGATCCAAATGATAATTCTGATTTTTCTGATGCCAAATAACTATTCTTCCGTCATCATATGTATGAAGTCCGCGTCATATGCATGAATACGTCCAAAATGCTATGACATATGTTCGATATTACGGCCGGCCGGATTTTTTTATGACTTTTACTTGCAATCCTAAGTGGGACGAGATCCAAGAGTTATTGTTGCCTGGGAACACTTCAGTAGACGGGCATGATATTGCGGCGCGTAACACGATGCTGGATGTATTCTGTTGAGTGGTAAAAGAGAGGTTTGCCGCATGCGCATATTTCAATTTGGTTAACCGACAAAATTAGTCCTGATCAAATTGACAATATCATATCAGCTGAAATTCCAGATACAACTGTTGATCCGGAATTCGATGAAATTGTGACGAAGAATATGATACATGGTCCATGCGGTGCTTATAATACATCATCACCGTGCATGGTCGATGGAGTTTGTAAAAAAAGATTCCGTAAAGAAATGAAGGCTGACACTGTGACTTGAAATGATGAATACATTATACCATCGTCGATCAATTGAGGAAAACGGCAAATCAGTGAATAATAAGATTGGAGGTGCAGACGTCATCTAAAACTTTTAAGGCACATATTAATTTCAAATATTGCAGTTCCGTTAAATCCATAAAACACATTTGAAAATACGTGAATAAAGGAAGTGATCTTGCAAATCTTAGAACTGTTGATGGGTTAGTTTGTGCAACATATCGCGAAGCATGTCGGCGAATGCGTTAACTTGAAGGTGATTTTCTTTGGGAGGCTGCGTTAGCCGAATCAAGTGTTACTGCCTCTCCATTCCATATAAGGACATTGTTTTAATTATTTCTTCATGTTTTCCTTCGAATCCGCGTGAATTGTGGCAAAAATTCCAAGATTACATGACGGAGGAAATTTTGTATCGAGTTAAGCGTGCTACAAATAATCCGCTTTTGGATTATACTCTGGAGATGTATAATGAAGCACTGATCCTTATTGAAGACCTTTGTTTAACAATTGCGAGCAAGGCATTAGATCAATTGGGTATGGAGACACCAAATCGTTCTGTGCAAGACATATTCAACCAAGAAGTGCAATGTGAACTATCATACGATATCAACGAATTGAATACCTTCGTTCAAAGTAATATTCCGAAATTGAATAATTAACAAAAGCAAGCATATAACATAATTATGAATGCTGCGAATAATGAAAATGGTGGATTGTATTTTTTGTATGCGCCTGGAGGTACTGGAAAGACCTTTTTCATTTCATTGCTACTTGCAACAATTCGAATGCATGGTGAGAAAGCTCTTGCATGGGCACCTTCTGGAATTGCTGCTACTTTATTGGATGGTGGTCGAACGGCTTATTCAGCTCTTAAATTGCCTTGGGAAAATAAACGGAAATCCAACATGCAATATATCTAAAACATCTGCCATGGCAAAAGTGTTTCAGAGGTGTGCCATAATCGTTTGGGATGAATGTCCAATGACTCATAAGAAGTAATTTGAAGCTTTGCACAGAAAAATGAAAGACTTAAGAGGCAACTCACAATTATTTTGTGCTGCGCTTATTCTTTTAGCAGGTGACTTCAGACAAGCATTACCTGTTAAACCTCGATCAACTGCTGCTGATGAAATGAATGCATGTTTAAAATCTTCAAATTTGTAGAGATATGTGAAAAAATTAACGTTGAAGATAAATGTACGTGTTCAATTGCAAAATGATCCATCAGCAACAGAGTTTTCCAAACAGTTATTGTTAATTGGTGATGACAAAATGCCATTTGAACAACACACAAATTTGATAACATTGCCAGATAATTTTTGCCACTTTTCACAATCCGAGGAAGACCTGATAAATGGCTTTTCTCCGAACATTACGCAACACTTTGAAAATATACAAAAATATATACCAGGTCAATTATTCACATTTAAATCAGTAGATACTTTAATGAATCCAGATGAAGTCGTAAATTATCCAACCGAGCTCCTGAATTCACTCGATTTGCCTGGTTTGCCACCGCATATATTACAACTAAAAATTGGTGCTCCCATCATGCTTCGAAACATGCAGCAGCCAAAATTATGCAATGGTAAAAGGCTATCGGTCAAAAAAATAATGAGTAATGTGATTGAAGCAACGATTTTGGGTGGAAAATTCAAAGGAGAAGACGTTTGAGTTCCTCGAATCCCTACCATTTCAAGTGATTTGCCTTTAAAATTTAAGCGCATACAATTTCCAATTCGTCTTGCATTCGCTATGACTATAAACAAATCGCAGGGGCAGACTTTACAAATATGTGGCATTCATTTAGAAAATCCAGTTTTTTCCCATGGCCAACTTTATGTTGCATGCTCACGAGTAGGGAAGCCTTCAGTTTTACACATATTTGTTGAAGAAAATGTTTCATATTCAAAAATACCCGCCAAGTCAAAGGGTACTTTAAAATTGGTATCGAATTAATAATCAACGAACGCAACCAAAACAGAGTTGTCAAAAATAGGAAAGGAAATAAATGTGACTGAATTTTTGAAGAAGTGGTTTTTCATTTAAGTTGGCTTTAAATAGCAAAAGAAGCAATAATCTTAACAGGTTATGGGCCCAGGAACGTTTTTGTTCAATTTAAAGTTATAGAAAAAGGAAAATTGTGCTCGATTACGATGGATTTGGCGAAGCACATTACGAAGCTCTCAGGTGCGACCGATTGGCCGATTTGGAAAAGAAAAATTAGAGACCTGATTGATTATCACGACGGTGCACTCGACGTGTTGGACGGAAAGATTGTCAAACCGGAACCACTGCAAGATGGTGCCTCAACAGCAGAAGTAAAGATGTACAAGGAGCAGAGCCACTTTTTTCGTAAAGCCAACAGCTTTGCAATCCACTGCGGTCACGGACTCAGTTTACCAGAAGATCATGGATAAGGAAACAGCCCATGATACGTGGCAAGCCTTGAAGAATCAGTTTGAAGCAACAGCAAAGAACCAGGTTTTTAGAATATGCAACGAGTTTTTCGCCTTTTCTTGGAATGCAGGTAATGATGTATCAACGCACATAGCAAAATTACGTAGTCTCTGGAATGATCTAAATCAAGCTTTGAAGGCTAAAAATGAAAATGAACTCCCAGACTTAATTCTAGTTTGTAAAACGTTGCATATTTTGCCAAAAACCTTTGAAACGTTCCGTCACAGTTGGATGCTCTTGACAAAAGAAGAAGAAAAGAGTTTCGATGAATTAACTAATCAAATTGTCATGTTTGAGAGGAACTTCAGACCAAAAGAAAATGACGAAAAGGGGAGCCAGGAGGCTTTGGCTACCACAGCTAAAAGAGAGCATCGTCAGGATTCAGGAGCATCTGGTCGGAGATTTGATACCTGCAACTACTGCAAGAAAAAGGGGCACTGGGTAAGGAACTGTATAAAATGGAAGAAGGATGGACGTCCGAAGCCGAAAAGCCAGGATGCTGAACAAGGAAACTGTGCAGAACCAACGTTGACTCTCGTTTCAGTTCACAATGGCGTGTTTGCAGCAGAGGCAAGCTCAGATCTCGACTGGTGGATAGACAACGGTGCAACTAAACACGTTGTGAAGTCTGCGAAGTATTTCGAGTATTTTGAGAAGTTTGAAAATCCTAGTTGGATCAGAGCAGCTGGAAATGAAACCTTGTCAGCTTTGGGCCAGGGCACAATCAGAGTCAAAACGATTGTCGATGGAAAAACACTTTTACTTTTCTTGAAAAATGTGTGGTATGTTCCCAAAGTAACAAAGAATCTTTTTTCAGTTTTGGCTGCCCAGGACAATAATCCAAGTAGTCGTTTTGAATCGTCAGCAACAGAGTGCACTCTCAAGATAAACGACAAAATTGTCCTTGTAGGAGCCAGAGAGGTCGGAGGAACACTCTACAGAGCAGCGATCGAGCCCATTCTTCCAGAACGGCACGTCGATGTCAACGTTGCAACCTCAGGTACCTCAATTCTCAACCTCTACCACGAGAGGTGGGGACATCAGGACAAAAAACACGTCAAAGAGATGCTCAAAAGAGAAATGGGCATTGAAGTCAAACTTGAGAGTAGCTTTTGCGAGCCTTGCATCCTTGGGAAGGCACATCGATTGCCATTTGGAACGAGGAAAACAGCAACGAAGCCAGGGGAATTGATGTCAGGTGATGTTTGCGGCCCATTTGATGATTCTTTCCAGAAGAAAAGGTACCTGGTAGTTTTTAAGGATCATTTCACAAGGTTTCGATACGGGTACATCGTTAAGCAGAAATCAGAGGTCAAAGACGTGCTGCGACACATGGTTTCTCATGCTAAGCAACAAGGGCGCACAATTCGGGAATTCCTGAGCGACAATGGAGGAGAATTTGACTGTTCAGAAGTAAGAGAAATTCTTCAGGAAGCTGGTATCACTTTTCGGCTCACCGCTCCCTATACTCCAGAACAAAACGGTGGTGTTGAGAGAGAAAATCGTACCATAGTCGAAATGGCGAGAACTTTCAAGTATTCTAATCCAGAAATAAAATTTCCAGAAGCAATTTGGGCGGAGTTAGTTAGCACAGCAGTCTACATTCTCAATAGGACTGGAAAATCTTCCGTGAAGGGTCTGACCCCTTACCAACTTTGGTTGGGCAAAAAACAAAGAATTAAACATCTCCGAATCGTAGGATCGACGTTTTATGTATACATTCCATCCCAAAAAAGGAGAAAAATGGACAAAAAAGCAGAAAAGGGGTACCTGGTGGGCTACGACGGCGACGAGAGATATCGTATTTACCTACCAGAGAAGCATAAAATAGTTGTGTCGAGAGACGTAAAATTTCATGAAAAACTCAGTAATTGTGAATCAAGTGTCAAAATACCTTTCCAAGATTCTGAATCTAAGAACATCGTCGAAGACAAGGAAGAAGAAGAAGTGAGTTCACACAAGAGCGAGGACGAAGACAAGAAAGAAGAAGAAGTGAGTTCACACAAGAGCGAGGACGAAGACAAGGAAGAAGAAGTGAGTTCACACAAGAGCGAGGACGAAGACACGCTTCAGGAGCAAGACTTGAAAGAAGAAACAACTGAAACAGGAAGCGAAGTGGATTACGAAACCGCAGGAGAAACATGCCTTGACGAAGAAAATGACAAGAGAATAACGCAATCAATGCAGTTGAGGGATCGATCGAAATTAAAGAGACCACAACATTTGGTTGCAACAGCTGAGAATTTTGTGCTGGAGACTCCAGTTTCCTTCCATGAAGCCAATGGACAAGGAAAAAGGCAATGGACAGGGAAATTGATTCCTTACATCAAAATGAAACTTGGAACTTGACTAGACTCCCCAAAGGATCGAAAGCTCTCCCGTGCAAGTGGGTCTATCGGGTCAAAACCAATCCCGACGGAAGTATTGATAAATACAAGGCTCGTTTGGTCGTTAAAGGATTCGCCCAGAGACGAGGGATTGATTACGACCAAACTTTTAGCTCCGTCGCAAGAATGGAAACAATCCGCTCAGTGTTGAGTGTTGCAGCCAAAAATAATATGTTTCTGGTTCAGTTCGACGTCTCGACTGCCTTTCTGTACGGCGAATTAGACGACAAGGAGATTTATATGCAACAACCTGAGGGATATGAGCAAGGACAGGGGCTTGTTTGCAAATTGAAAAAGAGTCTCTACGGGCTTAAGCAAGGGCCGAGATGTTGGCAAGAACGCTTCGGAGGTTTCCTACAGAAACACAATTTTCAAGTTAGCAAGGCGGATCCATGTCTTTACATCAGGAAAAGAAACGGTAAAAAGATTCTACTTGTTGTTTACGTAGATGACGGACTCGCTGCAGCAACAGATACTCAAGATTTAGAAGAATTATTGAACGAATTAAAATCAGAATTCAAAATAGTTTCAAGCAAGGCTGAATGCTTCTTAGGACTCGAAATCAAGAAGCAAGAAAACGGACTCAAAATTGGTCAACAAGGTTATGCCACGAGGATTTTGGAACGATTCAGGTTTCTGGATTGCAAAGCTGTTTCGACCCCACTTCTCAAAAGTTCGAAAATTCCGACAGCAGGGAAAGAATCAGAGACAACTGCGTTCCCTTATCGCCAAGCCATCGGAGCTCTCATGTATCTCATGCTTGGAACTAGGCCAGACTTGGCTTTCAGCATCGGATTTCTTTCAAGAACGCTTGAAAATCCTACAAACGAAAACATTGCGCAGGTGAAAAGGGTTTTTCGCTATATTTCCGGAACTATCAACCTTGGTATAGTCTATCGGAAACAGAAGAAGGGAATCCTTGAATGCTACAGCGATGCCGACTTTGGTGGTTGCACAAAAACCGGGAGATCTACTTCAGGGATCATCATCATGTTTGCGTCGGGAACCATTTCATGGAAAAGTCAAAGACAGGCAATGGTGGCCATTTCTACTACAGAGGCCGAGATCGTAGCAGCCAATGAAGCTGCGAAAGAAATTATTTGGTTAAAAATATTGTTTCAGGAAATCGACAGGTTGGACCGAGCCCCGATTCTTCAGGTTGATAATGCTGCTGCCATGAAGTTAGCTCAAAACCCGGAATTCCATCGTAGGACCAAACACATAGCCAACAAACATTTCTTTATCAGAGAAAAAATTGCTGAAGGGAAATTTGGGATCCAACAAATCCCAACTGAGGAACAACTCGCTGATATGATGACAAAGCCAATCCTCAGTACTCGTCTCCGAATTCTTTGTAACAAGATTGGACTCTCCTAAAAATAGAATACACAGAATCATTGAATTTTCAAGTTTGTCAATTGAAATGTTATTTTTGAATTCTCACAAGGGAAAGTGTTGAAGAAAATGTTTCATAATCAAAATACCCGCCAAAGGGTACTTTAAAATTCGTATCGAATTAATAATCAACGAACGCAACCAAAACAGAGTTGTCAAAAATAGGAAAGGAAATAAATGTGACTGAATTTTTGAAGAAGTGGTTTTTCATTTAAGTTGGCTTTAAATAGCAAAAGAAGCAATAATCTTAACAATATTTACTAATGACTAGGGGGACGCCCCCTGCTCGCCAACCCCCACCATTCGCTACGCTCACTCCAATAGCTCACGCACGGCGCTATATATACAGTAGCGTTATAAGTAGAAAGGTGATTTAGTTCAGACTTTAGTAGCAATCATTTAAGCTCATTTTGCACGTCAAAGTACATCTATATTGAATGAGGCCCTATGTATAATTATCGAAAACCTTGCGGGTGCGGTTGCGGATCTTGAAAGATCTTAACGTTTTCTCATACAAAATACTTTTTGTAAAAATTCTTTCATCTTCTGCTAAATGACATTGGCCTTGTGTTTCAGAATTACACAATAGAATACGCAAGAAATAGAAATAATATAGACGCGCAATCGATCAAACGATCTAACTCTACTGGCTACAACATACAATTGACGGTGAGAAAATATAGGTTGTTTGAGTAGGATTCCTGATTTTTGAAACGTTTGCCCCTGGGATTTATGAATTGTCATCACAAAAGCCAGAATTACGGGAAATTGAGTTTTTTGAAAGGAAAAAGACAAAAATACGTCACACGTGTCAAAATACGTGTGTTTCGGGAAACTTCTGCTAAAATCTCACAATCCAAACAATTTTCTTTTGCATTTTAACTAGACGAATAGGTGTACCATTGACCAAGCAAGTCATGTCCTGTACACAAATTACGAATCAGTAAAAGTATGCAATTTGGTTTTAAAGATAAATTTGTGGGATCGCGAGCCCACTTATATCAACTGGGTTTAAAAATTCGACTGGAAAATTATTTTGCTCTCTATAATCATCACTCACGATGTTATCGGAACTCAAATATATTCGTTTCTCTCCGGCCAGGCTGTTAAAGATTTCTGCATCGATGAAAGTGCAGTCTTCATATTTGGGTGCTAATTTAACCGAATTGGGAATATCGTTAGACTTCATGGTTTCAGATACATTGTCATAAGTATTTGCAATCACGAAGTTGCAGCTAACTAAATGGGAAGGAATTTCAATAACATCGTGGCAGTAATCTGGAAATGAGAAAGAAATTCAACGAATTCAATCTCATGAGGTAAAGCTCTCATGTTTTGAGTAAAAGTTATTTTGTGGAATTTTAAAAATTTGGACCATGAAGTAAGGCAATTCTCAATAAGTGGTACACGTGTACCGTGAGATGTAGGTGGCAATATTCGTGAAAAATCTCCACAGAGTAAAATAGTCTTATATCCGAAAAGTTTAATTGAAGTACCGAATGAATCGTTTACTGAACAATAGCAATATTTGAACAATATTTCCTCAATAGCTAATAAAGCATGGTTATATGAATCATTTTCTGAAGAATTTCTTGAAAAGTCTTCACACATGAACATTTTGAATTCATTCCACAAATCTAGTGCATTTGTAGGAAAATTCATACCACAAATAGGATATGGCAAATAACTCTCTTAACTGCTGAGAGGAATTACACTCTTTTACTTCTAATAAATATTCACGCCACTCTCTATGATTTCATGCGATACGTCGTGCATGTGCTGAAAATGTGCAGTAAATAATGTTCCCAACAGTACCCAAATCCTGATGGGACCTCGAACATGAAGCTAAAATAGTCTCAAATGGAACAACTCAACATAAAACATAAAATAATCTAGCAATAGCTCTACTACCTCCTCTTTGAGGTTTTTCGATTTCTTGTCTTTATCTACCTAAATATAATGCATCGGCGTCTCTGTATATAGAAACACGGACGAACTTATTCGATTGATTTCAGAGAATGCAGTCAATTTTGTTCTTCCGTGATTTTTAAGACCTTGCTGAACATTTCCTTCCATTAAGACTGTATTTTGCCGGTGAGGCAAGTGACATTCAAGTCGAACTATAATATATTACGTGACTGGTAATGCATTGGATACTCACTCATGCGCCAATTAGCTTCCGTAAATCCAACATAGTGACCGGACAAAAAGCTATCGATTACATCCATATAAACTTTGCCCTCAACTCCACCTCAAACTCTTCCAAACTGTAATGAGGCACAGTCGTATCCCTTATAAACATATTTGTGCATATATTTTAGGCTCCTAACTGTGCCAAGAACTTCAACATTTAAGTAGCAATCAAATTTCGCTAAAAGATATGGATTTTAAGGAACAGCATAACGGTTGTCAACATAGTGGCCACGAAAGTCAACTGTTATACCATTAACACGACGCATCTAACATTGCCCTGAGTTGTATTGTATAAGTCCTTAGAAAAGCTTTTGCTGCATTTACCATCTCTGATACAGACGAGGAAACGATTCAATAAACCACATGGACCGTGGATCATACGGTTTTTATCTAAATTATGAAGTTGTGGGATTTACATTGTATATTGTAAATAAAATATATCTGGAATTTCCGTACAAACGAACAAACTCTCATTTCCTACCTTTTCTTTTTTCTCTAAATTGCAGTTTTAAAGGTGTGCAGACAAAAGTTTGGAAATATTTTTATCAAATTAGCAAAAAATAATGGTATAAGTAAACTATGGCTTTAAATTTGTCTGTGGTAATGCATGCATATTACTGTCTGTGGCCATATGTTCATTGTTTTGGCTTTTGTCTGGAAGAATGCAATTTTATTAGCTAAAGATTGCCTTCTTCCAGGCAAAAAACAAAAGAATGAACATGTGAATATTGTCTGTGATATGGCTGCGTTTGCCCATCACATATCATTATCACATATTAGGTTTGAGTGAAAAGAATGCACGTATTTGGCATAAATGGTAGGTTATTAAGTCGAACGTAATGCCAATGATAATGTTAAATAAGTATGTTCTATAATCTGATTTTTTCGTAGAGGAATGCAATTATATGTTAATTCATTTGGTTTGTGTCCCCAGTAGAAGATTGATCCATTTGGTTTGATTTTCGACTAATTTAGTACTTGCCATTTATCGGGGACACAAACCAAAAATACACATATGATTGCATATCTCCAGGCAAAAAGTAAAACAATCACACGCATACATTCTTCCCGAAAGCATCATCTACGCTATACGTGTGCGAAATTCACGCATACTATCCCATTGAATTTTTTAATTTCAATTTAAAATTAAACAAATTTATAATTAAATTTAAGAAAAATAATTAAGTGATGCACATAGAGGAAAAGCTAATCTTTCGAATGGTATAATTTTTATCATGGTAAGTCCACCTGGTTTCCTGTAAAAGGGATAATAAAAAAACGTGTCGCCTATTTATATATAGACATATGTTGTATACCAAAGAACATTACAATAAATGGTTTAATGTTTTGTACAAGTTTTTATGTTTTTTATGCCTAGTAAAGCAGGCCGGGTACAAGCTAGTAACATATAAAAATAATAAAAAAGGCGTATAAAGGAACCAGATTTTCATTTTTTAAATTCAAAAACAAAAAGAAATTTTTAAAACGCTTTTACTTTTATGAATTTATTAAAACGCTTTTATTTTGACTAATTTCTACAAGCAAACAGACCCGACAATAATACAAATTTCGTGCCGCCGATATCGCGCTCTAAAGATTATTTCGTGAAGCACCAACATTTTGCACTGAGGTCGCAGCCGCTTTAGCAAATTATGGGATACTTTGATTCTATAATCCCCCAAAGACTACACATTTCGGAGACTTATAGGTGGTGTGAATAAAGAGGCTTAAAGAATCGGATCGTTGGTCTGTGTCACGTGTATGAGAAAGTTTCTCGGGCCTGGACACACACACAATGAAGACTGCAACCTCATTGTTGAAGCGGTCTTTACATCGAGAAGTGTCACTACTAACTGATGTAGCAGCGAATCACTCACTTTCAACAGCGTAGGGTGTTGCTACGGCGGGCACAAAAACCACAACTATTTTAACAACACTACAATAATAAAACCGAAAGGCCTGAAACACTAAAATCTTACAAGTGTTTAATTAATAATTATTATATATTTAAACCTTACATTAATCCTACAAATTTCTATTGATTTTCAAAACCGTTTTACAGTTATTTTTTTTTTCTTAACCATATGAATGTTAAATAAATTACATACGTTCAATTATATCGGATTTTGCCGTCTTGTCGTTCCAAAGTTACACACACTTTTGACGACTTTAGAAGCGCATATCTCACGAACTATAGTTAATGAAAATAGTAAGTAATAAATCCTTTTTCGTTTTTGAAGTCCTCTTAAAAAATACATCACACGCGTATGTACACTGAAGTAAATGATGGGTCCAGGTCCGGAGCGTATTGCGTGCAAGAGTTCATAGCCAAAAGTAGAAATGGTGTCTCTGACCACCCTCACTGTGGTTGAGGGAACGATGTTGTGCTGCAAAATCACCTTTCCGGGTGTCGATGCTTTTTGAATTATTAACATAAAAAATGAAGAATTATTAACCGCCACCCCTGGGATGTTCAATTCAAAAGAGGGTAGTTTCATAAGTCAATTGCCAGATTCAAACATACACTGCCGTGATACGAAAATTATAGGTCAATAAACATCAACAATGCATTAGCAATAACCGCACCCAATAATTCAACCCAACAATTTCTATCCGAAACCGTAACTAATGATCACTAACGCACTCTGAGACCAATATTGTCTCGTAGTGGGTGTCATCTAGGGAAGGGGACATACTAGTAAGGTGAACGGCGGTTTTTATAAAATTTTCGAATGTGGCAGAATTTTTCAGTACTGAAAATTTTCTTTGCCTCACACCAACACAAAAATAATTTGAATGTGCGAAAATCATGCGCAAAATGTGCAGGAACACATAACCAAATAAAAGGAATTACATTGGTAATCCCTAACTTTTCCGTACCGCTGTCCGTATTTTTTTTCGTAAAGAAACAGCGATAGGTCAACACATTTTCTAACAAATTTCGAAAAATTTACGATTTTTGACCAAAATTATTGGAAATTGAGTTTTCTGTTGTTCTGAGGCCCCCTTCATTTTTACAAAATAATGGCACTTTCCTATGAACAAAATTAGAAAAAATGCATTAATAGGGTACTTCTCGATACATAAGTGTCATATTTTTAATGTTTTTCTGACTGGAACTACCCCTGGGTCAAATCGAAAATATCTCATCTTCGAACTTAAAGTAGGTTTTTGGGATCCAAAACTTTTGGCGTTTACAGACTTCAATTATCTCCACTACATTTTGAGTTATCGTGTTAACGCATAGCTACGACGACGACGATGATGATGACGATGATGACGACAACGACGGCACACGAGCGGAAAAGTGTCTCAAAAATGTGTTTTCTTTACGTGTCATGAGTTTTTATGATGATCTAAACTAATTCTGAAAAAACCGAAAGGCGTAGTCAAGGTCCGCGCCGTAGATTTTCCGTGAAAACTTCGGGATAAAATTATAATAAGCATTCCTCATTAGTATGTACTTAAATCAATCTCTTTAATACAATGGTTGTAGAGAGTAGTACGGTGACAGAATAGATAAATCACAAGTTTAATATTTAACGCCGTGTTTTCATTCCTTCTTCGATGCAGCCGTAGCCCTGACACTTGATCGGCACTGGGAATTTTAAGTTTCTAAAATTTGTTTTCATACCAGCTTACTCTGATTTGCGTTTGATTCAATTCTGCGCATATTTATGACACGTACAAAACGATATTTTTAGTTTTTCTCAGTTTTCAATTTGATATTTTTTTTTACTTATATTTCGGCAAATTTGCTTATTCCTTTGCTTTAGGTCCTAAAAGCTCTTTTAAAGTTCTCCGCAATGGCAACAAACCTGCGTCCTAACGCGTTCTCACGCTCCACTAATTTATAGTTTTACCCAACGTTAATCTACAACAATCACGCGTAGGCGATTACACTAACCTGATGACTTCACGAGCAAAACAAACGCTGCACGATAAACACGTACAAGCATGTTCTATGCATAGGGTCCTCGAACGTTGTTATCGCATTGTGAGCGTCGTAGTTATCAGTGATTGAGTTCTGACTGTATATTTTACCGCAAGGAAGTTTGACTGGCTTTCAACGTATTTAAGGTGCGAAAAGACGTTTTCACATAGAAAAAGTTTAATAAGTGTTTCGTACTAATATGTTCTTTAATTATTAATCTCCTAAGTACAATCATTGTATATAGTAGTAGGGTTACAGAATAGATAAATCACACGTGTATTGTTTTGCGCCATTTTTTAAATTTTTCTTCGATGCTGCCGAAGCTCTGACAACGGCACGGCACTAAGCATTTTGGGTTTTTTAAATTCGGTTTGATGCAAGTTTTCTCTGATTTGAGTTTTTTACAATTCGGTGCATATATACGACTCATATGAGACAATACCTTTTTCACTTTTTTTCCATTTTCAAATTCATACCAATTTTTATTTATATTTCGGCCAATATTTTCCTTGTATCACTTTAGGTCCTGGTACTTCTTTTAAAATTCTTCACAATGACATCCAAATAAACGTCCTGGCCAAACGCGTTCTCACGCCACATTCATAAATAGCTTTACGCAACGCTCAACACAACAATCACGCGTAGGCGCTTACACTAGCTCGATGACGTTACTGGCAAAGCAAACGCCGCGCAATAACTATCATACGTACAAATATGCTCCATCCACTGTGACCTCAATCGTTGTTATCGCATTATTAGTCTCGTAGTTATTAGCGATTGAAAAATGACGGTGTTTCGTAACACAAGAATGTTAGACTGGCTACCAATGTACATACTCAACGACAAGAAAGACGTTTTCACGCAAAATGGAGTTTAGGGGAAAAGTTGCAGTTAGATCAGGGGAAAATAGTAACCAATAGAGTTTAATAATAATCGGAGTCAATGGAGTTCAATAATAATCGGAGTAAATAGAGTCTGATAATAATTTTCTTGGAAAAAATTACGTAAAAAGTCAACGTGGTAAGCAATAAGTGCCGCCAATTGGTGACAAGTGGCGACCAAGTGATCAACAGCGGCGAATGGAGGATTTATGAAGAGGAGAAGATTGTAGTTTGATTTTCATATGGCAAGCATCGGATCTTGCTGATTGATAACAAAGAGGCAGCTTTAGTTACCAACTTAAACAAAGAAGTGTTGTATTTCGTGACGAGAAAAAAATTTTTAGAAGAGAAGGAAAATGACGAAGCCAAAAAGAAGGAATAAAATTAAATCAGGAGGTAAATAGAAGAGTCAACCAAAGGTGAGTGATTTGGAGTTTGATTTAGTGGAAAGGAGATTCACAACAAATAGTGATAGAGCGTCAATATTAATATGTAGTCGGGAGAAAAAATAACGCGCGTTGTCTTGACTGTATTATAGTTTAGGAATAAATAGTTTTGGAGGTTAAGTCAGTTATTTGTTGTGAATATGAGAACTTGTTTAACTTATATGGAGTTATAAATTGTTAATCATTTTAGGGCTATGACCAACAAAAGGAGAAAAAAGAGGAAAAAACCAACCGAATCGATTGCTAAAGGAGCTGGAGAGGAGGGTGTGCAGGCATTATTTCAAAAGGAGCAAACAACAGGTAGATCAGTCATTCCTAGTAGCCATACCTCGTTGTTTAGGAGAATGGAGAGAGCTTGGGATGAAGTTGATAACGGGGGTTTGGAGACTTTATCTCTAGAGGGAGTGTCGTTGAGGTGAAATAATATCAAGGAGACATGGAGACAGTGCTTAAAAATGTGTCTAGTAAAAATATTTTTTTTTTCTTTTTCATGAATTGTTTTGTTTCCTTAACCTATTCTTGTTCACCTTCATGAATTTATTACTATTATCCTTTATGACGCAGTTTACAGTGGAGATATCAACTACGTAGGGTCCAACGAAAAGAGGATCCATTTTCAGGTAAACCTTGTCTCCATTATTTGGGACTATGGGAGAGCATTTGTGTTTATCGTTTGTAACTCGTTTTAGTTTTGAATCTACCAAATATTCCCTAGCTTTAGATATACTATTTTGTAGTCTATACTTTAATTCACTTATGTATAGTTCGTGATTGTATACAGGATGAGGATACTTATGAGACAATTGTACAGGTATTGAAGAGATTTTGCCAAACACGAGTTCGAAAGGTGTATTATTATGTACAGTGTTCGGTGTTGTATTGTAACAATACGAATAGTATGGGATCCATTCATCCATTCTTATGTATTCGTTCACAAGTTTATGGTTGCGTTCCAATGCTCCTATAGTTTCTGGATGAGCTACTGTTGCAAATAACTGTTCAATAAGAAGATATCTGCATCCCCTCAAACAATTGATTTTTATATTCTGTGCTTAAATCTGTCTTCATAAAGTTCTTTGGGCCATATCTGAGGATAAATTCGTTCACTGCAGCTCTTGCTACTGTGTTCACTTCCTTATCTCTTACTAAATAACTACCACGTACATATTTGCTAAAGTCACACTGTAGCGTTATGGCGTATCTGTTATTATTCGCAGATTTAGGGCCAACTGTGTCTATTGAAACTATTTCAAACACTTTGACTGGGGTTGTCGTTACTTGTAATGGTTCCTTGGTTTCTACCCGATGTTACTACCCGATGGATACATTGTTCGCACCTTGAAACATATCTCGCAATGGATTTTTTCATGTTTGTCCAACGATACACCATTTTTATTTTTTGTACATCCTGGCTTGCCCTAAGTGTTCTCCTGTAGGTGTATTATGGAGTAGCTTTAAAAAATCTTCAATCCTTTTATTGTCTGTTAAGAAAACTCTCGGTTTATATAGTTTTATTGATAAATGGCATAGACTTTTATTACATATCTTCTTGAATGCCGTTATATCAATATATCTAAATATATCACGTTCTCCAGAAAGCTTCACATTCTCGGTGTGAATATTATTATATAACCCCTTTTCAAATACATGGATTTCCCGCTCTAATGCGGACTCCATTGATTCATTTTTATTCTTATTAAGTAACCGCTTTATTAGTACTGTATTCGTTTCTTTTACTACCATTTCTATAGCGTGGCCATTCGCTATGAACTCTAGTTCTTTCACGTCTTCTAGTGTTTCGATGATACTTCGTGAACTCGCAGTTGATCAGACCGCTGTGCCTTAGTATCCGTCCTCTGGATTTCATTTTTGTGTGCCTTTGACAGCATCGCTTTTGTTTTTACCTGTAAAATATTAATTTTTTTCAAATCATCTATATCAAGTCGTGATAGGGCATCTGGTCCGTTATTTTCTTTTCCATTTATGTACTCTATTGTTAAATCATACTCTTCAAGGTCTAATCTCATTCGTGTCAGCTTTGATGATGGATTTTTCATCGCGAACAAGCATGTTAGCGGCCTGCGGTCAGTTCTTACCACGAATCTCCGGCCGTATTAATATGGTCTGCAGTGTTGTACTGCGCAATGTATAGCTGCCAGCTCCTTTTCAATGACCAATTTGTTTCGTTCCCCTGGGGTGAAGGTTCTACTTGCGTATGCTATTCGGAGATCATCATCCTCGAACTTCTGGGATGGTACAGCTCCGCAAGCTGCATTCGATGCATCCGTTGATAAATTAAACTTCTTCTGAAAATCGGGATATTGGAGGATAATTGGGGACATGAGTGCCGCTCTTAATTTATTGAGGGCTTCTTGCTGCACCTCTGCCCATTCAAATTTTACATTTTTCCGTAAAAGCTTATTCAAAGGAAGTGCCATATTCGCAAAGTTAGGGACAAATCGCCTGTAATAATTACAGAATGCAACAAAACGTTTTGTTTCGTCCGCGTTTTTCGGTACTGGATAGTTTTTCATGGACTCATATTTAGAACTGTCAGGTTTAATCCCTTGTGCTGAGACTCGGTGGCCTAGGAAAGTGACCTCAGTTTTAAAAATTTACACTTTTCAGCATTTGATTTTAAATTTTTCTCTCTTAGCTTTTCAAACATGCACTGAAGGTTTTTGAGATGATGTTTTAATGAACAACCACTACAACTATATGGGCTATGTTAAGAGAAGCATTGCAATGGTCATCATCCTTTAGAATCTGCTTGGACATTTATTTAATCCGAAAGGAAGTCTGCGATATTGGTAATGACCCGTATTTGTTGAAAAAGCTGTGAAATTTCTTGATGAATCTTCTATTGGTATTCGATGGAATCCTGACATTAGCTCTAACGTTGAAAAGAATTTGGCCCTCCTATTTGGTCTAGCATTTCTTCAATTCTAGGTAATGGAAATTTGTCTCCAATAACTTTTTTATTTAAATTTCTGCAGTCTACTACCAGCCGCCCTTTCTAACTCTTTGACTTCTTTGCCACTAAGAGGATGGGCGAGCTGAACTCTGATACTTAATGCTGTATAATTCCATCAGCTAGCATTTTATTTATCTGTTTGTCAATCTCTTCTTTATGCGATTCTCGACATCTATAGTTCTTTATATAAGAACGGAGTTTTGTCCGTAAGTTGAATTGATTGTTCATAAAAATTTTTTGTTGATAACGGCCCGTCTGATAGAGCGAAAATATCGTGGTAATTAGAGCATAATTCTTTCAGCTGTTCTCTTGCAAATTCTGGAGTGTTTGAAAAATCAAGTTTTGGGATTAGATTTTTGAGTCTCTCGTCATTTTTCGTACTTTGATTAACTTGATAATCTGATGATGGCTTCGTCTCTATTTCATTTATGTTAATTTTTACCGTTCAATCTGTGGTATTTAAGATTCTTATCATAGGATTATTTGCCGAAATTTATGATGAGGCTATGTAAACCCCCGGTAACAATTCTTTATTTTGTACAACCAGATCCTCTGTCTTACTACTAATGGCATTAATTGCTCGTATGACCTCGCATCTCGGTGGTATGAATAATGTGTATGTATCTCTAATACTCCTCTTGATGAATATAACGTTAAGGTCCACGTTTCATAATTTATGTTAGCTTGGTATTTCACTTAAAAATCTATGCCGAGAATTCCATCAGCCTCGAACGACACGCCATTATCCACTATATGAAGAATGTGTTGCAACGATATTTCATTATTGAATATTAGGTTAGGTGCCGTCGAACCTATTGACATTTGTGCGGTGTTCGCAATGCCTCGTAGTGGACACTTATTTTCTTAATAAAACGTTTGATCTGGTTTAATCAGATGCCGTTTGAACAAAAGTACATTTTTTTCACTCATTTCGACGAAGGCCACTATATGATTATTAAGGTTTAATTTTACATTGTAAATTCTCCGATTTGCTGCTGTCCCCTAACTGGCTTGGATCCGCATCTGGCTGAGGGGTATTCCCCGCATCAACCTAGTGTACTCTTTGAGTGTTGCTTCTGTTATTATTCGGGCGAAATGAATTTCTATTCTGTTGATTATTTCTTCTGAAATTTGGTTGGAATCCTCCTGGCGATTGTGTGTTACTGTTCCTATTACCAGGTCTTTGATATTGGGGTCTATTCTGGCCGGTCATAGCAGATTCTGCTATTTTGACAGTCTGCTATTTCCCATAGCATTGTTGTTGTCTTTCGTAACTTAACGAAAGTGACTTAAATTGCTATTCTGGGTGTAAAAATAGCAGAAAAATCTCCTATAATTCTGTTAAAAATCTGCTATCATAGCAGGCTGAGATTTAGCTATCTTTATAATAAAATTTTCTGCTATCACATATAGAAAAATAAATAAATTTATACCTAAATGATAAAAATTAATGTATTTTGTTAATTTTGCAGATTTTAAGAAATTTTCCTTACATATGTTACCATGTTTCAAGACATTTTTTTGTTTTTGCAGACAAAAACAGAAAAAATCATAATAACTCCACTTATATTTCATTAAATAGACGAAAAATTGGAATATGTGAACAAAATTTGTTTATTTTGCCTTCTTTATGTTTACAATTCATTCATTTTCAATATTTCATCGTTTGTTGTTTCTGTTCTAATTCTTGCGAAAGAAATATGGATAAATTTGTTAAAAATACTATATATTTCTCAAAAATAAATATTGGCATTTGAAAATAAATAACTTTGGAAGAAAAATCATATCATATTATGGACATAGTGTTCGTCACGAAGTAGATGCAGACGGATTCCGGTTCAGAGATAGTGGTGTTGGCTATTTTGGAATCTGAACGCGTTATTCCTCGGTTGTGCATTGAAATGAAGCACATTAGATGTGTTCGGCTTGTCTATTGATATCGCTTTAGCAGCAAGATCAGACAGCTTGGTATAATTTGATGCTTTAAGGATTATGGATGTTTTCGGATTGGTCACATTGTCCACAAATGCCTGCTTCGCGAATTTTTCAGCGAGACTTTCTGCAGATTCACCAGTCACATTCTCCGAAATAAACGTTTTTGTGAGCTAACTGACCAAATGTTCAATCTGACTAATGGAATCGACCAGCTTTTTACTCCTAGCTGGTGTTGCCTCTAGCTGGACTAAAATGGCGTCTGAGGATAATTTTATTGTGAATTTTTGACGTATTTTTATTTTGAGGCTTTCACCTGTTTTGACGTATTCCGTTATTGACAATTTTGCTTTGCCGGTAACACGAGTTTTAATGAATATGAATATTATCTCCTTATCTGCCGGCTGAGTGAGTTCGTCGAGGAGCTCAATAGCATCCAAAAATGACTTTGTTTTTTCCTCCTTACCAACGTAAGGTGCCACTAAGGCTGTCGCCATTTTTATATCAAACCTCATATTTGTGGTTCGGTTTTGCTTTTTATTCTCACTATTTACTTTAACTGCTTCCCTCTTGCGATTCGCTTCCTGCTGCTCGCTTATTAGTTTCCTTATTTGCTTAGCTATATTTTCTATCTCTACAAATATGTCTGTTACTTTGCAAGCTTCTCGTAACGTAGTTTCTACCGGTTTCAAATTATTCGCTGTCTCCAATAGGCTTTGAACTGTTTGTTCTTTTTCCTCTAGAGTATCAGTTGTGCATCCCCTATTTATCTGTTTTTTTTTAAGTTTGATAGTATGGAATTTAGTTCTTCTTTAATCTTTTCCAGCACCTCCATTGGTTACACCAGGTAGCTTATTTATCAATTACAGCTACTCTGGCTGGTGAGCTAGGATAACGTTTACGAAGCCCCCGTCAATGATATGTTAATTTTATAGACTATATTCAAGACAAGTACTGCCAAAATTGCTACTAAAAGGAATATTATCATCGCATTCTCAATTTGTACTACATCTTGGACTGTAACATTGTTGTTATCTCCCCTGTATTTTCCTGTTTCTTTGAGTTAGTGGTTCCCATTTTTGTTATTTTTCTTTATATTTTTAGTATGGAAACGACTGACTTTACACATAATTTAACAATATTTTATACAATCTTTTTTCGCATCATTTATTAGTACATTCAATTAATAATTTTTTCCTTTTTTCTAAACCTATTTAGCTCATTTTTCGCTTTAACTAAGAAAACACTGTGTTTTATACTTTCCTCCTCCGGTCCGCATATAACGATTAGTTGCTTATATCTATCTATTTCTTTTGACAATTGATAGTCTTTTCCGCCTCCAACATTATTTGCTATCTCTTTTTTTCAGTTTTAGTTTTTTTTCTAAATAGCTGTTTATCTTAATAGGTTAAGGTCCTACCTTACTCTCATAAACTTTACTTCTTTCCCTATTTTTGTTTGCCAGTGTTAACCGAAACTTTAGGCTGTTAATATTAATTTTTGCTGGATACAACGTTAAGTTCTCTGTTGCTCTCTCTGGGTTTTTACTTTTCAGCTTTGCTGCTAATTTCTCCGTCATTTCACGTTCTGCTCACTAATTTCTAACAAATTCCCGTCAATTGATATCTGCATCTACCATGTGAACTTTAAGCAGGATGTTACAGTCGCCATGTCATATCCTCAACCATATTGGTTTACTAAGTCAGGACCTTAATTTTTTTGCTTTCGGGATTCTTCCAAAAGGGTGCCGCTTTTACCAAGCCATACCCATAATGGAAGAAAAAGGTAGTTAATTAGGAGACTGGGAGTTTTTGGTTTAATAAGTAATATACGATTCAAATTTTTTATAATGCTTTTACTTTAATTTGATTGAACAAAGAGAAACTTAGAACTAACTTACAATTTAAATTACCGCGGTATTTATAGGAATTTTGTTCTGCGAACGTGGCTTAAACAGTCACATAGACTGTGGGAAAGTTCAGTGGATTTTAAGTTGTTAGAACGGAAATGAAATTGCCCAATCCGAACTGCTTTTCGCTCGCTGGATGCATTTGACACTTTTTGAAATTGGTGTCATGAAAATTGGTTCCCAGATGTATTTGACACTTCGTGCAATTGGTGTCATGGGAATGACACCGCCGTAAGCTTAGCTGAATTTTATTTTAATTAACTGCATTGATCCCGTTTTTCTTACAGGTATTATTGGTTATTATACAATGCATATCAAAGGAAAGTTGGTCGTACAAGATTTATGGATGTTGATTGATTGGGATGAAAAGTTACCTGATGGCTTGGAGAAAAGATGGAGGGTGTTTTGGAGAGATATAGCACATTTGGAGAATTTAACTATTGAGCATTGGTTGAAAACGGGAGGAGATTCAAACGTCCAATTTCATTGGTTTTCTTATAGTGGAGAACCAGGGCCGGGAACTGTAATGTATCTGAGAGTTGAGGGTCCAAATAGAAAAGTTACATGTAACCTGGCTACGTCAAAATCTCGAGTGGCACCATTAAAAGTTAAGACGATGCCCAGATTAGAGTAACCAGCAGCGGAGCTGTTGCCACGATTAATTAGACAGGTGATGGAGTCGATGGAGTTGCCAGAATCCAAGTATACTCTTTGGGTGGATTCGAGCGCTGTATGCTATTGGATAAAGAAAATACAAAGTGAGATGAAGACATTTGTAGCAAATCGAATATTGGCTATTCAGTCTAACACTGATATGCAATATGCACCGTTTAGAAGTTACAGGGTGTTCAATGTTGTTGGTCATCGTCGTGACCTTTCCCAACATTTTTCACTATAGCTTCTAAAATACTTATGCGAAGATAATAAAATAAACGTTGCATTTTAGAGAAGTTATTGTCCTTCTTGACTGTAAACAAAAATGTTTTCATATCTCAATGAATGTAAACAAAAAGAAAAAAAAATTCTAAATTTAATTAGTTTAAGCGATGTTTTTGTTTCGAAGCATTTGACCTTTTAGATGAATAGATAAGTGTCTTCTATTTTATACTGACTCACACAATAATCTCTTAATTGTGGGTAAAAATTCCCAAAGAAAAATGAATGGTTTCTAGAAAAACGCCATAAAGACATTCATCGCCGGCGCCTCTGTGATTACACCTGAGGCCATAAGGCTTTCATGGGTTCGTCAAACTGAGTAATTTTTTCCTATTCATAAGTGCACAGGTTATCGTTACATGCGCATCAATTAGGTCATATAAATGCAGTTTGTATTGAAATAAATGGTGTTGTAAATGAAAAATTTGCAGTCAAAAAATCCTAAAGAGATAATTTTTTTTTCTTTTTGTTTGCATTCGTTGAAATATGAAAATTATTTTCTATACAGACTAGAATGACAATAACTTCTCAAAATACAACGTTTATTCTATTATCTTCACATAAGTATTTAAGCAGATATAGTGAAAAATGTCGGGAAATGTCACGACGATGACACACAACATTGAACACCCTGTAACTTGTAAACGGTGCATATTGCCCCCCCCCCCTCCGATACAAATTTTGACTCCTCTTAAGTGAAGGAATTGCTCCTCCAAAGGAATGCACTAAACTACGGGACACCCTGTAGAGAGTTGGAGACATATAAATGGAAGAATATCCAACCGATCTACTCACTAGAGGTATATCAGCTCTGGAGCTGGTAAATGAAAAAATGGTTGCATGGATCGGAGTGGCTTCTACTGGCTGAAGAGCAATGGCAAAAGAGCAAAGTAATGTAGGAAAGGAGTAAAACGAATGTACCGTTTATGGAGCATGTAAACTCTTCGGAAAGAGCAGTAAATAATCTGAGTTACTTGCAACGATTCATAATGCTGTGTCCTAAACGCAAGGATATTTTCAATAAACGACCTCAACGGGGAGTGATGCTAAAACCACCAAGTTTAGAGGAAAAGACAGATGAGATGCAGTATTTGTTGAAGAGAGCACAACAGGAGTGCATTAATAAGGATTTAACAGCTATAAGTTTAGGAGAAAGATTTCCAGAAAAAAGCTCTATTGAATCATTGAATCCGGTGTTGAATATAAATGGGGTTCTGCGAGTTGGAGGAATACTAGAAAGATCGGAGTTGGATTACGAGATGAAACATTCCGTGACAATACCACACGGTTCGCGTTTAGCTTGGTTGTTAGCAGATAATGCACATCGATGCACAAAACACGGAGGAGATCAAGTGATGACGCAGTTCGACAAAGATATTGGATCCCTAAATTGAGAAATTTCCTAAGGAGTTTTATTCAAAAATGCACACTGTGGGTGAAAAGAACAGTAGTACGCGCAGTAAAGAAAAATCGTTTTGTGACATAAACCAAAATAAAATCCTGGAAAGCGATGTGAAAAAGTAACATAAAAATTACATGAAAGTAACAAGATGAAAGTAAAGACCTTTTTAGCATAAATTAGGAGAAAAAAATTAGAATTGAAATAATCGAAGTGTTTAGTAACCGTTGTGAATAGCTAAGTGGCCCGCATTAGTGTGAAAAAGGTACCGTAAACAGAAAATTTGAGAAAGAAAATAAATATCACAAAGAAATGTCAACGAAATGGAAGAAGAAACGGAAAAACAGGGAAAAATAAAAATGAAATAAAATAATTTATAATATGAAATAATAAACAGACGCATATAGAATAAAACAAAATTAGAGTGTTAACAACGAAAAACAGCGCGACAGTGTTAAGCAAGTCATTCCCAAATGTATTGTAGAGGTCGCCTGATACCCAGCACAGCACAATCCCCAACAGCAGAAGCATCATCAGCAGCAGCATCAACATCATCACCATCAACATGAACAACAGAACATCAACAAATTCCCTCACCGGTCAACCAAAAAAAAAAAGAACCATCGATACCAGAAGCACCATCAGGACAAGAACAACCATCAGCCACATCAACACCAAGAAGAACGGTAAGTTTTAGTAATAGCTTACATAGGACTTAAAACGATTGTGAGGAATTTCTCCAAAACTATTACATGGAGGATACAATTAGGGATAGTATTAAGGAATTAAAAAGTATGATTATTAAGCCTGAAGAAGCGATGGATATTACAAAATTATGGTTAACAAATCTGTTGGGAAGCCTAATTCCGAATTTTTCGGGTACGTCAGGTGGAAACGTGAAACAAGGAGGTTAAAAATTTCTTGGGTTGTTGCGAACGGGTACTTGATTGTTTATCGGAAGATGAACAAAGCGTTTTTAATAGATTAGTTATGACGCGTTTTCGAAGGGACGCGTACGCTTTAGTCAGCTCACACAAAATGACAAATTTTGAAGAGCTTCAAGCAATTTTGAAATAAAATTACCTGCGGCGAAAAACGTATATTCAACAAACCAACGAGTTGCGTCAGGCCAACCAAAGGCGCGGCAAAACTCTAGGGGAATTCGGGTTACGAATCCAGCAAGTTCTTAGCACATGTAAGGCTTTTGCTAATGGCGAAAATCCAATGAGGTGTACGGAAATCGTAAGAGATTTAGAAAATGTAGCCTTATTTTCATTTAGAACAGGGGTTGCTAGTCCACATTTTCGCAAATTACATACTCAGTAGTGATGAAAAATCACTAAATCAAATGATAAAATGTGCGTTAAGATACGAGGTCATGGAAACGTATGCCAATTGTCAGTCCTGCACACCATCAGCATCGTTGGTTGAAACTTTAAGTCCAGCAGAATTCTTGAAACACGCCACACACACACACATCTCCCCAAGACCTTATCCACATTCCAAGATCCTATGACACTGCCATCACAAAAACATACCGGCCGACCAATGTACTCGGCCCCATTACTTTTCAGAAGAAAAGTTGTCTGTAGTTTCTGCAACAAACAATCACACCTACGAAATCTGTCTAACGAGGAAAAACACTCCTTTCTGCACCAAATGTAAAATCTATGGCCACGAGTATAACACTTGCAGACAAAATATTGATCACACTAACAGAACTCCGGTACACAACGTACGATACATAAACCATAAGACTGACAGAAATAACGAAAACAATCCACCACTTCGGAATAAAAAGAACCAAGTAAAATGTGATTTCTGTCTACGATTAGGACATGCCATAAAATACTGCTATACGAAACGAAGATGGGAAAGTAAAAACCAACAGATCCCATCGGAAAACAAGCTTTGGGCTCTATCAAACACCGTACAAGAGATCAGAAAAAAGAACGGTGTAACTATAAACAAGAACAAAGACAAATTCACACTCCAAAAAGGACTAATGGCCATGTTAAACCCCTGATTAACATAACTACGAAACCCCACACAGCTGATGTAACCCTCTTAAAACAAGACGTTATAAAACTGTCCATAAAAATGAAAAAGGAAAATTAGCATGTTTTAAGTGGGTTAGATCACCAAAAAGAATAAGAAGGTTCGACTACTGCAAAACTCCTGTTTCCAACCCCAATTCCCTTACAATTCCAAGTCATAGATTCTTCCCTAAATTTCGAAGCAGATGGTCTATTAGGACAAGACGTTCTGCCGAAGCTTGCAATTATGGATGGGCCTCGACAACTGGTTCATTTCGAAAACGAAGTAAATCTCCCTACACAAAATTACACTGAACAATCCCAAAACAAAATAACTTTTAAGGATAAATCAAACGAAAAAATTAACGAGAAATCCCCATGGTCAGATGGCATATGGAAAAATCTTCGCACAGATAGTAACAAATATGCCATACAAAGTGAACTTTCGTCAACGGAAAAAGGGCCTCAACGAAAACACCATCGTGAAGTATGTAGTCAAACTGCCTCAACAAAGGACGAAAAGAGTACTTCGTTGACCAGCATAAGGCTTCTTCGCATAGAAACTTCACACAAGACAACACCTAATAAACACCATACTCAAAACGAAATACTAATACCTAGTATCGCACGGAGGTAATAGTCAAGTTGTTTGTTGACGTGCCTGCTCAGGGCGTTGTCTGTTTCTCGCAAGAAATAAGCCCTGGAGTAAACCTCGCTATCTTACTATGCTCAGTAGAAAATAAATATATTAAAACAAGTATTATTAACTCAAGGACAAGGGTCGATCCCTTCGAAGCATTCTACCATATAAATAATAATGTAACTTCCGGAAAAAGTTCTAACACAACCTCAAATAAAATCTTTTCAATACGATCAACTAGAAATCGTTTAGAGCTACTAGACAAAGAAATTATACTAGATCCCTGACTCAATAATGAAGAAAGGTAAACTATAACCAACCTCTATCGAGATGATAATGACAGTTTTTATTTGGACAGGGTGCACTGACTTTCTCAGACGTCATAAAACATGAAATTCCTGTAAAGCTAGAAATCGCCCCATACGCCAAAGAGTGTACAGGCTTCCGCATGCCCATAAGGAGATAATAAAAGATCAAGTAGACGACATGCTCACAAATGACAAAGTGGTTCCAAGTAAAAGCCCCTGGAACGCCCCAATCCTTCTAATACCAAAAAAATCAGCACCAGATGGCTCCAAAAAATGGAGATTAGTAATAGATTGCTGTAAATTAAGCAAAACTACGACAGGCGACGCTTTCCCACTACCACAAGATTTTCCACTACCACTACCAAGAATAGAGGACATTCTGGATCAACTAGGCCATGCACGATATTTCTCCACATTAAATTCAGTACGTGTCTACCATCAATTGCTGGTCGATCCCAAAGATAAAGCTCAAACGGCTTTCAGTATGCCACTTGGATTAACAGGAGCGCCAGCAACATTCCAGAGAGCGATGAATCACATTCTAACTGGGTTAAATGGGATTGATTGTTTTGTCTATCTGGATGACTTAGTAGTGCACGGAAAAAACTTGCTACACCACTATTTAAAGTTGAAAAAAGTTTCCTAATAGACTAAGGGATTATCGACTTAAACTCCAACCAGCAAAATGTCAATTTCGGACATAAATGCACTCAGGACGGAGCTCTAGCAGACCCACAGAAAACCAGCTATGTTCAGGAGATTCAAGTTCGGGAGAATGAAAAACAATTGCAATCGTTTCTTCGTCTACTTAATTATTATAGGAAGTTCATTCCCAACTTCTCTCGAATCGCAGCCCCAACGACATGGTTACTACGGAAAGACGTCGACTTCCATTGGAGCGACGCTTGTGACCAGGCTTTTAAACAACTCAAAGAATCGCTAGTATCACCTCCGCTATTGGTTTATCCCGATTTTGCCAAACCCTTCCTGCTCACAGACGCGAGCATGGATGCCGTGAGAACCGTACTATCGCAAGGAGGAAAAGGGGAGGATAATCACACGATAAACAAATTGGAGAGAAATTACTCTACTATTGAGAGAGAACTGTTGACTATAGTATGGGCGGTGAAGAATTTTAGATGTTACCTCTACGGGAGACACTTCACCGTCTGCACAGACCACAAACCGCTTACAAGTATGTTTAATATGCAAGATATCTCCCGTAGACTTGCGCGATTCCATCGAAAGCTATCGGAATAGGACTATACTATTGAATATGTACCAGGTAAGGGTAATACCAACGCCGACGCACTCAGTCGTATATCTACTAACAAGGTATTGGCCATGATAAGAGCTCAAGCGAAAAAGAATGATGAACAGCAATCGGTAACCAATGCCGAGATAGAAAACAAACAACAAGGAACAGACAACACAGAGGAAGAACAGCCAGACCTGCCAGAGGGTGTCCAAACCCAGCTTGAGGTAGCAAAACAAACTGTCAGCAAAGAAATCAACATGCAAAAGGTCATAAGAGCGTATCATGATTCACCTTTAGATGGCTATCGGGGTGTACTAAAAACATATCTAATACTTCGGAAATTCTACCAGTGGAAGAATATGTACCAGGACATAAAGGAGTACGTTAAAAATGCCAAAAAAATATCAGGTGGCAAAAAGGAGGAGAGCAACGCTTATGCCAATGGTCATAAATGATACGGCAAGACAAGATTCTTTTGTTCATAGCAACACACCACACCTGGGTACAAGATTAACCCCAAGCGATTGTTTGTTCGGTTTCACAGCGGAGTTACCATCTCCGTTAAAACAAAAAATTATGCCAATCTACAACCATGAGAACTACTTTTACGAGTTAAGAAACAAACTACAAAAAACATATGAGATTGCGCGGAAACATTATCATCAAAGTAAAAATAAGTCATGAGAGTATTATGACAAAAGATCAAATCCCGTAATTTTCCACGTTGGAGACAAGGTACGTTTGAAAAACGAAAGTAAAACCTACAAATTCAGTGCTTCTTGGTAAGGACCATTCGAAGTAGCCGAAGTCATGAACGAAGTAAATACCGTCATTCAAACAGGCAAAAAGAAACAGCGTGTTCACAACAATCGGTTAGTAAAATACACGGAATAAAAATCTTAGTAATTTTCTCCTATCAGTTCCATTACCAATAAATAAAAAGCCTTCTTCTGCCTTTATTCATTTACACTTTGTTTCTACTCGCAGACATTAATATTAAACAAAATGAGTACCGTGCTCAACAACTGGACCATATTTTTCATACTTGGTCTGATACAACTTTCAATAGCGGATGAACTATTTAAGGTTATTCCATTTAATAAAACCGGAATATTCTTCGGGAAACGCAATTCAATACATTTTAACCATGACGAATGGAAAATTTTTACAAAGGTTAGGTTCCAAGACGAATCAGCTCATTTAACAACGTTGTTCAAAGCGGAAGAAATAGAACATACATCTTGTCAGCAACTACTAAGTAAAACCGGAGATAACAACTGTTCTCTTCTTATGGAAAAAAATCAAGGAGTTAACCGAGACGAGTAGACGGCATAACCAAATATTGCGAAGAATATTCCACAAGATTCGAAGTAGACGATCGCTATTCGATGGTATAGGGAATGGGTTCAAATCCCTATTCGGGTTACTATACGTTGACGACGGAAGCCAAATTTACTCGAAGAATTAAGTAATAACAACCACAAGTCACTAGAACTCCTACAACACCAAACTACCCTGCTAAATTCCTCAATTGACATGCTCCGGAAACCAGTGACGGACATCTTGGAAAACCAGAAAGATTTAGCGGAAAAACTGAGGGATATCACACAAAATGAGATGAATACAGAACAGAAGATGAAATAAGACCTAATCCTTGGGCGCACTATTTTTCAATTAAACACAATAATCAGCTACCTAGGAGACATGATGGTAATCACAGCAGCTTTGCTGCAGAGAAAAATTCACCCCTTACATTCAAACACTTACGTTAAAGAAGCGCTGTCTGTAGACAAAGAAATCCACAAATAAAAGGGACCATCTCAAAAAAATTTACAGTAAACCTTTTCTTCAACCCCTTCCACACTCTAGCAAATTGCCAGCAGAGCGTCATTTCCTATTAGAACGATTATCTGGTGAAGCTTGGCTTTTCCTTACAAAACAATCACATCCACTACACATCGTTTGTCCAGAAAAAACCCTAACCCAGAAGGTTCAAGGTTTCGGGATAGTTCAACAATTTTCACAGTGTGACGCTGAGCTGGATGACTTAAAAAGGCACTACGAAAAAGCTAACGACAAAGAATTAGAATTTTTCCAGCCACAGATCCCTGAATTATTCCACGTACCGTCGTTGTCTCCACAAGTTAAACCAAAACAATCTATACCAATTAAGGTTGATTCATATCAACATTTCTGTAATCAAATCTCTAAGGGTCAAAGGGACATTCAAAACATCTCCTAGCAGATTAAACAAGAAATCGTAAGGACAGAGTCCCCTGTATCCTACATGCTGCACCCAGCCATCAACATTTTCATTTCTGCAGTGTTAACTGTCATCTGTCTCTTCATGATGACTCGATACACAGTCCTTAGATACAGTAAAACAATAAATCAACCATCTAAAACCGTGGTCAACCCACAGATAAGGCCACTACGAAAATCAGCCATCATGCCGATCACAACCCGACTTTCCCAAAGTTTAAATCTACCGAAAACTACAAATGATAAAAAACCGATAGGCCCAGTCAAGGGGTCCGCGCCGAAGGTTTTCCGTGAAAACTTGGGGATAAAATTATAATAAGTGTTTCTTATTAGTATGTTCTTAAATCAATGTCTCTTATACTATGGTTATAAAAAGTAATACGGTGACAGAAAAGATAAATCACAAGATTATTTTTTCGCTCCTTTTTTCATTTCTTCTTTAATGCTGCCGTAACTCTGACATTTACTCGACACTTGACACTTTTTTGAATTCGATTTGATGCGAGCTCTCTTTGATTTGCCTTTTATTCAATTCGGCCCATATTTACGACTCATATATTTTTAATTGTTATTTTTCAACTTTCACTTTAATACTGATTTCTACTTATATTTCAACGAATATTTTTACTGTTTCGCTTTAGGTCCTGGTAGCTCTTCTCAAACTCCTTACAATGACAACCGAACGAACGGCCTACATGATCGCGTTCTCACGCTACAATGATTTATAATTTTAAGCAACCCTTATTTACAACAATAATGGTGCACGATAAACATGTACAAGAATTCTCTATCCATTGTGACCTCAACAGATCTTATCGCGTTATTAGCCTCGTAGTTATACGCGATTGAATTCTGACTGTATATTTTACCGCAAGAAAGTTTGACTGGCTATCAGAGTAATTAACGTGCGAAAAGACGTTTTCACGTCAAAAAAATTATAATAAGTGTTTCGTACTAATATGTTCTTTACTTATTAATCTCTTAAATACTATCATTATATATAGTAGTAGGGTTACAGAATAGATAAATCACAAGTTGCCGCCGCAGCTCTGACAATGGCTCAGCACTAAGCATTTTTGGTTTTTTAAATTCGGTTTGATGCAAGTTTTCTCCGATTTGAGTTTTTTACAATTCGGTGCATATTCACGACCCATATGAGCAAATATCTTTCACTTTTTTTCCATTTTCAAATTCAAACCAATTTTTATTTATATTTCGCCCAATATTTTCATTGTTTCATTTTAGGTCCTGATACTTATTTTCAAATCCTTTACAATGGCATCCAAATCAACGTCCTGGCTTAACGCGTTCTCACGCCACACTCATGAATAATTTTACGCAACGCTAAAAACAACAATCACGCGTAGGCGCTAACACTAGCTCGATGACGTTACTGGCAAAACAAACGCCGCACAATAAATAGGTACAAATATGCTCCATCCACTGTTACCTCGACCGTTTTTATCGCATTATTAGTCTCGTAGTTATTAGCGATTGAAAAATGACGGTGTTTTGTAACACAAGAATGTTAGCCTGGCTACCAATGTACAAACATACTCAACTAGAAGAAAGACGTTTTCACGTCAAAACCGAACAAAATCTCCCGATACGCAATCCAGATCCCGAAAAATCAGTAGAACCGCTGAAGATGGCTCAAATAGTTTAGTATTCTCCACGCTACATCCTCTTAAGGTTAAGAGAATAAGACATGTGATGGTAATTGAAATAAGTGGCATGAAATATTTCTTTAAGCCATAAAAATGACGTAAAATTAGGGTATGTAATTACTTGGAAATGTAAATGTAAATTTAAATTAACTTATTCAAAACATAATTACTTGTAGAATTGTAGAACTTGAAGAAAAAATTTTGAATTAACTAATAAAAAATTTAAAAAAGACAAATTATGTATAAGAATACTATACGTAAAACGGAAATGTCAGTCGTTTGTAAATTGCACAAAAAAAAGTAAAACTTCAGATTAAGGAACGACTCTTCTAAAAGGGGGAGGAAATGTTATTGAATAATTGTTGAAAACTAGACTGCTCTGCAGCTCTGGCAACTCTCAGCTTTTCTCGTGGTTCTCAGGACGAACCAATCGGGACGCAACAACTCACTGTGCAACGGGACCAAGAATTTTTTACCAGCAAGCGTAGTTGCCATGCGCTTCTGGTTAGCTGTCTACCAATGTGCTTGGTCTACTTCAGTGCATCGTGAGAGAGCTCATCAATCGATAATTAGACAATTTTGATATAAAGTGATCTAGATAATTTGAACTTTAATAACTTTGATAACTCATCAACTAATTCATTTAAATTAGTAATATATTTAAGCTACATACTTGACATAATAAGTGCCAATTGTAATTGTGATAGCAATTTTGTAAAAAAGTAAACGAAATAAAGTGTTAAATCAAATTACTCTCGCTCCTTTATATAACATACAGTCCACTTAAACTTTCAACAAGTGTAATTAACATTACAAACATTTTTCTGGTCCTTCGGGCCGGATTTGTGAACATCTAAGAGCATTTTTGACGAACTCGGGAGTGATAAATTTAGCATATTTCAAGAAATATTCAGAATATGTAGTTTGTGCCGTTATCTGGACTTAAAATAATTCACGGTGTGTCCAAAGTAGTAACGGCATTTTTTGATCAGTGAATGAACAAAATAGCTGAAAAGAAAGCACATGTTTATCAGCACATGTTCAAAATATGCAGCAAGTGCACGTGGGAAATACAATTTACTCTGGTAGTGCAATACTTAAACAAAATTAAGTGAATTATACAAACACTAATATATATAAAATAAAACATTAAATCGCATAATTGAAAACATTGTAGATTGAAACGTGGTTACTTGAAGATTTTGAAATTTGAGTAAATTCCTTTATATTCCTTTCCTACATATATAGTTCTTACAATCCAAATCAAGTTTGAATCGAAGTTTTTGCACTATAATTAAATTTAAAATCGATATTTTGGACAATTCAAAACATAATTACGGAAAAGCCTAGTGAATTTACGACAATTTCCTCATAAATATAATGGCAGATGGCAAGAAAACGGTTTCACCTGCCGAGTCAGAATATCAGGATCCAGGTAGTGATCGAGAAGGTGACGCAGCCAGTTATACCGGCTTGCTGACTCTACACGTGCCCCTTCAGCAACCAGACGACTCACAACCAAACAAGCCAAGGCCATTCTCACCAGGGTCACTGTCTAACACCACAACCTACAAATTGACAACTCAAATGGCTCGATATGAGCAACTCATGATGATGCACACGGAGGTAGACCAGATTAAAAACAACACTGCACAACTTGACATCATTGAGGGTAAGCTAAATCTTTTATCAGAGCTTTGGTCTAGGTTTCTCTTGGATCATGACGCCATTGGCATTGGTTGCCGGTCAACTTTATTTAAGCACCCCTATATGGTTGATGGAGCATACGATAACGCAATTCGTATTCTTTATCAAATCAGCTCAAGGTTATACTCGATCAAATCTCACCTCCATGCTAGAGAAGTTCAAAAGAGCATAGATCAGCACAAAGCAATTCCACAGACCACTCACTATCTCCAGCAGGCAGTGCTGCCAGAAGTAAAACTTCCCACATTTTCGGGCGACTCATCACTATGGCCTTCATTTCGGGATCTTTTCACATCGATGGCTATAGATCGACCCGACCTTAAGCCTGTTAATAAGCTTCACTATCTTAAAACGCATCTGACAGGGCCACCAGCACAACAACTTATGAACATCAGCATGGTAGACAACTCATTCGACCCAGCTTGGAAATTATTGATAGAAAGGTATAATGATGACGAGAAGATGATCATCTCTCACATCTCCAACATCGCTAAAATCAGCGTAACCTCCTCAAAGTCTCCAGACCAACTCGACAACCTAGTGGCAACGGTCAAACAAAACCTAGACGCATTGCGGTCATTCAATGTGGGTATAGACGACTCGAACTACATCCTAAGCTACTTGATCTTAGAGAAATTAGATTCCTCACTACGCGAAGCATGGGGGATCAAAAGAAGGAGTTCCAAACAAGCTACGATGGTCAACTCTCTGCTTAACTTTGTTGAAACTCGAGCTCGAGCTCTGGAAGCTGTGCAGTCAGCAACTCAAAAAAACCCACCTTGGACTACCAGAAACTGCACTCACCAACGATCTCACCAGACGTCTCGCCAGAACTCTCACCAGACTTCTCAGCACACCCCAAGGAAGG